>OY751449.1:2500-448817 GCA_963565745.1 Phengaris arion | reverse complement strand
AGCTTTTTTGGGGGATGAACCAAACCAGGGACGAAATCTGCCGCCAGTTGGCACTACAGAGGACGGAATGAAAAGTTCCATCCCTTGCATCACCACATCGGCAACAGAGTTGGCAGTGTTGTCGGGATCATCCGGCGAGAAGCACACGTTCCCCCAAGGATAGGATGCAAAAAACGACCGCATCCCATCCCAGTCTGCTGACTTGTAGTGCCACACACGATGGTATTTAACAGCACGCTGTCGTAACACCGTCGTAAGTGGCACAGAACACCTAACAAGGCAGTGATCCGATGTACCAAGTGGTGCGATTACGGATCTTTGGTAGCCGTCAGGATTTGAAGTCAGCAGAAGGTCCAACAAGGAAGGATTCTGACCATCCACATCTGGGATTCGCGTAGGCGTAGTGACCAGTTGTGTCAAGTCTTTCGCAAGGGCAAAGTTGCAGACAGATCTCCCCGCATGATCAGTTTTACTGGAATTGAGCCAGTCGGCGTGGTGGGCATTAAAGTCGCCAAGTATTATGATCTCTGCGGATGGGATCTGCCGCTGCCCAAAATCTGAAGCAGCTTTTAGGTGTTCCAAGAGTCGGTTCGTCTCGGGGTCACCACTATGGGACCTATATAGGCACGCTTAGACGCGAGGGTGGTCGTCGCAATCTATGCGGAGCCATAACGTTGACAGGTCCCTGTCCTAAAGATTGCTGAGGCGGCGAGAGCTGATATCATCTCTGACATACACACACACTCCAGCTTTGGGCAGAAAGGAGTGCTCGAGAGAATACCCTGGGTGGGAAAGGTATGATGTGTCACTCGGAGATGATATCTGCGTCTCGGTTAAAAAGAGCAAAGCCGGCTTTGCCGTCTCAAGGTGGTAATGGACGGCATTAAGGTTGGAGTGTAATCCCCTGATATTACAAAAGTCCATGTTTAATATCGAGGGGGGTGCCTTTGTGCGTTTGCTCTTGCCCCGAGCAGATTGGAGCGCAGTTTTGCCCTCCCCAGAATACGAGGGGCAGCCCGGACGTCCACGTTCAGTTCCAGGGGTTCCTGAGCATGGACGTCCAGAGAGGGATTCTCCAACGCAGTTGGTACCTTCCTGGGGTAAAAATTGCTTTTCAACTGCGGCATTTCTAGGGGGGTAGGGGATTGGGCCTCCGGTAAACTCACTCACTCGGCGAAACACAGCGCAAGCGCTGTTTCACGCCGGTTTTCTGTGAGCCCGTGGTATTTCTCCGGTCGAGCCGGCCCATTCGTGCCGAAGCATGGCTCTCCCACGGATTTTGGCGGCTTTATTAATTATTTAAACTTTTATGAGGATTTGCAAGGAAAGGAAAGAAAATTTCCCTTGCGATGGTCTAGATTGCAAATGTAACATGTTATTATGAACAATTTGACATATTTTTCAAAACATGGAAAATACCCTATTACCAAGGAGGCATCGTTTTGATTAATACACATAAAATATCGAGTTTTAATCTCCGCTTATTCGTATTAATAAGCGAGTCGTCACATAAAATTAACTTTACATTGAAATGGTTATGAGCTGTAGATATACCTATTTATATAATATGTTTAGCATTTTATTTCATAACGCATCTATTTTAAAGTTATGTAATAAAATATGGTTAGAAGATGAAATGATGAAGAAATTCTCTTATAAAGACAGATTGACAATCGTCAACGTGTAACAAAATTGTATCCATCTAACGCACGGTAGTGTGTGTTAATAATCTGAGGTAGTGTGTGTTGTTGTTATTTTTATTAATTTTATGTATTTGTAAGCGTTATGTAAAGAAAATATTAGTTTTCTGCACACCTTCCTCCACATAAACGTTAACTGTGCCAAATAGCATACTCCCTCGTACGCACAATTCACAAGTTCTCGCTTCACGTACAGGTTATAATATAACAGAAGGAGTTACTGTCGATATGTACAGGAAGCGTCGTAGTAACGTCCTGACTCCTGACCCGCCTGGACCGCCGCGTCGTAACAATAACGGTTTATTCACCGCTAACTATTACATAAGTGTATGACTACTACATTTAATACTACAGTTTAGTAGCAGTTGGTAGTAGTGTGACAGCTATGAGCGCGGAAATCACAGTAGTGTCACATTTGTGACGCGAAATGTGGAGCGAACTTTTTGGGAGGTGTGACTTGTGAGTGACTACACGATAAATTATTGAGGAATTGCCCCCGAGTCTAATCTTATCTAATCTTATCTTATTAGGAAAATGTCAATGTTAAAAAACTCGTTTAATATTAATATGGACGACCTCTGTGTCTCAATAATTTGCTCGTCGGCGTTCAAGCCGGAGGTCGTGGGTTCATATCTCGCCGAAGGAACAAAAAGATTTTCAATGTTCCTGGGTCATGACTCATGCGTGGTTAATGATATATTATCTATAAATAATCGATCATTCTATGAAAGCTGTTTTTCTGTATGTAATTATATACTTATATTTTCTACTCTGTGGTAATGTACTTCTTATATATCTCATTCCATGCATTATCCTGGCCAACAACAGTTCGCTTGAAATCTTTACGTCTATACATATATTATTATTACTTTATTTCTATTTCCTAGTATCGAACCCACGATCCCTAGAAACAGAATACAACGTATCAACTTGTCTTCGACGTGTATATAATTCAAGGAGCACATAATACTATATCTAAACGCGGGCCATTACACATTTCCGGCGGAAACTGCGCTTGCACAATGTCGGACGCGGGTCGCAGGGCTCACGCCAAAACTGGAAAATTGTTTACTTCACAAAGTAACATATAAAATAATATTATGTTACTAATGTTATATAGTTAGTGATATAATATGTACATTGTAGCTACGACGAGGACTTCTTTCGCGTTAGGGTCAATTCACACCGAAACGAAACGATACACGACAAGGCGCTGCATTTAAACTATTCAAAATGGAACTTTATTCACTACACTAGAAGATACACGTTTCACTGTAGGAGTTCGAATGTCAAGTTGCACCGCGCTGCACAGCGCATGCGCAGTGTATGACTGATGTCATATGGAACGTGTATCTTTTTGTGTAGTGAATAAAGTTATACTTTGAATAGCTATCTTGCGTTGCGTTGTCGCGGTGTGAACTTACTCTAACACTAAAGTCTCGCAACGCAAAGGGCGAATTGTATAAGACCGTAGCCTGTGGCCTTAAATGTTACAGAGTACGAATGAGCTGAAAATTCTGTCGTTCATTTTTAATTTCTGACGTTTTTTTTATTATTTATATATGGCATCGGCTTATAACCATTTGCCAGTGTCAAGTTAAAATGGCGGGAAATAGAACTTTCGTTTCAATTTTCAACACCGTATTCCTATATCGTCAACTTTAAAGTCTACTCAAAGTCCAAATATATAGTCAGTATGGACTGCCATGAGTCATGTCAGTCGATTCAGTAAAGTGGTAGAAGCTTTACTGAAAGTTCCTAGGGAGTTTTAGCGGGAAACACAAAATAGCACGTTTTTAGAAGTTGTACCACTTGCCCACACTTGTGCATGTTAACGAATATTTAATGGTTAATATTCTACCAATATTACTCATTAAGAACTGACATAACACAAATTTATGAAGTTTTACAAATTCCACAACGTCACCCATTGAACTCCCCGGCAAAACTCAATTTCTGACGTTTACGCAAGTATTAATTTTAATATTATTCTGCTTTAAGTCCTTCTACACACCACACCGTCATGGCTACATGAATTGCCATAAGATGGTTAAAAGTCGTTGCAATGTATCTACAGTAATATTATCTATCCACGGACGCTTTCACACCACGTCAATCTGGTCCCGTGGTAAGTACTCGAAGAACTTGTGTTACGGGCACCAGTTACCACTCACCAGACAAAGGAATATAATTAATACTTTTCATACTATACTTATATTTAAGATAGCTTTTGCCCGCAGCTTCGCCCGCGTGGGAGAGTGTTCGTGGCAAAAAAGTTCTATAGCAAATACCTGCAATATTACTATATAACGGAGTAACAAATTATATTATAATATTAAATAGTAAAATGGTTATATAACGTGGGAGCCGATTTAGTGCTTATCTGAGATATCTAGACCTCGAACATATACCTACAGCGTAATTTAGATCTAGGTTTCCATTGTGAACTCAGTTAATAATAACTAAATACGATACTGGATAACAATATTATTATATACACAGTGCGCCCTTTCGGTCTTTATAATAATTAAATGTTTCAAACTTGACGACCTCTGTGGATCAGTGGTCGAGCGCGGTGGTGCTTAAGCTGGTGGTCGCGGGTTCAAATCCCACCGAAGGAACAATAAAGTTTATCTGCGTTCCTGCAGGCTTAGCATGCGCACCCTAGAAACACCGCAGAATCGACAAAATGATAGATTAAAGAAACATTAATACCATTTGGAGCAAAATAGGTCTTATGTAAGGCAGCAAGGTTGACGCATCGTCGTTATGAGAAACAACATTTTTTTTCTCCCGAGCATCATGCTCACAAAATGGCCTCTTTTGACAGCTAAAGTAGAAATTATTTCTTTACTCAATGTCAAATAGTCTTACAATAATGTACCTAACTACTCAGCATCATGGCGTTCCTAGACAAATAGTTTATTTACGTTCAGTCATTTACTTGAATATTTGTTCGTTTTTGACAGAAGATTTCCCGGCAGCCATTTTAAAAATATGGCTGTTCAGAAATGTAGACTTCTATTGACGAGCTTGTTACCATAGATTAAGAACTATTTTGTAACGAACTATTTGGATTAAATATTTCTTCTTAAAATTTATTTCTTCGGATCTCCATGCTAAGCCCGCTGGGTAAGGGATGTGTACCGCCCGCGTAAATATAGTATCTCACGGAAACATTATACATTTTCGGGATAAAAAGTAGCCTATGTGTTAACCCAGAAACGAAAAGGATCCTGCGCAATGAATATAAATACAGCATAAATCTACCAAAAATTCACAATACGATTTTTTAATTATTGCTATACGGGTTTACAGCCATTTACCTATATAAGTAATAAATGATATAGGAATAAAAGAACTAAATGGACAAACATTTAAAAACATACTTAAAAGATGGTTAATTGAAAAAGTATTTTATAATCTAAAAGAGTTTTTTTAAAGAATGAAATTAAATTGTAATGATGAAATACTTCTATATGATCTGGTTTTAAATTAATACTTAATCACGTACTTACACATTATGCTCTATTTAATTATGACTATCACTTACAATGAATGGAATTATAAGTAATGTAATAATTTTAATCTGACAAAAACCTAATGAAAATAAATATTATATGAAATTAAATTATTATATTATTTAAATTAGTAACAATATAACAGGAATAAATAGTAAAATGTAATTAAATAGACACAAAAAATATGTAATACCAAATACTGTCTCTATAAATTGTTCCTAAACTATGTCGATATTGCAACTATTACTATTAGTTTTAATTTTAATACTTTTAGCTCTATTTTGTGATGTCTACTGTAAATGTAATCTAAGTTCTGACATTCAATTATTGCATGCCCGAACAGGCAAACTGTTATACTGTGATAATACCATAACATCTTATCTATTGTTATAACACAGTTTTATAGCAATAAATAGCTCTTTGTCTTTGGCAGAGCTTTAAAAACTACTACCATACCAAATTTAATTCAAATACGTTAGTTTTTGTGTGAAAAAATTACAAACATCCATCCATCCGGCCATCCCCACAGCTTTCACATTTTTAATAGTACAGTAGCAGGATGTGTATAATATCTACAGTCTGAATCCTCAATATACGTAGAATATAAAAGTATTAGGTACGAGTACATTTATACCTCCCCTTGTCTGGTCCCCGTAACGCAAGTTCTTCGGATGATCAGGGCCAGATTAACGTGGTGTGAAGCGTCTATAGATATTATTCTTTATTTATAATTAGTTAAGATATTGCAGTAAGATGTATTAGGTGTTTTGAACCTTAGGTATACCTAACTCAAATTAACTCAAACTCTTAAATGTTAAAATGAATCATAATATGATTATTGACGTTATTTATAAGCTGTGTTCCTAAAATACTAAAATTCGTATAAGTGTGATGTATTTTCCCGGGCATTTGCCCACCACACATACCCACCACTTCAAATCCTGTGTAGCCAGGATCGAACCCATTGGTCCTCCCATGGTTTTACATGGCATTTGTTAATTTTTCTGAATCGTATGACTTACCCACGATGACTCCAACCATTTGTCACCCGTGGCAAGTCTATCACTTACCACAATGAGCGCACAGCACCTGCTGTCAAGTGCTCAATCAATTAATCATTCCCTATTCATACGCTCGAAGTTTGTTTTGAACGTTATCTAGTGCTTTAGGTTATGGTTTAGGAGGGGCTGGGTCTAGGGTTTGTATATAAGCACTAGGGCCCGGCCCAAAGCCTAGTCTCGCAGTTTACCCTCAACGACACTTGTTAAAATGAAAGCCATCGTAAGTACTTGAAATAATTATTACATAAAACAATAAAGATAAATAAAATACATAATATTATAATTTATATATTTTTAATTAAAACAGAAATCTTTATTTTTGTGATCAATACAGGTTACTCCTATAAAGACACTTACTGTCTTCACATTTAAAGTTCATATATTATGTTCTTTGATTGAGTTTAAATGTTATCATGTTAAGTTAGTTTATAGCAAAACATAATTTAGAGGTCTGGCAATCTTAAACCTTCCGAAAAATAAATGGGTTTTATTAGAACCCTCCAAAATTATACTAGAGTATTCTGTTTGTAAAAAAGTGATGTTAATTTTTAAAATTATGTTGATTTCGACTTTTTCTGAAGTAGTCTAAGCATATGCTACCAAAAAGTTAAGATTCTGCACCAATGTATAGGTACCCTAGATCCAAAAGCACTGAACAGAACTCCTCAGTCTTTAAAGATACGCGATTTGGAAATTTCGACATTGTTTAAAGAACTGCAAGCATATGCCATTATGTAACTTACAGTAATCATCATCATCTTATATACAATACCTAATGGAAGCTTGGCGCGTATTCAATTATATATTCGACAGTTTATTTTAAAAGTTATTAAAATGTGTTTATAATAATATAACAAATATGACTAAAAAGGGAAAAAATATTATTTTTAAACAAAAAAATAAACCAACTTTCAAAGTAAAATACAAATATGAAATAAATTTTACTAATAATTAATAATTCCCCTTTTAAATTCGACTAAAATTTGAACCATTTCTCTACCAGCCAACTTAAACGTGAGCTCTATAAAATAATGTTTTAACAGGATATTGTTTGGGCTGGTACCGACTTCAAAATTATGAAGATTGTGTAGTGAAATAAATAGTTAAAATTTTCAAAAGTAGTTAAAATTCTCAAAAGTAAAATAATAATAAGTTGTTGTCCCTAACAGTTAATGTGGTCGTCTAACATAAATAATATTTTGGGCTTATATAACGTTTGGTAAAATCAATTACAGACACTTTGGGGAAATAAATTACTGCCTATTATGTAAAGAGTTAAATAATTAAATACAGAAAATAATTAAATAGAAATAGCGATGAATAGGTCATTGACCTCACACAGCTGATTTAAATCAATTTATATTAATATTATCAGTACCGTAAAGAGTGCAAAGTAATTTTATTTCATGTAAAATGTATGTTTTTTAAAACCTTTTTTTATATAAGTAGTTAATTAGGTAGGTACCCAAACTTCATTGTAATTAACTTTGCAAGACGTTATATAATATTGGGCGTAAATATAATTGAATACTTTTCTGTGGTTTTTATTTTGAATGTTTTTTTTGTGTACTTACTTAAAAAGTTATTGCAATTCTAAATGTGAGCGTCAATTTCATCAACGCTTGTTAAATTTAATCGTTGATTACATAATGTCATGTTATCTGTCATGTTCTTCATATATATGAAAGACTATTTGACAAACTAATAACACTAAGAGGCGTTGGTGAAATTGGGACTTAGTTTTATAACAAAAACTCTTAAATATTGGAATGCAATTTGCCTCATTAATCAAAACGTAATTATTAATTATTTTGTTAATACTCTTTATTATTTTTATTTTATAGGCATAACATTACAAACAAAACAATGTATGAATGTAGGTATGTATGTATCCTCGTCTAGTTAGCAACAATACGTTGTGGAGCGGCGGGCGGTCTGACACGACACCGAGCACCGGCAGACATTGTGCTTGTGAGCGTTGTAGTTAATTGCATCTAATATTATCATCTACTGATATAATATCATAAAATACTTATTGTAACTTAAAAAAATATATTCACTCAATTAAATTTGTATTACATATTATATCGTGCTGAACGAGTTTTGAAATCTTACTGCTGAACCAAATACAGTTAAATAATAAGTTATGTACTATCACAGAATCTAATTCATAAGCAGTAGAGTGCTCTCGTAATTTATTTATATTATAATGACGACATGTAGTCAAAATAATTATTGTATAGTTGACTGTTATCAAACTGACATTGACAATCATTGAATTGCCAATGTCAGTTTGATATCATAATAAAACGAAACTGCTAACACCCCTCTTGTTGCGTCGGGGATTACTAACACGAACAAAATTAAGGTAACGGTCAACCTGCTTATGAACTAGATTCCCTGTTAGTACATGTAAGTAAAGATTTCTTTTAATAATAAGATAATTCTTTTAGGTTTGAAGAAGTTAAAGTTTTTATTGGTTAACTCTTTCGCTTACACGCAAAAACATTATTACAGCGGCAGTCAAAGAATTAAAAAATATGTTAAGATTCTTAAGCTTATATTCGATAGAATGTTCTGGTTATATTAACATATAACATAATATTTAAGCTGTCATAACTAAGATTTATACACGATTTCCCCGAGATTAGACGATGTTCATTATACTCAGCCTCTGCTGGGGTCGACGGTCGCTCGCTGTGGCCGTTACTAATCGGCTTATCGCCGATTACTGATGTGTATACAGGATACATTTGTAAAAAACTATTGATCAATAATTTTTTGATTGAATTTTACCACTTTTCATATTAGATGCCAACGATATTGTATCGACCCAAGCCAAACATTCGATTGAACTTATAGCTCAGATTATAATTTTTAACTTAGCAACTCGTAAGTTGCATGTGTAAATAAGTTTTTGTAACAAAACGGAATTATGTACATAATTTTACAGTAATATTTTCATAAAGTCAAATTAAATTGTAACTAAATTACACAAAATTCCTGCAGAGAAATGACTAAGAATTCGGCCACAGATTAATAAATAGGTGTATGGTTCCGCATTACAAGCTGGTATTGCAAATAATATGTGCTATATCCCATGGGAACAACAAATTTAATCAAAAGCCAAAGGAAGCGTAATGATTTTTTTCAGTCTATGTATGTATGTATGTTTGATTGTTCCACCGTAGCGCCGGGTCAAAATGATAGCCCGAGTGGCATAGGCTATAATAAGCGCGATTTCAAATCGCAGCCGCGGCGACTTGAAATCGCGCAAAGAACCGGTCTCCAGTTGAAATAAAATCGCAGTTCCACGATCGCGGCGGGCGCGACTGAAAATCGCTCCGTGAGTTCGTAACGTATTACGTAACTCGTTTCCTGACATGTCCGTTATTAATCTGGTCGCATTGTATAACCCTGGTATTCCTCTGTGTCAGATCTGCATCGTCCTCCTGGCCGTGGCCGCCGTCCTCGGCGCAGAAGAGAAGAAAACAGAGAAACGTGGGGCCGTCGGCATCGGCGCACCCCTCGTCGCCGGCTGGGGAGGCCACGGCTTGGGCTGGGGAGGCCACGGCCTGGGCTGGGGCGGAGCCCCGGTTGTGAGCAGCGCCCCGCTCGTGGGCGGCTGGGGGCACGGCTTGGGCTGGGGACACGGTTGGGGCGCCCCGCTCTCGGCGCCGCTGGTGGCCCCCGCGCCAGTGGTCAGCCATAGCGTGGCCGCGCCCGTGCTTTCACATGGCCTCATCGGTGGTGGCCTGATCGGAGGCCATGGACTCGTCGGCCACGGCTGGTAGACGGAAGGTTAAGTCTCGGCGTATTTGTCTGAGCCGAGGCGAACATGTGCCAAAATAGTGTTTCGTGATTTTTTGATAAAAATAAATTCTTTTTGTAAATAATTTAGTGTATCTCTTTTGTGTTGTAATAGTACGCAAAATCTATAGATATGTTCATATTATATTATTATTCGGAAGCCATTTAAATAATGTATTCACTGTTTGCAAAATTTCGCCAGTTTGTCGTCTCGTCCGTCGAATACCTGTCAACACCGCGCTCTGTGCCCATAGAACATTTGAATATCTCTCATTTTAAAGTAAAATCGTTGAACCCATTCCGAATATTAATTTCGTAATTTGTATGTATTATACGGAGTGTTTCTGGTTTATAATTATTTGAACTTATAAGTTCAAGGAGAATACGCTCCGCGACAACACAGAGCTAATAATATACTGAGTGGCTAATCACAACTACAACTGACAGTTTTCATCG
This sequence comes from Phengaris arion, assembly GCA_963565745.1. NCBI lineage: Eukaryota > Metazoa > Arthropoda > Insecta > Lepidoptera > Lycaenidae > Phengaris > Phengaris arion. Next base: position 438,269 of record OY751449.1, on the reverse strand, counting down.
AAAATAGCTTTGTTACATATTTATAACTACCCACGCATGCTGGTTATATACATATTACATACTTAAGATAAACCTTTGTTTTTTGAATTAGGTGTCGAACGTATAATAGGATATTGTAATTTTGATATTTGGGTTACGAGGCAATAATTCTTTAGGACAATCGTAGCACCTAGTCTTGATACTTTGTCCTGAGAAACATACTAACCTATTAAATCTCCTCTCTTTTGCTATCTTATAGTTTAAAGAGCGCTTAAAAACATTACTATTTATACAATTTGTATATATCACGACCTCTGTGGCTCAGTGGTTAGCGCGTTGGCGTTTAAGTTCACTCTCCAATAAATCTTAAGGCTCCAATACCGCCGAGAGAACAAAAAGTTTTCTTTGTTCCTGGATCATGGATGTGTATTAAATATGTGTATAATAGAATAAAAATCTGAAATATTTAATATCATAATATACTTTCGGTTGTCTGGTACCTGTAACACAAGTTCTTCGGATACTCAGCACGGGGCCAGATTGACGTGATGTGAAGCCATAAATAATAATATTACCATAGACGTTATAAACGATAGAGAGAGTTTAATACTATATTAAATTAGGGTGAAATTTAAATATAATAGTCGTATCAAAGTTATTGCACCATCCTCTTGTTAAGTAACAATTTCACCCTTTTCATTAAATTTAATTGGGACACAAAATGTCGTAGGAAGTAGCTCAAAAAGTTTTGACATCGAAATATTATATCTAAATATAAAACAATCCTTAGAACATATTTAGTTACTCAAGAATTTTACTGATTTGAATGAAATATGGCACAGAGATAGATTGATATATTGCCCGAATGATATATTATATAATATATTTTATAAATATCTATGGACGCTTTTACACCACGACAATCTGGTCCCGTGGTAAGTTCTCGAAGAATTTGTTATACAACGGAAATATATTTAATACGTGACCCAGAAAACATTTTGTTCCCTGGCGGGCTTCGAACCCGCAACCTCCGGCTCGAACGCCATCGCGCTAACCACTGAGCCACAGAGGTCGTCAAAATATTGCCCGAATATGATACTCTTAGCTTGTCATGATGTACGGATTACGAAGTCACAGAAAACAGCCTATTGAACGTGTTCAATCCTAAGTACTACGAACGAATCTAACTATTTGTCTAGGGGTCTGTATCACAATCTACTGATGAGCGTCATATAGCTTATTTGTATGTTTTGTCTCTGTCACTTAGTATTAAGTAAGCAGCGACTTTCCGAATAAGATATTCGACACTTATCAGACGATTTGAAACAAGCCCTAAGTATAATAATCCGCAAGAGGCTAGCGTGGTATAACCTAACCATATACACAATAAGCAGAGACCCGACCCCCAGCAGACTTGTAACGTAAATGGTCGCTAATGATGATGATGATATCTAAGAATACTTTGTTGAATGCACATATATAAAAAACTGAATACATATGTGGTAAGATAACCAAGTTGCGGCAGTAAAATCCCTTTAGGGTCTGGTGGTTTCGCAACCTGCTTATACAAGTGGGCCGGGCTAGGAATGGGTTTTGTAACCCGGGACCAGTATGAACGAGTATGTATGTATCACCTGGTACTAGTGTTTCACAATATGTGGCGAGTCCTGCGCCAATGTGTGAAATGTGGTTTGGCATTCCATTTATCAAAACTTTATACGAATGTGAGGAAAATTAATCTCAAATACTTAGTATTATTATATTAATACGTGGAGCAAAAACTTTCAGTACAGTTTTACGAGCATTGTGCAACCGGAGGAGTATGAAATTTGATCGGTAAATGAAGTTTATGTGGAGGAAGGTGTGCAGAAAGCTGATGTGTTTCTTAGTATTATTAATAAAAAAAAATAATTAATACTTAGAAACACATAAGATTAATAAAAATTTAATTACGTTAAATATTTACAACTACAATCAAGGGTCAGTTCACACCAAAACGAAGTGATTCAAAATTGAACTTTAATCACCACACAAGAAGTTACACGTTTTTTCTATAGCAAGAGTTCGAATGTCAAACTGCACCGCTCTTGCAATGTAACGTGTATCTGTGAACTTTATTAAGTACATAAGATGTACCTACTTAATAAAGTTCAATTCTGAATCGCTATATAAAAATGCAGTGCAACTTAGCGTATCGTCTCGTTTCGTGTAAGTATAACTCGAATTGTAAGAAAATATGTAATATGAAATCGGTACGTAACTGATGTGTGAATTGCAACGTGTGAATATTAGCCGTACCGTACATAATGTTCCGGATAGACGACTGGTAGCTTTGACACAAATTTTCTTAACAATTTATTAGCAAATTGATTAGACATTTTAAAATGCATGAAATTAATTGTGACTGTAGGTATTAGCTAGTTATATACCTTGTGGTGGCCGTTGAAAACAAATCAGGTTAGACATTTTTAGGAAAGCACATGCACCTGGCCTTCGGAGATTCTAAATTCCTTTCTTTCTTTTAAGTTGTATCAGATTTATTTACTTGTACCACATGTCTTTCATTATAGGACAACATAATTCAATAGACTGAAAAATTAAAAATTACTTTAAAAAAACTTAACACGGTTGGTTTTTGTTGTTAGCACGGTAAGCTACGCGTGCCCACGCGCATTCCGGATGCGGGATGTACGAGTACGTGCGTAAGGGACCGCACCGCGGCATCCGCAGCTTGCACCGGACTGCGACTACTGCGGGGCGCGGCCGGCCGGTCCTTTGTTTGAGATTTGAGGGTAGGTGAGAATATTTGTCCAACTTAACGATCACTATAACGGTCCATGGGCGGCGGTAATCGCTTACCATCAGGCGATCCGTCTGCTCGTTTCCTGGTTCATTCATAAAAAAAAAACATGGAAAACACATCCCTGTCTCTCTCATATCTATGTAACTTATACTATACTTATAAAACTAAGTTACAAAACACAAAACTACTAAACTACTAATAATGCACAGAACTTCTTGCACTTTTTCCACTTTAATAAATTATTAAAATGGTAAAAGTGCAAGAAGTTCTGTGTATTATTACTGATGCATGAATCTCCAAGAAGAACCAACAGTACAATCAATAAATAACATACGGTAGCTGCAGACTGCAGTGACCGAACCTCTCGTATCGCGGGAGCGCCACACACCACAACTCACAACTGACAGGTGTGGGCGTTGCGGAAGAGAGCGAGTAGCGCGCTCTTCAGTTGTTTCGCTATATTGTCAATGAGCGAGAATTAGCTCGCGCAGTGTTGCCATCTTAGCAGTTTCACGACTTCATTTAGTAGTTATTCCCCTCCCTTAGTAGGCATTTAGTTGTTAGTAGCTTTTTTATTAGGAAACAGCCTCCAGCCACCAGACAGTAATCTTATGCAAAATGCTCTATATTATGTAAGTACATAAAACGGAAAAAAATTATTTTAATTAAAAATTAAATTGATAACACATCATAGCACGCGTACGCAAGATGCATAAAACTGGTCGTTTGATTTCTATTATTTATTTTTATATTTAGCACATAGTTTCGGTTTTGAACTGTTAAATAATCATATTTTACAACAAGGTGAACCCGAAGATGCTTAGTAGGTTTAGTAGTTTCGCAAAAACATAGTTGGCAACACTGAACACCGCTCGCGGAATGTCGCCGCTTCGTTATACCTTAATTGTAATTAAAGCGAAGTCGCGGATGTAAGCAAGTTCGACCGAGAGCGGAGAATTCTCGTCGCGGGGAAAAGGCTACGACGACAGACAACTGTCGAAGAACACTACCGGGTGCCATAACCTAAAAATATTACCTTCACCTAATACCTACATTTAAAAGTAATACATTAGGATGTTTTTCCGACCCCTATGGAAATCTAGTGTTCTATAGTCAGATCTGAGTAAATTCTAGAACAAAATCTTTCCTTTATGTTAAAACTAGTATCTACCATCATGGGAGGAGCTAAAATATAAATTATGGAGGTAACATAGGAGAGAGAATGTTAACACCAGCCCTGGCCGTAAACCAAACTATGTAATTAAACTAATATATTTTACTTTATACACAAGCGAACCTGAAAATTACCAAATTATATTAAATTGTAGAGCTGCGCTATGTACTAGCGTAGAGCGGGCGGAGAGCGATATTTAGAATATTTATTTTATATTTAGGTAACATAGGAGAGAGAATGTTAACACCGACTCTGGCCGTAAGCCAAACTATGTAATTAAACTAATATATTTTATTATTCATTTACCTTCAGAAAATACTTAAAAATTACTACATTATACACTTCCCACGTATATTTAAGATTAAATATTTAACACACAACGTAACAGATTTTATTGCATATTATGTGGAGATTCAAGGTGAAAACAGTGGGCCTCGGGAAAAACTAATTTTGTGTAAATTTAATACTGTATAAAAATACTTGTAGGTTTTTGTAGAGAGTTGTGTAACCGCAGACAATATTTTAAGTAATAAAATAGGCTTATTATGTGCATCGATATGATATTAATTAACGACTAAGAAATACGGCGTATATTTTTATCGGAATGAAATATTTTAACCAACATCAGGCCACAATATTACGTACCTAAGTGATAACAGTAAACATTTTTTTAGATAACAAAATGCGCCCCCTTTGAAGGTCACGCGAACGCCGCTCATCATTGAATTCGGGTTAATCTGGTCAATAGTTAAGGTTACATTTTATATCCATTTCTGCAACGAGAATCGAACACTCATCACACTCTTCGAATGTCTATTTATGTTTTGAAGACAGCGTGTATACATTAAAGTGTAGTTTTTAAGTATATAATATACCTGTAAGGTATTTATAATATGGGCCAATGCAGCCTGAAATAAAAGTTATTTTAATATTTACTTATTATATAAGAAAATACAAAAGCTTAATATACAAAACCCTACTTAACAACAGACACAGCTTATGTTTGGCTGGACATTTTATTGACCATCAGTCATAAAAGTATGACTCTAGCTCTGAAGCACTCAAGAGAGTGCAGGTTCGATTCCCAGATCAAGTACATTATACGGACGCTCTAACGGTGAAGGAAAACATCGAGAGGAATCCCGCACATGGTTAGCCCCAGACGTATTGACTAGTCATTCCTCTGGACTAGGCTGACTGTTTTGTGAGAATGACGTATGTGCTTGGGCAACCATACGACATTTAATAACCTAACCAAGAGCATGTCAGGACATGTCTAAGCAGGGTTCCGTAACTATAATCGCGTAATATATTTTATTCAAATTACTTCAAAAGTTGCTGTCCGATTTCGTTCAAAATAATTTTCCTAAAGAGTTATTAGCATGGAAAATTGCAAGTTTCTAAGGCCCGTATTAATAAAGCGTTCTTATCTCTAAGACAATTTTCAAGAAAGTACTTAAGATGTTGTTTTAATTAAAAGACCGTACTTAAGTACAGCTGTAGGTACGGCGTATCAAGTGGGTGCGAACGTATTAATAAACGAGACTCGTTACTCAAGTACGCTGTCATTGCTGTCAAACTGTTACTTGAGACGCGGTTTCGTGGGTACAGTCAAACCTTGACTTGAGTACGGCTTGGGATACAGTACAATATTATTTGTTGTTTCTGGTCGTGTTACAATTATGTAAATTAAAATCTAAATACTTATGATTAGGCAAACTCAGAATTTACACTACATACTCAACACAAAATAAAAGACGCTTGTTGATACTATTCTTCTTCTTTTTTGGCAATCGCGGTTGCAGAGGTTTTGCACCATTCTGCCAGTGTCGAGTATTTATAGAAATATTTTCGATTTTATTTATTTATTTACACTAAACGATTTATGTACCTATTTGATTTATATTAATAGCACTCAATACCAAAGATAAAAGTCAAAACAAAAGTGACTTGATTTGACACTTGACAGCAGAACTTTTTTTCGCTGCCCAAAAAACAATCCTCATTATATAATCCTCTCCCTCCTACAATTCCTCGCCCTATCAACCTTAAATCTGTTCTGTTTTGTAAATACTCCTTTTACTGAAACTTTATGTACATGTTTGTGTTTGTTCTAGGTTTTAGATTATTCAACAACTTCCTCCTTACACACCGTACACCGTGCCCTTGTTTATTCATAAAACCCACTCATAAGGCAGAGTTTTCGTCAACACAACACATTGGCGAATCACTAAGGAGCCACTTTAAAAAACAAGAAGAACAAGAACTTTTTTTCGAATGGCATGATCCGAATTCCGTTTTACGTAGTTGTTAAAAAAAACATCGGTTGTCTGTAAAGTCGGTTTACTGACGATAGTTGAACGTTACAACGTCAACAACAACAACAATAACAACAACAAAAACAACAATAATAATAATAATAATAAGGTACCAGCAATGCGAGGTAACGCTGGTACTTGGTAGCGATAACGGGTAACAGGTAACGCATGAGTCATGTTTTTTCGTGCGTGCAGCCAGCTCAATCGATTTATAAGACGTTATCACGCCAAAATATGGATATTAATATGCTAGAGAATAATAAATATATTAATATTAATCTACGTGAAAAATATATTTTTTTGGTATTTATATTATTAAATATTACATTTTTAAAAATAAATATTGAAGGAATGTATAATCAATAAATCCGTTCTTTGTAGAAGTGTTGAAATTTATTCGTTCCTTGTCGTGTAGATGACGTTTAAAAGTTGAGTAAGAGATCTCAATAATGTTATCAACTGATACGGTCTTGAGATCATACTGAATTAAAGACCATCTTGAGAAGCTAATCGTTTCTTGAGCCGTTTCAGCCAAGAAAGGTCTTGAGAACGAGTTTGAGAGCGGTTTATTAATACGGGCCTAAGTCTCATAGTTTAGAAATGCCAGGGAGGGACCAACTTGCAAACCACATTGGAGGCCGATTTCTCGTAAATGGTTGACTTTCTTAAAAAATTATGTATGAAACCTTGCCTTTATTTAAAGAGGCCTATTCAACTATACCCTACACGATGGGGTAGAATGAAAATAAAATTTTCAATCCCACTTCACATGTATGGAGAGCCACACCTAAAATATAAAATTATTATTATTTAATGATGCCAAAATCGAGATATATACACAATCTATAAAATACCAAATTTGATCCATTTATATTCATAATTACAGAAGCTAGAAGCGCGGACAGACAGACAGTCGGACGGACAGAGCGAAACTATAAGGGTTCCTTGATTATTACGGAACCCTAAAAACCATCTAACCCAGACTCTACAGTATTTCAAGAGTGGTTACTTCGCTCGGAGAATACTGTATAAATCATCCAATAGCGGATGAAAAGACCTAAGTTTTAGTTTTTTATTTTTTATTTACTAGACAGACTAGACTAGGTACAAGGAATGCATAAAAGTGTGTACGATTTAACACTTTATGAAATATTCAATTCGTTTTAAAAAGTTACGTAACTTGTAAGTACCAGAAGGTTTCTGTCTTTCATTTGATTGTGCTTATTTTCTTATCATCTTAAGCTCCAATAGACAAACAATATATATAGATAAATAAATAAAATTAAAGTGTCTGTTTGTAATTTTAATTAACAGCTTTTAACTAAATGCTTAATATGAAAGTACATACCGTACTTACAATCTGTCTGTCTGTTGTTTGTTCCGGCTAAACTCTGTAACGGCTGGACCGATTTTCACTTTCGCTGGCAGATAGCTGATGCTACAAGGAGTACTAATGCTAATATGTTACTTTTATCTTAGGGTCCCAATTAAAAAATAGGCGTCCGTTTAAAAAATAGGGTTCCGTTTAAAAAATAGGGTTCCGTTTCCGTTAGTTCTGAGCAAACGAAGTTGCGGGCACCAGCTAGTGAACGTGGCCATTCTGTAGTATATTTATATAAAATAATATATTTTATATAACAAGCTATTAATATAAAACAAGTTGCAATGAGCTTCCATCGTAAGAAATTCAAAATCAAAAAAGTTTGATTACCACATAGGTAACAAAGCAACACTTAAGGAATTGTCCCCACGTGATGCCTACCACCGGTTCGGGAACCAACCCAGCGAGAAGAACCGGGGTAAGAAACTCGCACGGGGCCATCTTTTAGCAAAAAGATGGAAAATAGTTCTTTTAAAGATATATATATTTTTACAATATGTAGACTTAATCAATATAATATTAACAAATAACTTGAGAGGTGTCAAGGGACACCCGGATAGAACGAAGTTTCTTTCGATTAATTAGTGAAGGAATTGTAATAACATTTTATTTTTTTAAGATATAATAATATTTTTTTATTATTAACAATATATAATGTAATATAAACTTAATCAGTAGACTCAATTTTAGTAATAATTGAGAGAGAGAGAAAGAGAGAGAGAGAGAGACAGACAGAGAAACACGCGCACGCCGCACGGTTACAACTATAGAAAAAAATGTGGTTGCAACTTTTAGTCTTAATTTTTTTTCGTCTAGCCCCCTTTCGCAACGCGCGATAACGAACTTCGTTCCAAAAGACAGATACATATACTACATAGAAGCAGCTGTGCAGGGTTCCTTCGAGGAACGCCTCTCGGCACTGGCAAGTCACTCGGCCTTGATCAACAAGATCAAGGAATTCTCCTACGCCGGTCTACTACACACTACACTCGATATATGTCGTGTCGTTCAATACGAACGGCATTTTAAATATCATTGACGAAATCCGTGATTTCGTTAAGAGCCATAAAGTAGACGTACTACTAGTGCAGGAGACGTTCCTTAAACCTAGCATGAGGAGCCCTCAAATAGCTAATTACAAACTAATCAGAAACGACAGAACTCGATCCCGCTTAGGAGGCATTCTTATATACTATAAGAAATCCCTCCACTGCGTCCCTCTAGAACCGCCACCTTTAGAGAGTGTCTCTAAAGAAACTTCGATTTGTCATGTCAGTATGACAGGCCACGAGCCAATCATTATCATCAGTGCGTACCAACAGGGTAACAAACTGTTAATTTCTAGCGATATACAAAAGCTAAATAATTTAGGCAACGCTGTCTTAACCGCCGGCGACCTAAACTGTAAACACACCGACTGGGGTAACCTTTCAAATAATAAAAATGGTACCATTCTAAACACACTCTCCGACACTTTAGAATTTTCCATAATGGCCCCTCTGGACCCCACTCGCTATGACACCAGCGAACGTAGCAGTGGCATCATCCAAACCCCCAGCGTTTTAGACATAGCGCTTGTCAAAAATATTTCTCTCGATATTTCTATCGAGACTATTCACGAGCTTAACTCATACCACCGCCCGGTTAAAATTACTCTCGGTAATTCTAACAGGATTAACTAAAAGATTAAGAAAAAGATTATCGACTACAAACAGTTGGCCGATAACATCCAAGATCTTCAATCGTTTCATCTCGATAAAATTCCAGATAATATAGACTTCTGCTTCAGACCTAACAGACCACTGGTAGCGACCATAGAAAAGTCATCCAGTGAGATGTCTGTGGCTCAAGAGAGACACAGGCCCCTCCCGGAAGACATAAAGGAGTCCATCAGACTCCGAAATGCGGCTAAACGCACCTATGATCGCTACCCGTCGGAAGAGTGCCGTAAGACCCTTCGTCACCTGGAAAGAGAGGTCAAATTCAAAATAAAAGATTTCAAAGCCGAAAAGTGGGATCGATTTCTAAGCGAGCTAGAACCGTCTCACACGGCCTACTGGCCACTCGCGAAAGCCCTCAAAAAAGACACGGAGAGCGACATGCCTCCGTTGTCATGTCATGTCTCAGCGACATGCCCTAAGACCAAATCGTCCTCCTGCACTGGAGGATGGAGACAAGGTCGAATGTTTAGCCGACACAATCGAACAACAGTGTCGGCCGAGCTCCCTCCCGATAACCTCCTGCACCTTAGGGTAGTAAATAGCGAGGTCGAAAGCCGACTATCGAGACCACCTGAAGAGAGCATGAGGCCGGTGGAATCGGAGGAGGTCAAAGATATCATATAGTGTATAAATGCCAAAAAGGCACCTGGCCTAGATGGTATTTCAAGTAAAACACTTAAAATGTTACCGCCCGCATTAATTCAACTTCTCGTGAACATCTTTAATGCCCTCTTAGTAGGATGTTCATTCCCAGACATTTGGAAAGTAGCCATTATCATAGGTTCACAAACCGGGTAAACCCCGGGTGCAGCCTACTAGCTACCGACCAATCAGTCGGAGTCAGAGCAAATTCTACTGAGGCGTCTAAAGGACGTCATAACAGAGAAAAAGCTCCTACCAGACGAGCAGTTCGCCTTCCGCGAACAGTACAGCTGCCCCGCTCAAGTACACAGCATAACGGAGTACATACTCGAAAACAAGAACGACAGGCGCCGTATTCTTCGATATCGCAAAAGCATTCGACAAACTCTGGCACCAAGGTATGTTGTACAAACTGTACCAGATTGGCGTACCGGATTGTGTAGTTCTGACAATCAGCAACTACCTCAAAGACCAAAAATTTCGCTTCCGAGTCGAAGGCGCACTAACCTCCCTCAGAGATATCGAGGCGGGAGTCCCGCAAGGCTCGGTACTCTCGCCCTCTCTCTACAACCTGTACACTTGCGATATCCCCAAACACCCTAGGGTGCAAAAGGCATTATTCGCAGATGACACAGCCCTGTACTATGCTCATCGTAATGCTAAAACAGTAACAAACAATCTCCAGAATGCAGTCACCGTTCTCGGTGACTGGTTCTCAAAATGGAGAATCGAAATAAACCCCGAAAAAAGTAAAACAATTCAATTTAAAAAATTCACATATAATAAAAAACAACAAAAAATTGGTCCCATCAGCCTGCACGGAAACCAAATCCCGGAGGTTAAAAAAAGTAAAATACTTAGGCGTAGTACTAAACAAGTCGATGACGTTTACCGATCACGTAACATCAACAATAGGTAAAACTAAATTCGTACTTTTCAAATTATATCCGTTATTAAACGCGCGGAGTAAAATGTCCCTAAGACATAAACTCACTTTGTATAAAACGTGTATTAGAACAATACTCACTTATGCGTGTGTCTCTTTCGTACACATAAGTGATGATCAAATGGAACACCTACAAAGGATTCAAAACCGCTTTTGCTCGCCGCAACTCGCCGAGAGATTCGTTGAGAAAGGTAAAAAACATCCAAATCCCCTTATTCGTAGAGCCTTGGACAACGAACACGACGCACAGACGTTCAGACATCCCCAAAAGCGGCCTAAGCACATCTTAGCCGATCCAGTAGACTCCATCACAAAATACATAAAACAGTTACGTAAACACAAAATACATGCACCCGCGTGGATAGTAAAGCACCGGGGTCGAAACCGGCGCCTACCCCGAAGTCTTACACCAGACACGAACACACGTGCAGACATACGGACCGACTCAAACACGGGACCACCGGACTCGAACCCGAGTTCGACTCCTACTAGTGTAGCCACACTTAATCATGACCGCGACCGCGATATTGTTATAGAGAGCTCTATCAATACTGCGGAATTAATCGATTTCAGGACATTCGCGCGCGAGTCCGCCCGACCACACGCGGAAGAGGGGAGGGACGGCCCTCCCAGATCCATAAAACTGAGCTACTCTATCCCTACCAAAACTCGTACGCCGTTAGTCTGTGCTACCGAGCGCGAGCAACCACACTCGTCAGAGAGCGAGGAAGGGGTCGGACCCCTCAGCAGGAGAGACCACGGTCTCTCCAGACCTAAAAATAGCTTATCCGTAGTTATTCCCAAAAACCGGTTTGTACATCACCCGCAGGAGGGTCAAACTCCCTCATCGTCTCCCCACCAAAACGACTAGCCAAATGGCAGTCACCAGACCGATTAAGCTAAGACGGCCAAAAGCCATTAGCGTAGACCCATTCGAAAAAAAAAATCCCATGGTGTGCGATCGTCAATAAAAACATTGACCCTATAATAAGCTTGAGCACACAAACGTTATTTAACTACTTTTTTAAATTTACTAATGGAAAGACCACTATCATTGCCACATCTTGTGCATAAATGATTGATTGATTTATTGAAGATTTTGAACGCGTTCTGGGATTCTATTGTATGGATATATTTTTTCGTATACCTTTAAAGGATTCGCTTACTTTGCTTAGTCTGATCACCGGTATATCGAGCTTGTGCTTATTTCTAGTGTTTCTGCAGTCCATTAAGGTCCATAAGCTCCCATATTTTCTAGAAATATTCGATGCCAACTAATTTACATTCATTATTATTTATTGTAATAGGAATTCCACAAGAAAATTACGGTCACAACCATAATATTTAATCGATAAAACTAATATATTTATTAATATACTTTATGACTATAAATATTTTATTGTACACTAATAGCAAAGCTTTAAATATACTTTTTTACAAGCCAGGTACATCATCAACTGTCAGAACCCCAACTCTCGTAATTAGCTTACACTTTCATTTTACTTTAATTGAATTACAAATGAATCGTCTTGATATCTTGATTTTTGGAGTCTAGACCAATCAAAACAGGTTTGACGTTTATGGGAATACTTTATCATTTTGCAGTTTTTACATATCGGGAGTCGGGACTGGATCGTGACAGTATTACTGGAGAATTTTATTAGCAGAATCGACCTTCTGCTTTTTCATGTGCTTTTGGATTGATGGACGGATCGATGGATGTTTGTAATTCTCTCACGCAAAAACTACTGAACGGATTTTGATGAAATTTGGTATGGTAGTAGTTTAGGATTAAAACGTAGGCTACATGTTATTCCAAAATAGTACAGTGATCCCGTGGGATGGTGTATTTACGCGAACGAAACAGCGAGCAACGGCTAATACCTAGGTAACACTGAAAATGTTTAGAAAATGAAAAACGGCCTAATGTGGAAAGTTGCCAATACTTTTATTGATTTTCGAAGTAATCTCCGTTCCTCTCTACACATCGTCGCATTCGATGGAACCACTGAGAATAGCAGTGGGCCCATTCTTCCTTAGGGGTCTCTTCTATGGCATTTTCGTACGCTTTCACCGCATCTTCAGGGCTCGTAAAGCGAATACCTCAAATTTTATCTTTAGTTCTTGGGTCCCTTAGATGGCCGATCCTCGAAAGGAAACACCCATTGAGCTAATTGTCTTTTGGTTTCCGGTTCAAAGCAATATATCCAGCTTTCATCACCTGTGACGATGTCAAATACAGCATTTGAGTCACCGCCGTTGAACTTATCTAACATTTGGCGACACCAGTCCATGCGAAGGTGTTTCTGGTCGTCGGTTAAAGTATATGGAATCCATCTGGTACAAAGCTTCCTAACGCCTAAATGTTCGTGTAATATTTTTTGAACTTGACTTATACCAATTCCTAGGCATGCCCGTATCTGCTGATAGGTCACTCACTTATCTTCCTCTATCATGCGTCGCACAGCACTGATGTTATCTTCAGTAGTCGCTGTTAAAGGACGTCCCTCACGCCGAACATCATTGAGATTACTACGTCTACGCTTAAGCTCGTTAAACCAATTGTAAATAGTGGCACAATATGGGGCTTCATTAATAAAAGCTAATCGCAGCCTATCATAGCTTTGTTGTTGAGTAAGCCTACAACGAAAGTTATAATAAATCATTGACCGAAAATTTTCTCGCGTTAGGTCCATTTTCACGTGTAACAAGAGTTTAAGATTTGCCGCCAATTCACAAAAACAAATGACAAATGAATGCAATATACTACATTAGGTTACCAAAGAGTTCTAAAATTGAAATTCAAAAGAAGTTTTCATTAGCAATATTTCTAACTGGCCAGTTCTAAACATTTTCAGTGTTACCCACGTATTATCATAAAATTAATAATTACCTGATTTTGATGAAATATGCAAATCCCCCTGCAGCCGGTTTATAAATCAAAACTGCTAGTGATGTGATAACAGGCATCTCTTGAAACAATTCGATACATTGAAAAGAATAACAAAATGACTGTTGTATACTCAGATACATAGTTTGTAGTCTCGTTTTTTTCGTAGTCTGAATTTTCCTTATCCAGATAATTAACTATCTATCTAAAGACTATTAAATAAGAAAATAAAAATTATCAAAACATTTCTGATTCTACATATTCTACACAACAGTGGTGAACAGTGGTGTTCTAAATAAAAAATATATAATTATTGAAAAACGTGAAAGAACTATTCCGAATTTCATTTAAGACGGATATTAACAAGGAACTGAATTAATAGTATGTGGTGAAGGACGATACTTATTAATAGCTAAAGGCCGGGCGGTGTGCGATACATTTTTAGATAAAATTTAAGAGGAAAATTTTAGTACCACTTAAAAGCCGATAGAGATAAAAATTTATAAACACTAGCCCCTAAATATTAATTGACTTCTTAGTTATGTAACTTAACTAAATTGGCCCACCACACTTACCCACCACTGCAACTCCTGTGTAGCCAGGATCGACAGTGGTAACCAACCGCAAAAACCCTTTATATATTTTTATATAATCAACCCTTTATATAATCTCAGGGGTGCCCGGGGGACATACTAAATCTGTCTTGGAACCCGCAACGAAATTAATCAGAAGATTGTAGGAGGAGTAGTAAGTATTCCAGTTTCCCTCCCCAAGCTACTACAATACTGTATCATAACTAAAGCCAAATTCATTTTTTTGAGTACATAGCTCATAAACTACATTTATAGTTAGAGGGTCATACTGTACGGAAAAATAATACGACCATACGGGCAAACAATACAAGCAGACAGTCTTACAAACGTCTTAAATAAACTAAAAAAGAAGTTGCTATTAATTATGGGGAATGGACATGGTGCATATTACTATGGAACAATTAGCCACGGTGACCAAAGATAAAATGCGGTTATGTAAGCATAATTACAATTGGAGTACAGTGGCTTAGGTCGCATATCAGCAGGAGGTTGGGTAATTACTATTATATATTAACTCATTTCAACGAATATTCATAGAAAAAGCAATTTATTGATTATCTTCACTTATCCATGGATATGAATTCAAATAATTTCGGGCAAATTAAATGTGAATAAAAATTGTATAATCTAATAATATTTTGGTCGGTGGTCACCACTTTTTTGAACATCGGACAAAAACTCCTAAAGTCTTTTAATATCATCTAAATATAACATGAAAGTAACAGCTTATACTATATATATTATAAACAGCTTATACTATATATAATACTATATAAAATGAATGTAACAACTTGTAGTAAACTGTAACCCACCAGAACAGTTTGCTGTTAAATAATGCCAAGACGAGACAAGCCATTGACAATTGACAAGTCAAAAAGTTAACAGACCTTATGTAAAGCCAAGCTTTTGACCCTACAAGATCCCTTTATTAATATTTAGATCCCTAGCCTCTAAATTTACGGAAGTCTAATACAAACTTCCATCCCCTACTGGAGGTGGGAGATAAAAATTCCTAGTTTTACATTTTTTTTGTTTTTCTTTTATACTAGCTTACATACAAAATTTTAGCTTTCTAGGACATTAGAAAGTACCCTAGGAATTTTGAAGAACATCAGTGAGTCAGTAACAAAATCCGGGTTTTTTAGATATCAATTAATAAGTATAAGAGCTATGAAATTCAAACTTTGTATGGCTAAAGAGTCTGCTACTGGCAACATATCCCAAAAATTTCATTTATCTGCTATATCATTTATCCTAAACCCAAGTTATGAGGGTTAAAAAAATCGACAAAGCGCTTCCAGAATAGGTGGTCTGGAAGTGCCTTCGCTTCGTTTGGCTCGTCTTACTCCATCCAACCGTACTGTGCTCCCAGATTGTAAATGTTAAACATGATTGCACATCACAACAGACACCTAATGAAGCTACGAAGTCTGCGAACAGGACGGACGAAAACAACAGTTGAGCACTAAACGCGGGAGAGCTCCATGATGAATATATTAGATTGGATGACATCATTCGATCGGGAACTATAGAAATTAATAAATTGAAGAAATTAAATTTGTATCGGACTATGACCTCTTGATTGTAAGTCCTTCTTGCGCTCGTGTGTTGATGATAATAATACAGCAGCAATTCTTATACTCTCCTTTATTGGTGCTTACCACAAATACGTATTACAATATGTAATGAGATATGCTTAACACAATAATTATATACGTCTACACTATGTATAGCCTTTTGGCCAACTGAAATAAACTAACTCGATAGGCTTTACTTCATGACATCTGCCAATGTCAATAATGACATTGACAGTTACATCTTACTGTTGATATATGTAACAAAATTATTTTATTTTTAGATTGTTGAGTGATTCAAGTAAGTACTTGTTTTTTGTAACTTTTTGTAACTTGTAGTATTTATATTAGCTTTACTTGTTGAGCTTTGATAGCTTACTACAAAGTGTCACTTACAGTTTTCAAGTAACTAACGTCCATGATTTTATTTCAATATTACTAGGGCTTATACTAGATAGATAAAAATTAAATATTGGTGTTGATGCTATTAAGTTTCACACATGCCTTAATTATGCAACACCTCCTTATGCTGAAGCTTTATAGCGAACAAATTACAAGAATCTGATGAATGATAAGTGATATATTTAACTGTAGTAACCCGTTTACAGAAAAATAAGCCTTATATATAATATTCATGTTTTGCAAATTATATGATAAGTGTGTACCGGTTTACAGCCGGTTTGGGATCTATGCTCCCGCTCGTGGGTATCGCTATTATTACCATCTTTTGGTATATATATAATGGGAGAAGCAAATTAGAGCAGTTAGTAAACTTGCCTTCCTCCACAAGTAGCGGGTCGCCTAATCTGATTCAACATGAAGGTCCTGGTAAGTTATCGGATAGATTACTTTAACTATTTACTTCACTAGTAACTGACGTAGTTTAAAGCCCAAAATAGTGAGAAAATCAATAATTATATTTTTGAAACTTTTACGATATTAAATTTGAAAAATTGAAAAACGCACCTATAAACCAATATAATAGAGAATGACATTAGCTCCTGTTTTGTATGTCTCATGTATGGCATTATATTATCGTTTACTTTACCGTGTCACCACATGTGTAGAGAGTCATATGAGATGTGTACAATCACATAACGTGGGAGTATATATCTTTTCATTTGTCTATCATATCATCTCTCACATTCCCTCTTTATTTGTTCAGCATCTTAGCGTCTTTCTTTCGTCAGATCGTTCTCGCCCTCGTCGCCGCCGCCAGCTGCGCCCCCGCCAAGGAGGGTGAGCGTGAAAAGCGCAACCTCTTCGGATCTTATCCACTCCAGTACAGCACTGGCATCAGCTCCCTGGGAGTCACCAGCCCCGTCCTCTCCAACCAGGTGCAGCAGGAGTCGGTCGAGTCCCAGCACGTCCAGACCTCCGCTCTCAAGTCTACCTCCACCAAGTCCGCCCTCATCCAGCCCACCTTCCAGACCTACCAGCCCACCTTCCAGGCCTACCAACCAGCCATCCAGGCCTACCAACCAGCCATCCAGGCCTACCAACCTAGCTACGTCAGCTACCAGCAACCCGCCGTAAGTTATAATTAATAATACCTTAATGTTATTTACGGGCTGAGCCCCCAGGTAATAATAGCAAGTCGGACAATGTATTGTTACAGCCACAATAGTTTTTCAAAATCAAATTTTTCACAAGTTGTAACAAAAGTAGGCTCTTTACGTACCTTATACAAAAGTTGAGCAGAAATTACGTGCTATATACATACACTGAATAAAAACATTCATTTAAAATTGTAATAATTAATAGATTATCTGCTAAAATATTTGAAATCTAAACATTATTATACTCTTTCGGAAAATAATTTCTATCAGGTATTAAGTATCAAAGCTTTTCTTCCATTTTGGGTAGGGGTGTGTGTGTATTACATAATATAATTTACTTATTCTTACTTTTCTGTTGCAGTACTACTCCGCCCCCGCCGCCCAGGTCCTGCCTGTACAGTCCTCCTACTACAACGTGCCCTCCTCCGTCCAGTACGTGAGCCAGCCCGCTCTCTACAACAACGCTCTCTACCAGCCCGCCTACTCCGGTGTCGTCTCCTCCCCCGTTGTTAGCTCTGGTGTTGTCGGCACCCCTGTCGTCTCCTCTGGCGTTGTCGGCACCGACCCCTGGTGCTAAACAGTCATCCGACAACTTCCCACCAAATCTAGTGTCATTTTAGTTACCACATAATGCAATAGTCACAGATAAATAAACACAGTATTTTCTCAATATTTTCTTTTATTTTTACACAATTCATCGTCATCCATCAGTATCCATCGTCATCCATCATCATCCAGTAGTGGTTTTTACCCGACTACGGTGAAGCTAAAAGTCCGCTTTTAATAAATGAGGTGTCAATAGATTCGTAATAACAGCCAGGGTAACAAAGGTTATATAATTTACGTAGTCGGGTTATATTTTTTTACAAAAATTGTTTTAATTAGAAAATATAATTAGAAATATAAATAATATTACATAGTAAATCATGTGCACTTTTTATTTTTTTTATTTAGAGCTTACAACTAAAGCTAATTAAAAGTTTTCCCTGTGAAGTAAGTATAATGTAAGTAGAAAAGTATAATTAAATATGAAGTTGAGACTCGGGTTAATAAATTTAAAAAGTAAAGTGGAAATTCTTCAAATAGAAGATCGTAACGAGGCCTACAAAACTACTCATTGAGTATTTAGAAATAAACTATCGCAAAGATTATTTGATTCTCTGATAAGTTTCTCAAGCGACAGGAGTAAAACAGCATAGCGCCCACATTTGTGATATGTACGGACTTAAAAACAATTAAATAAAACTTTTTATGATTTCATATTATATCCTTTTATTTAAAATGTTATAATTGTATAGCGAATGAGATAACAGCAATATCAATTACGAAGGACCTTCACAACCTGTCGAGGAGGACCCGGGTTCGACTGATGGGTAAACCATTAAGTTGGAAGCGAAACTGATTTGATTTATTGATAAGCGAATTGAAATACAATCACTTGGGTTGTGTATTTGAAAATCGTAGAAATTTAGCGTGTTACATGTATCACACATGTTCACACCTTCTTAAAGTCTTTCGGGAATCGTCGTTTTTCATATGCCGTCTGTATAATGTTGAATCTTTTAGAACATTTGTAGATTTATTATTATGATAATACAAGAAACAAATATATTAAGCAGATAACTGTGGGAGAGCCATGCTTCGACACGAAAGGGGCGGCTCTATTGAATAAAACCTTATTTACAGTAAAGCGATATAAAATTGTATGTTGCCTGTGTACCGAAGACTTAAGGGGGATGAGGATTTATATAACTGATTAACGTCTGCCGGTCTTTTTTATAGAAAAAAAATCGGTATTAGAAAATTCAGAGCTGTGAAAAAAGAACTCTGCGCTAATACAATAGACTTGAAAACCGAACAGTTGTGTCGAGTCAAATGTCAATCTCATAAGTGACGGCTCGACACTCGGTACATCGATTAAAAACCGATGTACCTCTATTGTATATGCGCAGAGTTCCATCTTCAGCGCTCTAACTCTTCTGGGCCCGCCGGATTCCGGTACATACAGTCCCGGCCTTATTTAATAACCTATATAAAATTTTTTAAAAATGATTTGATTCGACTCCCATCTGTCTTGAGCGATTTATTTGTTACTATAAGTTGTTGAGCAGGACCATGTTTGTATTTTTTATTTTAAACAACAGGCAACGCCCACGCAAACGCATTTTGTTCTAAAACTCATTTCAACAAGGCGTTTAATTTTTTTAACATAAAATAATAACTGATCTGTTTTATTATACAAGACGCAATATATCATCGACTAGCAACTACAAAAGTCTAAAATAAAAAAGATCAATCTTAACGTAATTTGATTACGAGTAGAAATCATTTATCATGTTTGTGGTCAGGTTAAATTTAATTGAAGATAATAATAATATGTGCAGGTAATTTACTATATTCTGTGTACAAAATAAACTGACAGACAAATTACTCGATAACCATTTTAAATACTACTCATAACAATATGTGTACCTACATCGGAACAACGAACGACTATAACAGAAGCTAAATCTAATTTACTGTCCATCTATGACAGCTCATTTTCAGATAGTCCAATTTGTAAATTGTAGTATTACCAAAAATAAGTAAAAACAATTGTCGAGTTTTTGTTATTAAAATTTAATGCAGATGAAGTCGCCGAATAGAAGCCTTACGTGAACAGAACCATCATCACCAACGCCCGTCAGTTGTAGACGACGCGATGTTATGAAACGCTCTGCAGTAAATCAGTACCGTCCACGAATATATTGCTCTATTCCATATTTGGCAGATCCATATTGAACTGTTTGTATACATTTTGTTGCGATTACGCAATTCGGTGCAGGTCGGGTTACTAGAAACATTGGCTTAACTATTCTTGGGTTTTAATGAAGAGAGTAGACCGAAGCTGTGAAAGCTTCGGTATGATTAAGACCAAATCCGTTTTAGCCTGGTGACGTCCCCTGCAGGACATAGGCCTCCTCCATAGATTTCTAGTGCGACCGGTCGCTCGCGGCCTATGTCCACCGACTCCCTGCGACTCTTCACAGGTCGTCTGTCCACCTGGTGAGAGGCCGTCCTACGCATCGAAGGAAGATACAGAATATCAACATTTGATACTAACTTATTTTTCCGTGTTTCAACCCCTCGGTCCTAAAAAGACGTTACGTAGGACGAAGTCAGAGAATCCAGGGGTGAACACGAAATAAATATCTATCTCTCTATGGAAGCATCACAACACGTCAATCTGGTTCCGTTATAAGTTCTCGAAGAACTTGTGTTACGGGTACCATACAACGGAAATATATTTAATACACATCCATGACCCAGGAACACGGAAAAACTTTTTTGTTCCTTCGGCGGCTTTCGAACCCGCGACCCCCGGCTTGAGCACCAACACGCTCAACAACTGAGCCACAAAGGTCGTCATAAAACCGTTTAATATTAGAGTTAGAAGGCCCAGTCGATCACTTAAAAGATAGATAGGTCACAGGTTCGATTTCCACGGTCAAGCATTTTATACAGTCGAAGGATAATAAATTAACGTACCAAAATTTCGTAGTAAGTAAATATCAATGCTCATAGACATGTGCTGGTTACCATTAACTTACCATTGGCTGGGTGCCAATGGGGGTTTGCGCTCTAACAAACAATACCTCGATCAACATGAAATACTTTGTAAGTTTTCCATATATTTTTTAATCTTTACTTTTATACTACAGTCTCAAACAAAATAAAAAAGTGAAGACAGACTTCTGCGAACCACACAGTGAGGCCGGTCTAAGCTACGCCTCGCTGTGTAATTACACAGTGTCACGCACACGCATGTAACGAAATTACGCCTTACCTTGTAAGGCGTAGTTTCTGTCGCGGTGTGTGATTTTCTTACTATATTTGTTTAAATAGTACCAATTTTGAGACGATACTACGTAATACCCACCACGAGACCTGTCACGTACGACGCCCAGTTACCCTGAGAAACGAAACCCGGAAATGTTATAATGTAATATTTCTATAACATTTTAGTTAACTCAGAATTGAGACCTTTTAAGTATTCTATATCACTAGTTGTATTTCTTTATCAGCTGTTATATTTGTAGCACGATGTTCAAGTTATTCACAGTACACTACACTACTAGAAACTCCAACAGAAATAAATTACGTGGTTTTACGTTTACTCTTCTAAACATCTTTATATTTTCAAACGAATAGATATCGTATATTTTGTGTATTTATCAAAGGTTGAAATTGAAATTGAGTATTGTATTTTTACTTATATGTTTTTTTAACTCAATGGTATGGTAAGGTACTCACTTGAGAGTATGTCCTTTTGCTGCAATGTATATGTATGAGGGCCCACGTAGGTAGATTAAATATCACACAAAATACAATCCTAAAGTATATATAATATTAATGTAATACAGCTAGTTTGTGGCCTGGATTGACACATTTACTTAATCCCAAAAAGTATCGGGACTTACAGAAAATGAAAATACGCTATTTATTAATATTTGTCATTGTAACCATGAAATTTTGTAATAGAAATTATTAAACCACTTTGGATTATTCGAAAATTGTTAATTTTGTAAAAAAGTCATGTGCAAAACCTTGCCTTTATTTTAAAAGACCTATTCAATGGCGTACAATGAAAAAAAAATTTCCTCCCCACATCACATGTATGGAGAGCCACACCTAAAATATGAAATTATTATTATTTTATGATGCCAAAACCGAGATCTATACATATTTTATAGCTATACCAAATTTTATAGATTTATATTCACAATCACAGAAGCTAGGCGGAGCGGACAGACAGACAGACAAACGGACAGAGTGAAAAAAAAATGTTTTCTGTCACTTTGGAGTTAAGTAAATGCGCATTAAAACCTGCGCACTTGCGTTCGTGGTCCTTAAGGGGGGTTCCCCGGGGCCTCCGGTAACCACACTCACTCGACGAAACCCAACGCAAGGGTTATTTCACGCCAGTTCTTTTTGAGGTATTTATCCGGTCGAGCCGGTCCATTCATACCGAAGCATGGCTCGCCCGCTTAGAAATATTTGCGACTAATTGCGTATTTGCCTACATGTAAATAAATAGTTTTAAGCATTCAGAAATAATTACGAATTACAACATAATAAAAGTTAAAATAATTAAGATTTGATGTGTAGTTTGGTAATGAGATGCATTATATCAAAGTGACAAAAAAGTTGAAACATATTTTTACAATAAGATTTAATATGGTAAGTATCAACAAGACGTGGCCATACAATATTTTATAGCAATATACAAGCGTATGACGTCACCTGCCGGTACGACTTTTGTATGGGTCGTTTACGCAAGTTCTTTTGATTCACAAATTGCATCAAACAATCCTCAGTTTCTTTGAAAATATTTATTTTTAGAATACTTCTTATGTAAACTTATTCCTTTTGTAGTGTTAATTTTCAGAGCACTATTCATTTCAGTAATTAAAAAATTACAGCAAAATTCCGTATTATAAGTTTTGTACATAAATAGCTAAACAAGTCTCGTTTGCCAGTTGACGCTGCTGCTGCTGGCCGCGGCGCTGGCCCTGGCGGCCGCCAGCTACGGCTCCCCGTACTACTCGCCCGTGGTCTACTCGGCCAGCTACCCGCGCGTCTACCGCCCCGCCGCCTACTCCCTCTACCCGAGCTACTACAGCGGCTGGAGGAGCGGCTGGTGGTGAACAATAAATGGATTCATTGTAATCTTTGTTTAATTGGAGTCCTGTTAAGTTAGCCATAAAAATGTGTTTGAAGTTAAACTTCTTTAGGCGCATTGAGAGTAAAAATTTTAACATCACGCGATTTTTGGATTACGTGTACTCTGTCACACGATATGTCTTTTTATATCCGCCAAAAGGTAGAGTAATGATTTAGGCAGTGTATGTATGTATGGATGTGTGTTCCACCGTAGCGCCTAAACTACTGCTCCGATTTTATGAATAAGGTGTCAGATTCATAGTATATTTACTTCAAGAGCTGTTATAAACTCTAGTATACAAGCATACAAATGTTTTTAGTTAACACAGTATAATAGGGATGCTGAGTACATCTAAATTTTATATTTTATGTGTAGTTTAGTAATTAGATACATCTAAAAAGTACAAAAAGTTTAATTTTTTTTGCTAAATTAGTAAACAAAACCTTATTAGTTTACTTACATCAAATACAAAAACATTAATTATGGTAAGTATGAAGTTAAACGCACAAATATCGGAGATATTAACAAATATGTTCCTGCGGCCGTATACTTCATACACTTTAACCTAGGCGTGACGTCACAGCTAATTACGACTTTAGCATGGAGCTTATTCACGAGCCTCGCGAAATTTTGTATACAAATCGCTTTAAATATATATTCTTGGCGACCTCTGTGGCTCAGTGGTTAGCGCATTGGCGCTCAAGCCGGAGATCGCGAGTTTGAACCCCGCCAGGGAACAAAAAAGTTTTCTGTGTTCCTGGGTTATGGATGTGTATTAAATATGTGTTATAATATAATAAAAATCTTAAATATAAGTATAGTATAAAAGTATTAAATATATCTCCGTTGTCTGGTACCCGTAACACAAGTTCTTCGGATACTTACCGCGGGACCAGACTGACGTGGTGTGATGTGTCCATAGATCCTATTATTATTATGTTGACTTTTGATATACTGTTTCTTCAGAGAAGTTACTCATATTAAAGAGTAGTATTCATTTATGCGATAAAAAATGTTATCATCTCGCCTTTTCGAATTTAAAGTGGACAAAAAGTCATTGATGCACCAAAATGAAAAAATAAATATCGTCTGAAAAAATTTATCTACTTACTTAACACAAACTATACCTACTTACTTAACACAAAATGTACCTACTTACTTAACACAAAATGTACGTACTTACTTCACACAAAATTACCTACTTACTTAACACAAAATGTACCTACATACTTAACACAAAATGTACCTACTTACTTAACACAAAATGTACCTACTTACTTAACACAAAATGTACCTACTCACTAACACAAAATGTACCTACTTACTTAACACAAATTAAATTTAAATCAAATTCGGTCACCTGTAGTTAAAATACAACATTCTTGTCCAAATAAAAAATTCATACTTAGAAATCAACGTGAGTCTTTTAGATCCATTTCTTTTCAAAGGGAATATTAATATTGACTGATATGTTGCAACTGGCTAGAATTAAACAAAGAATAGAACTTCGAAGAATTACCTGCTACAATTAATGAAGTGATAGGTTGCCCGTCTGTCTGTTCGTCCACGAGCTACGTGTATACTGTACGTATGTCGGCGCCGCTCCGTCTGCGACGATGACGCGCACCTCTATCTCTATGCGGCGTGCGTATGCGCAGTGTCACAGAAGGGACATCGTTATAATTTTATTGATAACATTTTCTCATCATTAATATGTCGAATCGATAATCAAGGTTTGTTTAGATATAATATTTAAATTAAATCACTTAGAATTTTCGAGGCCTATGTTAACTGATCCATATTTCATAACCCCCGGGTTTAAATAGGGCCATCGTGGTTGTCGATCATCACAACACATCCGCTCCTTCGAACTTGCAACCCTCAGCAACCAACAAAATGAAAACTTTCGTAAGTGCCTCTGTTTTTTTTTTTTTTTTATATTCGTTATAATAGTGATAAAAAATATTCCTTATTTACTTCTACAATTTTTTAAATCGTGTGAAATGCTCTACATTAAACATAATCTCAGAATAAATACATAAAACACGGGTCTACCATTGAGGGTTTACCACCGCATTTTCTACAATAAAGTAAATAACCAGTTTTTTAATCATTTCATTATTTGCCAAGTGTTTTTTGCCAAAATTGAAATTAAAATAGAAAAAATGAGCTAATTTACACTCATAATTTATAAATTAATCAGAAAACTACATTATAAACTAGTCCCGAAACAAAACTAAAATTTTGTTACATAGTCAAATTTAAAAATATATATTATCAAAACAACAGGCTCAGTTGTGTTAGTAAGTATTGTAATATTTACCTTTACCTATGAAATTGCCGTTTTGTATGAAAAGATTTAAACGATTTTTTTTCATGTATTTTTTATTTGTATTAATCGAAGTAATCACCCATGCAATCAATGCATCTTTTCCAACGCAGTGGCAGTTTATAGATGCCCTTCTTAAAGAAATCAGCTGGACGGGAGGCAACAAATTCTTCAAAGGCATTTTGTACTGCCTCTCGGGTAGTGAATTTTTTTCCCGCCAAGAAGTTATCCAAATTCTGGAAAAAGTAGTAGTCTGTAGGCGCAAGGTCTGGTGAGTAGGGCGGATGACGGAGAGCTTCCAACCCCAGTTCTTGCAACTTGGAGACCGTCTGCTGTGCAGTATGAGGTCGCGCGTTATCGTGCAGGAGCAGCGGAGACGAGCGATTGACCAATGCTGGTTGGAGATGTGCCAGCTTCTCCATCATTGTTCAGTTCTTCACAGTACAGATCTGCAGTAATGCTCACCCCATTTGGTAAGAAGCTGTGAAGAATCACACCGGCGCTAGACCTCCAAACAGTGACCATCACTTTTCTAGGGGTAAGTTTTCGTTTAGATCATTGTTTAGGTAATGAACCAGGATCCAACCAACTTGCTGAGCGCTTGCGGTTATCAAACAGAATCCATTTTTCATCGCAGGTAACAATGCGGTTCAAAATTCCTTCATTTGTGTGTTTCCTTTCATTTCCATTCCTTCATCTGTTGAGCAGTGCAAGTCACGTCTCGACGCGTACTTCGCGCTGGCGATCATTAAGTTCATTGGGTACCCATTTGTCAAGCTGTTTTACCTTGCCAATTTGACGCAAATGGATCAATATTGTTTTGACGCTAACGTTGAAAGCTGCTGCTAATTCAGCCTTAGATTGTGTATCATCAGCTTCCACAATCGCCTTTAACTCGTCATTGTCGACCAAAGTCTTCGGACGACCGCGACGTTCATTTTTCAGGCCGAAATTTCCAGAACGGAAGCGAGCAAACCAATAACAGGTGGTGCGTTGGTTTGTAATGTTAGCTCCGTAAACGTCGTTGATGTTGCGTGCCGCTTGTGCCGCGTTGCTGCCACGACGGTACTCATATACCATAATTACTCGAATTTTTAACGTATTCATGATGACGAAAAAGATTGAAATGCGATGAAAATGTAACACTTATCAATAAACAAATGACTACTTTTGGAAAAAGAATTCCATGTTTTTAAAATAAAATTAATTTGAAATTAGAATTCTTAGCTAAACAAAAATTATTTTGATTTGAAATGGCCAGTACTGCAGAACGGCAATTTCATAGGTAAAGACCTATATTAGCTCCCTAACGCAATTAACGATAAATAATGATGTAACCATTGAAGTGGTTACCAAGTTCAATGTCGTAGTGCCTCGTAGCGCCTCGTAGCGCGTAGCGGTTTTCACGTAGAAGTTCGTAGCATCCGTGACACAATATGTAGCAGGATAAACTTTAAAATATATATTATACAGTAAAAATTAAAATTTCAGTATTTACTTGGTTGTTTTTTTGTGTATTGAATGAAATTTTTTCAAAAAATATTTTAAGAACAAAATATTTTTAAAAATTACTTTCTGTATGTAAAAACAATATATTTAAACTCTTGAAAGTAACTTTGCTATTTTTTTCCTTCGTATAAAATTATTATAATTATTTTTATCAAAAAAAAAAACATGCCGCGTAGTCAAGTATCTCATCTAAAGAATTTTTACCAACTTTCAAATTTAAAAAATTCTAATGTCGACCGAAACTTGTACAAATTCATATTTCTATCGATAAACTAGCCTACATCAACAGAATATTTCTCGTCGTTCCTACGAAAGTAATATTAGCCTCATGAGTCGGCCTCCGAGCTGAGGTCGACGGCGTTTTAGCTCTTTATGTTGTTTCGATCGGAATTTTACATCAAGGGATTTACAATCGGTTGAATACTATTTTGCCGTTAATTTTTTTTTCGCTAAACGGCATTTCATTAAACCACAAAAAAAATCGGTTGTCTGTAAAGTCGGTTAATGACGATAGTTGAACGTGACAACGTCATAAGAAAATACTGATGGAATGGTTGCATTTTTCAAAAAAAAAAAAAAAATGTATTAAGCCTGAAATGGAACATCTCAGAGCTCATGTTTATTCGTGCGTGCAGCCGGCTCCATCGAATTATAAGACGTTGTCACGTCAAAAATGTATATGAATAAAAATAAATGAAGGGAAAATATAAGGAGATAAAAGTTCCTGTCTCCTAAAGAGTTGAGCTACTCGTAAAACCACATTCACATATTGTTCACGTAGGTTTTGGTCACCACACGCTCACCAATACCACGTGGTCGGCGTTTAGGCTCTTGCCCAACTTTTACAGACTACCGCTAGTTAGTAATATAATGATCACTTTCTGTCCTAACATAATGTGTTTTGTATTAATTAATGATCTAATACTTCACAAATGTGGTTCAAAAGTTTCCTCAAAATACTACAAAATCACAAAAGAATATAACGTTTTAGTATTTTTGCATAGAGCTGATTTGCTAATAACGTCTATAGAATGCCTTAGAACAGGGATTCCCAAACTGGGTTCCATAGAATAGTCTTTGGGGTTCCAGCAAATTTTATTTATAATTATTTTTAAATATATTTGAATTTATAATCTTAGTACCTAGGAGACTGAGCTTTGCTCTCAGTTTTATTAAAATTATAAAATAATGAAAAATAAATAAAAAGAAGTTAATTGAATAATTTGACAGATTAATGTACACCTGTATGTGTGTAACACCTGTATATATTTTTGCACTGTAACTAATATAGGCTTCACCACGAGCGATGGCGCCTGCACGCGCACAGTTCTCAAGCCGGAGGTCGCGGGTTCCAATCCCGCCAAAGGAATAAAAAGTTTTCTATGTTCCTGGGTCATGGATTATTAATTAAGTTTATAATATAGTAAATTTGTCTACTCATTGTCTGGTACCCGTAACAAAAGTTCTTCGAGAATTTACCACGGGACCAGATTGACGTTGTCGATAGATGTAGTAGATATATAAATAATATTATTACGATGAAAACTAGACTGCAATCAACCGCACAGGCCCTAGCTATAGTACAAAAGGTTATCATCAACCGTCTACTTATAAGTGCTACTATAATCTCCCACTGGTGGTTACAACAAGTGTCATTCACCCCGCAGGTGGTCCTCTGCGTGGTCTTCGCCGTGGCCGTCGCGGCCGCACCCGTGGACAAACCCGACGCCAAGCCCGACGAGAACGCCCGCAACAAGCCAAACCTGTACAGCCTGGGGTACCCCTACGCCTACTCCGCCTACCCCGCCTATTCCGCCTATTCCGCCTACCCCACCTACCCCGCTTACACGCCACAGGTATTATATTTAGAAGATAATAGCATAGAAAACATTTATTTCAGACACAAATAAATTCCCCTAGTATTTTTCAGTATGTCTGTAACAAAAAAATACTTGTTAATAATATTAGTAAGGGTCAGTTCACACCGCAACGATACGCGACGCTACGCAGCGCTGTATTTCTAAGATAGATATTCAAAATTAAACTTCAATCACTACACACAAACATACACGTTTCATACATAACACATTAGTCCTATATACACTGCGCATGCGCTGTGCAGGGGGAGCGGTGCGACTTGACATTCGAACTCTTACAATGAAACGTGTATCTTTTTGTGTAATAAATTAAGTTCAATTTTGAATATATATCCTAAAAATGCAGCTCCATATCGCGTATCGTATCGTTTTGGTGTGAATTGACCCTAAGTATCAGATTGTAGTCCATAAAAACTTTAATTTGTTGTATGTTTGTTCCACCGTAGTGCTTAAACTACTGGACCGATTGTAATAAATGAGTTGTCAAAAGATTTGTAATAATAGCCCAAGTAACATCTAAGGGTATGGGTACTTTACGTAGTCGGGTTATAGTTTTTTAATGTGGTTATTAGATTATCAAACTTCAGGGATTGAAGCGGTGGTCTTAAATGTTTATTAATTTAAATAGAATTGCGTGTAAAAACTTCTTCCACCCCCCAGGTGGTGAGCTACAACAGCCTGCTCCACCTGCCCAACGTGGTGAACGTTCCCCGCGTGTACCACGTGCCGGAGGTGGTCTCCGCCAACCATCTGGTCCACCATCCTACCTACACCGCGCCCACCATCCTCTACAAGTAAACCACCATCGTTGACAGGTGTCGACCACAGGGTGATTAGCTTCCTGTTGACACTTGAGTCGAGGTGTTAACAATTGGGATGTTTACCTAAGGTAAACCATCTCATGGTTGACACTTGATAAAAATGATGCTCTACCTTACCTGACCTGTGCTAGCCAAAGGATTTTCGTCTCTGCTATAAATGTTGTCGAGTCGACACGAGTCATTATATTTTAAGTTTGTAAAGTTTGTATTTTGTGGTTAATATATTATTGTTTTTTATTTATTTTGTCGTTTGCACTGACCTATTTAGTTTATTTAATAGTAAGTAGGTACTATTAGTAGGTAGATATAGTACATAGTCATTCCTGACCAATTTCATTAGTATTCAAGATCCAATCGTCCTCTAAAAGCCCGTCGAAAATAGTTGACTTAAATTTATGAATGTTTTATAGCGCTCATTAATATTAAGGCCGATATTCACACGGTATGGGATTAGATCACTTCAATTTAATCTGCGCTTGCGCAACCGAACTGGCCGAATCAATAACATTAAGTTTAATTTGATTAAATTATTAATTTGTGGCCTAATATAATATTTTGTCAGATAGAGATTGAGTACAAAACGATACCCAAGATTATGTACAAGTTTGGTACATATTTTTTGAAAAAGTCGGAATTTGTTAAAAAAATAATCACAAAAAGTTATTTTTTAATGTTCCACTGTGGCTTGTAGTTATTAGAATATGCCAATAAGACATTGTGATACTGTTTTGTGAGCTTTTACAAGTCCGTATATGTAGATATGTCATAGTTTTTATAGTGGGCTAGCTGTCCCGACACACGTTGTTCTGTTTCCAATATTAACTGGAACATAAATAACAACTTCTCCTATACCTACATCTACACCTACCAACCCTCTGGGGCTGGCCGATTAATAAACCGGACATGATAACTGAACGCACCTATAAATATTTGACAGTTAAATGACAGTAAAAAGATAGTGTGGGAAAATTCAAGCGTCGTTTTTAGGATTTTCCCCGTAATTTTGCAATATTTCTCTAAGCATTTAAACCTTCTCTGTACTTCCACAATTATTTCAAGACCAAAATTAGCCAAATCGGTGGAGCCGTTCTCGAGTTGTGTAGCGAGACATTGGAATTGTAATCCATTTTTATATAATAAAAGAAGAAAAAGATTTACAACTTCCTACTACTATTATAAATATGAAAGTTTGTTTAAACTACAAACAACAAAAAACCGGATGGATGTTTTTTACTCATTCACGAAAAACTACTGAACAGATTTCGATGAAATTTGGTATGTTTAGTAGTTTAGGCTCTGGATTAAAACAGGCTACTTTTTATCCCAAAAAAGTACCGTGTTCCCGTGGGATACCCGATACTATTTTAACGCGGGCGGAAAAAGCTAGTAAGTAATAAACACTGTTGTAATTGTAGAACACGTAAAGTATCGAGTGTCGTGTTCTCACACAAAGGTGATGAAACGTGGCAATGAATCGGATCAAGTTTGCTGATGATGAAACTGTTACAATTCCGCTTGGATTACAATATTTTTATCATATTGTTATGTTCTATTGTTACAAAGGAAATCATACTTTATGTCGAGATATTAAAGTGGATAATTGATTGCGCTACAGTGAATCATCGGTTGGTCTAAAGCACGTAGTTGGCCCTCACGAAAAGTAACTTTAAGGCTGACCCCACATGACCGACTTTCCTGAAGGGATAAACGTTAGGTGCTGCGCGCCGCGTGCGCGCTGCACACATGCCACACGCCGGCAAATCGCGACGCTCAAACGCCCGAGAAACGCGCACGCCAAATATGGGGGAGGCCTAATACCTTTACAAATGGTTATATTCTGAAATTGAAATTGTTCTCGATAAATCTGCTCATAAGAATGATCTACCGGAGGCCGCTACTCGTCCTTACTATGAAACGTTTCGCCAAAACTTGAACTCCACAATATATTCACATTAGCATAAGCTCTATTAGCAAACTACTAGTCCGGTCTTTTACGTGTTCTGGCTTAAATTATAAAGCTAGTTTTATTTATAATTGTTACGTTACATTTAAATCTCGTTTTAAAAAAAACCTAGTCACTATATATTGCAACGTCATTCAAATGTTCACTTTTAAGACATACTCTAGTTTATCTCAACATTAACACATTAACATATTGTGCAAAGCTATTTTTTATGTTAATTGTCTAAAAAGCAATTTATATTTTTGGAGTTTGCACACATTCATTAGATGTCGGTCGTAATGAAATATTATCGTACTATTTCTGTCATCGGCTTACGAAAGAAAAATATTATTACTTTTCATTAATGAAGTCACATTTAAAACAATATTGCTACGGAAAATTCTTGAGAATTCACATTTAAGACAGAACCGCAGAAAAAACTTAAATTTAAGAGCTTAAGAATCGTATTTAAAGTGCAATAAATTAATAAAATTAAGGTAATTACTGACGAACAATTACATATCAGTTATTATTACCGGTAGGTAAAATGTGTCAGCAACCCGGGGGCGGCTCGGTGACTAACCGTGAACTTTACGTTTACACGCGCACAATGCGGACGCAGTGCCACAGAGTACAAAAATATATATTACGTACGAAACTGGATTCATAGAACGATCCAAATCGATCCAAATTTGAAAATTTTGACATCCCTTTCAACAGCTCACAATTTTTACACACAATCGTGGACTCACCTTATGCTTGTAGTAGTGCAATCTAATCGAAAGCTAACTATGTAGCTGTTTATATGTTCGTCTTTCTTTAATCTGTGGTAGTGCAGTGGAACTAGGATATGTCGGAACAAGAATACATCATCGCTTATCGATGATAGACTAGATCTTGTTCTGTGGTCGAAATTTGCCCTTAATAATTATTAAGTTAATAAAAGTTAAGGTAAATCTAATAATTATTAGGTTTGAACTTTCTTGAAAGTTTGAAGGCTTCTTTTTCCTCTTCGATAGAGAAATGAAAAATTTAATTCCAACGCGTAACATAACGCACGGTAGTGTGTGTTAATTAATCTGAGATTTATAATAAGATGAGATTATTTCTATGCATTATTTAAAAATATTTTAGCATTCTGCACACCTTTCTCCACAAAAAATGTAACTGTTCCAACTCCTCCATTCACACAATTCTCGTAAAACTGTGCCAAAAGTTTTTGATTCACGTATTAATATATAATGATGATGAATGAGCGGAGTATTGTAGGTGGGAAAACCGGGAAAATTATGAATTGTTGGTACTTTTGCCCGCTACTTCATATTACTCCGTCCTTATTTTCAACTTATTTCGTAACGTAACGACTATTCATAGTGTGGGCGGGAAGGTTCCAATTAGAAATATTATAATATAGAATTAACAATATACTTACAAAATTTGTTTTTAGCCGTAATACGAGATCGTGACTAAAAGATCCATACATTGTGACCCGGTGTATGTGGAGCGGCCGCTTGCCTTTGTGTCGTTTTTAGCCGTAATACGAGATCGTGACTAAAAGATCCATACATTGTGACCCGGTGTATGTGGAGCGGCCGCTTGCCTTTGTGTCGTTTTTAGCCGTAATACGAGATCGTGACTAAAAGATCCATACATTGTGACCCGGTGTATGTGGAGCGGCCGCTTGCCTTTGTGTCGTTTTTAATATTTTTATTGACCGTTAGTTACCAAATGTATGTGCGTAGCTCAAGATCCTCTCCGATATAATTCAAGCGACAAGCATCAGCATCAGATGTAGCGATCTAAGCCACAGTAACAACGATTTCAAAACTAAATATAGCCTATGCGGCATTTAACATAACAAATCTTCATACAAGAAAAAGTTACGCCATCTTGGTTTTTACCTCGTTTTCTCCAAACCTCAAATCCATCTTGATTTTACCATACTTCAAATGTCAAAATAGCCCCAAAAACTCCAAAAGTGGGGCCATTTAAGTGGAGACAGTTTTTGCCTAAATATGCCTCGTCTATAATATATACGTATATGACTCACTACTAAATTTGCGATGTTTTTTCAACAGGTAACTCAGTTTTAAGTAGGAGTATCTACGCATAAGATGCACCTTAGAAATTACATTTGCTACTTTACTTGTAAATGTGGCAAATATATCATTTAAATTTATATATTACATAGTCTAGTTTAAGAATTAAATATATGACAAAGACAACCACAGATGACAGACCTTCCAATGTCATATTTTTTTTATAAAAGCCACCACCAATTTAAATATCCCTTGTTTACCGAGCGTTAAAGAAATACAATAACACATTTTATTTGGTCAAATTTAATATTTTTGTTCACAAATTGTATTGGAGCAGAGTATTGTAGGTGTGACAAGCCGCTGATCTATCAGAGTAATTTAAATAAAGCATATCACGTTTTGTTACAAACTTAGTCATAAACTACTTTTAACTGGTTTTCGTTTTGCAACGCGAATTCTAATAGTTAAGTAATAGTATAAGAACATCATGCGTAATAATCCAATTTCGATCAAAGTATTGAGAGCATACTTTGTAAATTATTTTGGTACTATAATACAATTGTTAAAATTTAAGAAAACCTGAAAAAGGCTGTTATAATTTACAGCCTCTAGCAGGACACTGGACATTTGTTATTGTTATTTTATAGTATATATGTGGGATATTGGTAAGAATAGATTTTTAGCTATTTATTCATCCACAGTAGAATGAATGAACGGCCCATATTTAGATATAGGCCATTCATTCACTCAGTCACGAGCGACTAATCTCGAAAATGAAAATTACAAAAATCTGAACACAGCATGTATTTGAAATCGTATAATCATGATTCCCCATTAATACCCACCACAAATCGTATAATCATGATTCCCCATTAATACCCACCACAAATCGTATAATCATGATTCCCCATTAATACCCACCACAAAAGTCCTCGAAACCAAATTATAACCAATAGTATTTTAAGGTTTTATATTTTTGTTTACGATTTTATTTACCGAAAATAAACTTAAGGTTAAACGATTTGATAGGATTTAATGTATGTTTTTGAGCCCCTGCCTGGGGCCAAATCTCGCGAAGGTCGTTGTATCCGCACCGAGAGGACGAGTTGCGCAGACGTCGCTATATATAGAGAACGTACTGCATCAGGATATCATTCGCCACACAATTGTCGAGTACTACCAGCTGTTAGCGCCAACCTACTAGCAACATGAGAACTTTCGTAAGTATCTCGGCCTTCCGAAAAAGCATACAGTATCCATTCAACTGTAGCAGTTATAATGTTGCATTAGCGCCCATCACACGTAAAGTTCGGACGCGGGAAACAGCATGCGCCGTTCCAACTCGGAGTTAGTTGGTATAATTGTAGAACATTTATGTAATACTTTCAGCTCGTCGTCCTCGCTATGGTCGCGTGCGCCGCCGCCGGTAACGTGAACCGCGACAAGCGCGGGGGCGCCTACTCCCTGGGCGGCTGGAGCGGCTCCTCCCTGGGCGGCTGGAGTGGCTCCTCAGGCTGGGCGGCGCCCGCCCCCGCAGCCAGGCTGGTGACGGTAAACAAGGTGGTCAACACGCAGCGCGTGGTGGACGTCCCGCAGGTGGTCAGCGTGCGCAAGGTCATCAACGAGCCCAGGGTGGTCTCCGTCAACAAGCTGGTGGCCGCACCCAGCTACTCCTCTGGCATACCTAGCCTCGGCTATGGATCTAGCCTCGGCTATGGATCTAGCCTCGGCTATGGATCTAGCCTCGGCCATGGATCTAGTCTCGGCTACGGCTCCAGCTCTCTCAATAGTGGCTGGTGGTGAAGGCGGTAGTTGCACTTTCTAGTTCTATAAAGTAAAGTACAGTGTATTTACCTCCTATTTATGTTCATTATTTTGTTTGATTACCTTTACATGGATGCTATTTTTTTATTGTAAATAAAATATTTTTACAGAAATAGGCAAATTTTATTTCAATTTCCTTTAAGGGTTAATTCACACCGAATTGAAACGATACGCGACCATGCGCTGCTATTATGATTTCTATTCTATTATTATGAGAGCTAATTAAAATTGAACTTTATTCAATGCACAAGATTTTTTTTAAAAATTTCAATCAATAATTGTTGAACATGGCATTAGCTACTAATAGCGACCACTAACGTCCCCACTGTTGGGGCTCGGGGCTATCCACGGTGTGAGGAGAATGACTTTACAGGATGTATTCAATTCAATAAATAATATTCACATTATATAAAATATTTCAACAAATTTTCTTAATTTACAGAAAAATAACATGATTAACATTTCCTGACTCGATAAGTATAGACATTCTAGCATCGCCGCACGCCGCGCCGACTTTGAAGGTCATGCGACCGCCGCGCATTATCAGCCGGCGGTTTTGAATCGCCGTTAATTATTTTATAATAATATAGTCAAAATTTTACATGTTATTTGGAACGAGAAAATTTTGGAACGAGAGTCGAATACTGATCACGCTTCTTGAATCTCTATTTTTGTTTTCAACACCCTGTTACCTATACAAGATTAGTTTCTAGTATATTTATTAAATTTGGCTAACGTCTCAAACAGAAGCTGGATAACTTCCAGCCTCCCAAACATGCCGGTTTTTGAAGAGGCTTTAGTACCATATAGACCACATATTATATATGTTATACAGAAATCCGAGGAGTATAATAATCAGCCACTATGCTTGGCGTTCGTCTACTTTGAGAATACCTTCGATTCAATCGAGACCTGGGCTATGCTACAGTCTCTTCGAGTCGACTACCGAGGCTACAACGAAGTGTTGAAGTGTTAGTACAAGCCACCATGTCAATCCGAGTCCGAGGAGCGTAGCACAAAGGGGATTCCATTGCAGCGTGGTGTCAGACAACGTACAATTTTTATTGCTTACGAAATTAAGTTTCGCAACAGGTGGAACTTAGTATAAACATAGCGAAGCAAAAAATATGTGATTTTGATTAATGCATATGTTATATCAATCAATCAATCCTTTATTGCATGAATGTGGCATACATAAGGTCTTAATAATATTATAATAGCTAGGATCCAACATTCTGCCATCATAATGGCGCGCAAAATATCCTTAACATACAGGGTGTTAGGTGTGTGAAGTTAACATTTATAAGTTTAAGCAACAGATTGGAATTAAATAAAATATACACATACAGTTAATAATTTAGGAACATCAGTAATTATTAATCATAACAAATTGAATAATAAGTCACACAATTTTAGTATTAGTCATAGAAATTAAATAAAGATATATCACAGCCCATAGGCATTATTAAAAAGAAGGACAAAACACAAAAAAAAATTAGTTGTGTCAAGTGTCAACTGTCATAATTCCAAAGAGGTTAGAATAGGGTTAGAGCTAAAATAAAACGTGGGCTTTACGTGGCATTATTTTAGCAAACATGTGCGCCAAATTTAGTGGTGCATTCCGAAACATGGTTTACAAAATATATTATAGATGCAACATAAGTTCTACGAGTGATTCACATTATACAAGGATTCGCCCCGTAACCCGTTGACCTCATTGACACAAGGTGCATACTTTAATGGAATTTATTTCAATATTATTTATTAAAAAAAAAATATATATGATTATCTTATACTAAACAATTTTTCTTTATTATTTTTAGCACCACAAAAGGTGGAGGTGAAAGAATTTGGCTTTTTTCCCATTTGACATTGATATCATTAAAACACGTGGTGCTTACAATTAAGGTAAATATTTTATAATCCTAAACTTTAATGTGTTATAATGTGATTATCATATTCTAAACTCTTTATTTTTTATTTTCAGCACCCAAAAGTTGACGAAATGTCATTTTAACAAAGAAAGGGGGACGATTGTCACAAGTATCGAAAATAAATATAAAAAGTAAGATATAGCTCAACAAGTCATCATAACAATAAAATCATAATGATATTCATGAATAAAACATTGTGTCAAAATCATTATACTGTCATGTAAAAACTAAGTATTACATATCTCATGTCATTTATGTATAGTGATCGTTGGTCCAAATTTTAAGAAAGAAGTTTATCGTCGAATTCCGGAACGGTGGGCAAAGTTCGGGAAACTCAGAAATATCTTCTCGTCTAAAATCCCTCAGTGCTTGAAGAAAAAAGTATTCGAGCAGTTTGTGTTACCGGTAATGATAATATATGGAGCCGAAACATGGTCATTCACAATGAGCCTTTCCCATAACCTCCGTGTCGCTCAGTGAGCTATGGAAAGGGCTATGCTTGGAATCTCTCTACGTGTTAGAACTAAGTTACCGACATAGCCCAGCGCATTAGCAAGTTGGAGTGGCAGTGGGCAGGACATATTGCCCGAAGAACCGATGGCCGTTGGGGTCAAATGTTCTCGAATGGAGACTATGATCTGGGCGTCGAACCATAGGACGGCCTCCCACCAGAGAGGACCTGAGAAAGGTCGCGGGAGTCGGTGGATACAGGCCCCAAACGAACGGTCGGACGTCTCCAGGCTGAAACGACGAACGTCGTCATGTAATTGAAATAAAATATTTTTTTATGATATCAATCAATGTTTACTAATTTCAATGTCTTTTGCAATGTGATTACCTGATTAGTCGAAATTTAAAGTGTTTGCAATATTTTGTTTAACAAAACTAATGAACTTAACGTAATCTGAACGATTTTATCTTAAGCCAGTATTTTGCTCCTGCGCCATTATAAAATCTGTGCTACGATATTAATTACTTTCGTAAGTCCGTGTTATGTACTCGTATCATGGACAGCAACGGAATACTTCATTAGCTATAATTGATTAGATTGCAAGTATATAGCGAGGAGCAGAAAAAATATTGACGCATATTGTAAGTGTGTTTCAACAATAATTCTTGTGCCACTCTATCAAGTATCAAACACAATAACATTTTGCTGAAGAACACATACTTCTGAAAAGTGATTATAATCAATTTCGACCACAAACATAAAATTAATACATAAATATTTTACAGTAGTTTAGTATTATCCTCCCTGGGATAACAAAACTAAATACTTTAAGAGATTTACAAACTAAGAGAGCAAACTTTGACTCACTTTGACCTGACCGAATGATCCGGGACTCAACCTGTCCGTTATAGACAGTGTCCCCCCCCCCCTCTTCGCAAAAACAGAAAACCTTTAGGTGCCCTAGCGTACTCCATTGGTCGGCACTATTATTAGTTCTACCAATTGTATTGCAAGATCCGTCTAAATCCGATTACTGTATTTTTTGCATTTTTCAGTTTGTATGTTTCTTTTTGAATTATATACGAGAAATACATCTTCTCTATTAAAATTAAAATACGACCAGAACTTCAGGGATTTCAGATAAGATAAAAAAGATTAAAAGGATAAGAATTTATTTTACAATAAATAAACAAAGACTAGAGCAATAAAAACAAAACAAAATTGCGAAAACTTTGAACTGCAGTCACTTCGATATCTACCACCAGCCGTTGTTGGCAGCGGCGATGCGAGACCCGCAGCCGTAGCCGGAACCACAGCCGATCGAGCCGTAGCCGAGGCTGGAGCTGTAGCCGAGGCTGGAGCCGTAGCCAAGGCTGGACCCGTAGCCGAGGCCTGCGGAGTAGAGCGGCGCGCTGTAGCTGGGCGCGGCCACCAGCTTGTTGACGGAGACCACCCTGGGCTCGTTGACGAGCTTGCGCACGCTGACCACCTGCGGCACGTCCACCACGCGCTGCGTGTTCACCACCTTGTTCACCGCCACCACCTGCGCGGCGGGCGCGGCCAGGGCGGGCGCGACCAGGGCGGGCGCGGCGTAGCTCAGGACGGGCGCGGCGGCGGCGTAGGCGGGCGCCGCCCAGCCCGAGCTGCCCAGCGAGTACTCGCCCCAGCCGCTGCGCTTTCTGCGGTTCACGTTGCCGGCGGACGCGCACGCCACCACTGCGAGGATTACTACCTGGAATATACAAGGAAAAAATTAGTAAGATAACATGTAGGTTTATTTAATTTCCAGTAACTTGTTACATGAAGTTTCATTTTTGTGATTTTTAGTCAAACAAAACAGGATGCTTCTTGTGAATTGCTACTTACAAAAGCTCTCATGTTGTAGTTAATTGGGCAGTGGACTGTCTGATGCAAAGAGTCTAAGCGAATGATATCCTTGCTGTAAATCGTTCAAATATATACATAACGTTTTTGCGCTTTTCACAATCCTGTCCTTGACGTGTTCCTAGACAACATCTCATTATGCAGTGTGACTTAGGCCTTTTTAGTGTATTTAATTTGCACATATTTTCATAATATATAGTTGCGCCATTAAAAACCAAAACTTTTTAGTAGTTTTCCATAAAAAAGTAGAGAATCAATTTAATAAAAAAAAACTTAAATATTATAAGATATGAGTAAACAATATTTTGCGTCAATATAATAAAGTTAATAATATTATTATGTAGTCAATAAGTTTTCAATCAATCAATAAATTTAAATATTGGTCAAATACCGTTTGTGTGCTAAAGCTTATTATAAACATAGTGATTTCATGAATGATAGCACACCTTGGCAATGACTAATGCGGTGGCCCCCTGCCAGGCTACTTCTATGTACTATTGTACTCTTGATACATAACTTTTTCGAAAGATAATTTTTCCATCTTTATGATAAAAGATGGCCTCGCGCGAGTTTCTTACGCCGGTCCTTCTCGTCGGGCCCGAAGCGGTGGTAGGCATCATGTAGACCGACGTTCAGAAAGTGTATAAAATACCAACTTTTAATAAAAAAAAAATGACTTTCCTGGTCTGCACATGAGGCATTGGTCCATTTCCAAATTGCTAAGCATGCGAACTTTAGTGAATTAATGAAAATTGTACAGTGTGATGAAAGTTATGTTTATATTATATTAAAAGTAATAGAAAGTACATCATTCAATCGTATGAATAAGGAGAATGAGTTGCCTTAAGTCCAACCGGTGCTCGTCCTTGAACTTGGCGCGTGAACTTGTGACGTAAGCGGACAAGCGCGCGGGCTAGCGCGGGTCACCGCTCATCGCAAACTTTACTCCACTAATTCTGAATGTCAATGCGATAATTACGAGGCTTTGATTGCTCCAACAGCGCTAGATCATAGCATATATTGAGATGGTTCTGTGAAAAGAACATCATTTGAAAATAGCAACAAATAACCACTAAACATCACCATAAGATCATTTGTAAATATACATTATGTGAAGATACACGATAGATAAGAAAAACACAGTCTCAAACATTGTTGCAAGATTAGTTTTTCTAGATTTAAGGAGGAGTTTACAGCAAAAAAAGTCTTAGTCTTGATTTTTACATTTTATAAGAAGTTATAATATTTATATCATATATATTGTAATCAATAAATTTCAAATAATAATTGTCTTCCAGGTAGTAATCCTTGCAGTGGTGGCGTGCACGTCAGCGGGCAACGCGCACCGCGGCAAGGGCAGCGGCTGGGGCGAGTACGCGCTGGGCAGCTCGGGCTGGGCGGCGCCGCCTACGCCGCCGCCGCGCCCGCCCTGGCCGCGACCGCCGCTCATTATCAGCCGGCGGTTTTGAATCGCCGTTTATATTTTTATTTATAGAATAATCTAGTCAAAATTTCACATGTTGCATTTGGAACGAGAGTCGAATACTGATCACGCTTCTTGAATCTCTATTTTTCAAAAATCTAAATCAAAACATTTTTTATTCAAAATTGGTATTTTTAAATACTCTTTTTGAACGTCGTTACTACGTGATGCCTACCACCGGTTCGGGAACTAGCCCAGCGAGAAGAGCCGGCAAGAAACTCGTCTGGGGCCATCTTTTACCAAAAAGATGGAAAATTATTCTTTTAAAATCAAAATTATTACAATGTTTACTTATGTCTATGTAACAAATAATAAGATAAGATAAGGAGCCACCTTATTCCCAAGGTGTGCCGTCTTGAATGAAGTCATTAATTTTATAATACGCTTTGGCACACAAACGTTCTTTAACTACTTTTTTAAACTTATTAATGGGAAGGTTTTTAACCTTTTCTGGGATTATATTGTATAAGCGTATACATTGGCCTTTAAAGGATTTACTAACTTTGCTTAGTCCGAACACTGGCATATCTAACTTGTTCTAATTTTTAGTGTTTACACAATGATTATCACATTTATTTTTGAAGTTGTTTAGATTCTTTCTTACGTATAACACATTTTCCAAAATGTATTGAGATGCGACGGTCAGAACTTTTATTTCTTTAAACTTTTCCCTTAGAGATTCAAAAGTCGACATCTTATAAATAGAACGTATAGCACGTTTCTGCAGCACAAATATTGTATTAATGTCCGCAGCGTTTCCCCACAAGAGGATGCCGTACGACATTATGCTATGAAAATAGCTAAAGTAAACTAATCGCGCGGTCTCTATGTCGGTAATTTCTCTAATTTTTTTAACAGCGTATGCTGCAGAACTCAGCTTATCTGCCAATTTAGCAATATGTGGTCCCCACTGTAACTTACTATCTAATGTTATACCTAGAAAAACAGTGGTGTCTACTAATTTCATTTTCTCATTATTTAATAGTATATTGGTTTGTGCCTGCATAACATTTGGCAAGCTGAACTTTAAACATTTTGTTTTATTAGAATTCAACAGTAAATTATTAGCATTAAACCAATGTACTATTTTTGAGAGAGCACTATTTACCTCGTCATTGTTAGATTGTCGTCGCTTCACATTAAAAATTAGTGAAGTATCATCAGTAAAAAGTACTATCTCATGCTTATCATTAACTAGTTTTGTTTTGTTTTCAGCACCCTGTTACCTGTACAAGATTAATTTCTAGTATATTTATTAAATTTCGCTAACGTGTCAAACAGAAGCTGGGTGACTTCCTGCCTCCCAAACATGCCGGTTTTTGAAGAGGCTTTAGTACCATATAGACCACATATTATATATGTTATACAGAAAACCGAGGAGTATAATAATCAGCCGCTATGCTTGGCGTTCGTCTACTTTGAGAATGCCTTCGATTCAATCGAGACCTGGGCTATGTTACAGTCTCTTCGAGTCGACTACCGAGGCTACAGCGAAGTGTTGAAGTGTTTGTACAAGCCACCATGTCAATCCGAGTCCGAGGAGCGTAGCACAAAGGCGATTCCATTGCAGCGTGGTGTCAGACAACGTACAATTTTTATTGCTTACGAAATTAAGTTTCGCAACAGGTGGAACTTAGTATAAACATAGCGAAGCAAAAAATATGTGATTTTGATTAATGCATATGTTATATCAATCAATCAATCCTTTATTGCATGAATGTGGCATACATAAGGTCTTAATAATATTATAATAGCTAGGATCCAACATTCTGCCATCATAATGGCGCGCAAAATATCCTTAACATACAGGGTGTTAGGTGTGTGAAGTTAACATTTATAAGTTTAAGCAACAGATTGGAATTAAATAAAATATACACATACAGTTAATAATTTAGGAACATCAGTAATTATTAATCATAACAAATTGAATAATAAGTCACACAATTTTAGTATTAGTCATAGAAATTAAATAAAGATATATCACAGCCCATAGGTATTATTAAAAAGAAGGACAAAACACAAAAAAAAATTAGTTGTGTCAAGTGTCAACTGTCATAATTCCAAAGAGGTTAGAATAGGGTTAGAGCTAAAATAAAACGTGGGCTTTACGTGGCATTATTTTAGCAAACATGTGCGCCAAATTTAGTGGTGCATTCCGAAACATGGTTTACAAAATATATTATAGATGCAACATAAGTTCTACGAGTGATTCACATTATACAAGGATTCGCCCCGTAACCCGTTGACCTCATTGACACAAGGTGCATACTTTAAAGGAATTTATTTCAATATTATTTATTAAAAAAAATATATATATGATTATCTTATACTAAACAATTTTTCTTTATTATTTTTAGCACCACAAAAGGTGGAGGTGAAAGAATTTGGCTTTTTTCCCATTTGACATTGATATCATTAAAACACGTGGTGCTTACAATTAAGGTAAATATTTTATAATCCTAAACTTTAATGTGTTATAATGTGATTATCATATTCTAAACTCTTTATTTTTTATTTTCAGCACCCAAAAGTTGACGAAATGTCATTTTAACAAAGAAAGGGGGACGATTGTCACAAGTATCGAAAATAAATATAAAAAGTAAGATATAGCTCAACAAGTCATCATAACAATAAAATCATAATGATATTCATGAATAAAACATTGTGTCAAAATCATTATACTGTCATGTAAAAACTAAGTATTACATATCTCATGTCATTTATGTATAGTGATCGTTGGTCCAAATTTTAAGAAAGAAGTTTATCGTCGAATTCCGGAACGGTGGGCAAAGTTCGGGAAACTCAGAA
Source organism: Phengaris arion (assembly GCA_963565745.1). Lineage (NCBI taxonomy): Eukaryota > Metazoa > Arthropoda > Insecta > Lepidoptera > Lycaenidae > Phengaris > Phengaris arion. The sequence continues at coordinate 394,084 of OY751449.1, read as the reverse complement.
ATATCTTCTCGTCTAAAATCCCTCAGTGCTTGAAGAAAAAAGTATTCGAGCAGTTTGTGTTACCGGTAATGATAATATATGGAGCCGAAACATGGTCATTCACAATGAGCCTTTCCCATAACCTCCGTGTCGCTCAGTGAGCTATGGAAAGGGCTATGCTTGGAATCTCTCTACGTGTTAGAACTAAGTTACCGACATAGCCCAGCGCATTAGCAAGTTGGAGTGGCAGTGGGCAGGACATATTGCCCGAAGAACCGATGGCCGTTGGGGTCAAATGTTCTCGAATGGAGACTATGATCTGGGCGTCGAACCATAGGACGGCCTCCCACCAGAGACGACCTGAGAAAGGTCGCGGGAGTCGGTGGATACAGGCCCCAAACGAAAGGTCGGACGTCTCCAGGCAGAAACGATGAACGTCGTCATGTAATTGAATATATTAAATAAAATATTTTTTTAAGATCTCAATCAATGTTTACTAATTTCAATGTATTTTGCAATGTGATTACCTGATTAGTCGAAATTGAAAATGTTTGCAATATTTTGTTTAACAAAACTAATGAAATTAATGTAATCTGAACGATTTTATCTTAAGCCAGTATTTTGCTCCTGCGCCATTATAAAATCTGTGCTACGATATTATATTACTTTCGTAAGTTCGTGTTATGTACTCGTATCATGAACAGCAATGGAATACTTTATTAGCTATAATTGATTAGATTGCAAGTATGTAGCGAGAAGCAATAAAAATATTTACGCATATTGTAAGTGTGTTTCAACAATAATTTTTGTGCCACTCTATCAAGTATCAAACACAATAACATTTTGCTGAAGAACACATACTTCTGAAAAGTGATTATAATCAATTTCGACCACAAACATAAAATTAATACATAAATATTATACAGTAATTTAGTATTATCCTCCCTGGGATAACGAAACTAAGTACTTTAAGAGATTTACAAACTAAGAGGGCAACTTCACTTTGACCTGACCCAATGATCCGGGACTCAACCTGTCCATTATAGACAATTCCCCCCCTCTTCGCAAAAACAGAAAACCCTTAGGCGCCTTAGGGTACTCCATTGGTCGGCACTATTATTAGTTCTACCAATTGTATTGCAAGATCCGTCTAAATCCGATTACTGTATTTTTGCATTTTTCAGTTTGTTTCTTTTTGAATTACATACGAGAAATACATCTTCTCTATTAAAATTAAAATACGACCAGAACTGCAGGGATTTCAGATAAGATAAAAAAGGTTAAAAGGATAAGAATTTATTTTACAATAAATAAACAAAGACTAGAGCAATAAAAACAAAACAAAACCGCGAAAACTTTGAACTGCAGTCACTTCGATATCTACCACCAGCCGTTGTTGGCAGCGGCGATGCGAGACCCGCAGCCGTAGCCGGAACCACAGCCGATCGAGCCGTAGCCGAGGCTGGAGCTGTAGCCGAGGCTGGAGCCGTAGCCGAGGCTGGACCCGTAGCCGAGGCTAGATGCGTAGCCGAGGCCTGCGGAGTAGAGCGGCGCGCTGTAGCTGGGCGCGGCCACCAGCTTGTTGACGGAGACCACCCTGGGCTCGTTGACGAGCTTGCGCACGCTGACCACCTGCGGCACGTCCACCACGCGCTGCGTGTTCACCACCTTGTTCACCGCCACCACCTGCGCGGCGGGCGCGGCCAGGGCGGGCGCGACCAGGGCGGGCGCGGCGTAGCTCAGGACGGGCGCGGCGGCGGCGTAGGCGGGCGCCGCCCAGCCCGAGCTGCCCAGCGAGTACTCGCCCCAGCCGCTGCGCTTTCTGCGGTTCACGTTGCCGGCGGACGCGCACGCCACCACTGCGAGGATTACTACCTGGAATATACAAGGAAAAAATTAGTAAGATAACATGTAGGTTTATTTAATTTCCAGTAACTTGTTACATGAAGTTTCATTTTTGTGATTTTTAGTCAAACAAAACAGGATGCTTCTTGTGAATTGCTACTTACAAAAGCTCTCATGTTGTAGTTAATTGGGCAGTGGACTGTCTGATGCAAAGAGTCTAAGCGAATGATATCCTTGCTGTAAATCGTTCAAATATATACATAACGTTTTTGCGCTTTTCACAATCCTGTCCTTGACGTGTTCCTAGACAACATCTCATAATGCAGTGTGGCTTAGGCCTTTTTTAGTGTATTTAATTTGCACATATTTTCATATTAAAATAATTTTTGGTGCGTGACCGTTGCGCCATTAAAAACCAAATCTTTTTAGTAGTTTGCGATAAAAAAGTAGAGATTCAATGTAATAAAAAAAACTTAAATATTTTAAGTTATGAGTATGTAGTGTTTCTACAGTTAATAGAAGGGATGATAAATGACCAAACCCAACGAGTGCTGTTTGTACACTGATTTATTAATTAATACAATGGAACAATGTGGAATGTATATGCTGACACAGCATACGGCGATCGACACGTTTAACCTATTTGTATAACCTATTTATATTGTACTTTGTACAGAGTAAATAATATTTTGCGTCAATATAATAAAGTTAATAATATTGTTATGTAGTCAATAAGCTTTCAATCAATCAATAAATTTAAATATTAGTCAAAGACCGTTTGTGTGCTAAAGCTTATTATAAACTTAGTGTTTCATGAATGATAGCACACCTTGGGAATGACTAATGCGGTGGCCCCCTGCAAGGCTACTTCTATATACTATTGTACTCTTGTTGTGTAGCTTTAGACATAACTTGTTACATAACTTTTTCAAAAGATAATTTTTCCATCTTTATGATAAAAGATGTCCTCGCGCGAGTTTCTTACGCCGGTCCTTCTCGTCGGGCCCGAAGCGGTGGTAGGCATCATGTAGACCGACGTTCAGAAAGTGTATAAAATACCAACTTTTAATAAAAAAAATTAATTTCACTGGTCTGCACATGAGGCATTGGTCCATTTCCAAATTGCTAAGCATGAGAACTTTAGTGAATTAATGAAAATTGTACAGTGTGATGAAAGTTATGTTTATATTATATTAAAAGTAATAGAAAGTACATCATTCAATCGTATGAATAAGGAGAATGAGTTGCCTTAAGTCCAACCGGTGCTCGTCCTTGAACTTGGCGCGTGAACTTGTGACGTAAGCGGACAAGCGCGCGGGCTAGCGCGGGTCACCGCTCATCGCAAACTTTACTCCACTAATTCTGAATGTCAATGCGATAATTACGAGGCTTTGATTGCTCCAACAGCACTAGATCATAGTATATATTAAGATGGTTCTGTGAAAAGAACATCATTTGAAAATAGCAACAAATAACCACTAAACATCACCATGAGATCATTTGCAAGTATACACTATGTTAAGATACACGATAGATAAGAAAAACACAGTCTCAAACATTGTTGTAAGATTAGTTTTTCTAGATTTAAGGAGGAGTTTACGGCAAAAAAAGTCTAAGTCTTGATTTTTACATTTTATAAGAAGTTATAATATTTATATTATATATATTATAATCAATAAATTGCAAATAATAATTGTCTTCCAGGTAGTAATCCTTGCAGTGGTGGCGAGCACGTCCGCGGGCAACGCGCACCGCGGCAAGGGCAGCGGCTGGGGCGAGTACTCGCTGGTCTTCTCGGGCTGGGCGGCGCCCGCCTACGCCGCCGCCGCGCCCGTCCTGAGCTACGCCGCGCCCACCCTGGCCACGCCTGCCGCGCAGGTGGTGACGGTGAACAAGGTGGTGAACACGCAGCGCGTGGTGGACGTGCCGCAGGTGGTCAGCGTGCGCAATCTCGTCAACGAGCCCAGGGTGGTCTCCGTCAACAAGCTGGTGGCCGCGCCCAGCTACAGCGCGCCGCTCTACTCCGCAGGCCTCGGCTACGGGTCCAGCCTCGGCTACGCCTCTAGCCTCGGTTATGGGTCCAGTCAGCTGTGGTACCGGCCACGGCTGCGGGTCTCGCATCGCCGCTGCCACTACGGCTGGTGGTAGATGTAACTCTGCTACTCCAAATATCTCAAAGTCTGTTTACATATCATTTATTTTTGTTGTGTTCCCCAATTCTTCGTTTATTAAGTTGTATTATTTGACAAATATATTTTTACAAAACATTGCTTTGTTTCTTATTAAATAATTCTTTTTAAATATAATTTAGAATTGTCTAAATTATATTAAATAAGAATGCAATTTAACTATTGTAATTAACCACTGCAGAAAAAATATTTTTCCTGACTCCGGACACACTCCGCAAACTTAAAAAAACCTCATGTTTTTTAAGTTTGCGAGATATGACAGCTATTTGACACGACTTGGACCCGACCTTTACGAGGCGCCACCCGGTGGCAGAAAAGGTGTCGAAAATTTTTAATGACAGTTTTCAAAATCACTACCGCCACCAGATGACGCTTTGTGTGAGTCGGGGCTGCCTCCTGGCGGCTTTTAATCACTTTTGCAACTGTCTTTGCTAACTTTAAGCTAAATACTTTTGGTACTTTTATAGCCCCAATTTTTTTTTATTCTCATTTATTTTTGGGGCCTTTATAAAAAAGGGTCCTGTTAGTTACACAACATAAGAAGTAGTGATTCACCGCCAAGAACAATGGTTTGCTGCAACAGACGTAGGTTCTGTTATAGCGCCTGTAGTAGGCGCCTCTACTGCATAATAATTGACATTTCATACATTCATTAGTTTACCAAATTTCGCTTTACGAAAACTTCTAGCTCTATGAAACTTGAAACTTAATATTACTTATTAACTATTGAATGCAAATTATATAATTACGATTATTTATTATAATGTTTGATTTGATTCAGCAATTGCAACACGAGGTCGTGTCAGTTTTACATATTCAACAAAACATTTGCGCATTATTTTAACGAACTGAAAATGGGGTCAAGTTCGAAGCCACCACTCACGCCATGGATAATATTCACCCGTTGCTAATTATTATTATTAAAGAACACATTATCATCAGCTGGATTGAGTTCTGATTAAATATCATTAAGATAAGAATTGTGATACATATACTGTTTCATATCTCTAAAGATATGAAGATATTTTGACTAATTGAATATTAATTTAATAAGATTATAATAATTAATTGTGATACATATAATTTAAAATGATAAGTAGAAATAAAGTATGCGGTATTATTAAAACTAGTACCAGCTGATAAACAGTTAAATAATCAGTTTTTGTTATAAAATAGCGGGCTAACAAGCAAACGGATCGTCTGATATGATTTAAAGTAAACCCATTGGCAAACATTCTTTGCTGTCTACTCAGGGGTTTTTTTTTGTATCGATTTTGATAACTGTAAACATTTATCTAAGTTTTAAAAGTTTTAACATACCTCGATGTTTCCTGTTCCTCAGTTACTTTTCAGTTGGTATTCCAGAAGTGGAAGTCAATAATTCAGCCTTTTTTGCATGTTTGCTTCTTAAGTTCTGCTCCTGTTTCTTGCAGTATCCTAAATCTTTTGCAACTTTAAAATTCATTTGATATGGTTTCGAATATTTTTTGAATAAATGAATACAAATCAAGCTTGAGTAAACATTGAAATCTCGTGGGTACGAGGGCGAACATGCCAACATAATCACATTTGACAATATTTGATTCAATATCATCATTTTTATATCATTACAATCAATACAATCATTCTTATATTAATGCACGCGCACACACATGTAATGAAACTACGCCTTGTAAGGCGAGCTGACGCGGTGTGTGGTTTTTTACACGCGTACTAAATTACATGCATAAAACTGGCCCCAGTTTTTGTTTGACAAAACTCTGTCTTCACTTTTTATTTGGTCTGAGACATTATTATATTGATTATTGATAAATGATTAAACTCATCGTACTATCCAGTAGCCGGTTTTGCTGTACAGCGCAATTTGTAAGTATGTGATGTATTACGTTGAGGCTTTGTTTTCCTTTTTCTTCTCTCCTTCTTCAACTACTCCTTCCTTTATTTTATGCCCCTTCCATAACTTCTCCTCCTTCTCGCTAACCTGTGTAGCTACTTGGGAGCTTAAGTAACTAATAACTTGCAGTAAACTGTTTTATTTGCAAATTTAAAATTAGCATATAATACAAAGAAATTCTATGGTCACTGCCTATAATTGTAACTAGGCCAAATTAAGTTCACCAGCTGTGATGATAAGTACGTGTTCATGAGATATATTATATTTTAATCGATCAAATCGAAATGTCGGAAACGGCTGCAGGGGGGGGAAAAATTTATCTAGCTAGGTCTTATCCCTGGGAAACAGCACATTTTTAAGTTACACATGTTTTTTTTGTTCGTCGCGTAATAAGATATTAGTGATTTAATAATTATTGACAAACTGGTACCGGTTCCGATTCCAGGTCGGAGGAATATTTTTGTGATTCTTTTTATTTCTTTTTTACGAAAACTCCTAGCAAAGTTCGGTCCCCCATGTACTTTATATAATTATTATGTTAGCTGCTGGACTAATAATTGAAATCATCATAGTTATGCTGGACACGTCATCAAAGACGCATATATACTAACTCTACAGTAGCTACATGCACAAAATCAAATCTAGGATCCAGTTAAATAATACTCAAATCAAGCGATAAGTAGACTACAGTCTGTCTAGCAACTGGAACTTGATATCTGAAAGACGTTGAAGAAGTCTTAATTAAGTTCTCCCACTAAAAACGTTTGACTGCAACATAATATATTGTGCTGCAAATTGTGACACCTTTCGTTGCAAGTTCGGGAATATTGTATATCCCGAACGTTTAGTGAACATGGGTCGATTTTCGCGATGCGGCGAGTCGCTTCACAAATTGCCTTGTCATTTTTGTTAGCAAAATTGCCTTGCAACCTACCTGAAGGGCCACTTAGACTGGCGGACGCCGACGGACGGATTTAATCCTCCATAAGTAGTATAATATAAGTTTTAAGTTGCAAGTTTAATTCGATCTAAATCTTTTATCAATTTATTTAAAGAACTAGAGCCTTAGGTCTATCGCATTTTGTAACGATTAGATGTCTCTGATGGTGTCGGTGTTGCCTAACTGCGGCCCAATAGAAGACCCCCGAAATATTAATTATGCATTTTTGTTGAAAACCGCCAAGGATGGTGTTACAACACGCGCCGCTGCTCCATATATATGCGCAGCCGGCCAGGCTACACCATCAGTACACCCAGCCCCGTACAGCACACACCATGAAGACCTTCGTGAGTATTACCAGCAGTATAACCCACAAATAAAAATAATTAATTTTATAAGAAAAATTTAATACAATTTTTTTTACTGAAATTCTTGAAATTGAAAACTTGACGATATGTATTTTTTTGACCTCTCTTTAACAACATAACAACATCACCAACTGATTTTGTGAAACTAAATACAAAAAATTTACACACAAAAACGTATTTGTAAAACAAAATGAAATGCCAAAAAAATTTAAATTAACTCATATTTTTTATCAAAAGGCCCTACAATATATTTATATACAATACAATATATTTATTAAATGTCCTACAATATATTTCATCGTAATAATCGGCCCATAATAGTAGAGACACGTAACGCTCAGATCTTTACAAAGTCGGTTAAAAGTTTGCAATCGCGATCAGAATGTCAAAATATGTATAATATGTAACCTTCCGGTGCTCGCCGCTACACATCTCTATGGAAATGTATTCCGAAGTTGCGCCAGCGCATATAGCAGGCCTACATCACCAGCCAGGTCACGGGCGACATTATACTTCCAAAACATTTCATAATTATATTATCATACATAAGGATAATTTTTTTCTCTTCGTTTATGTTTAGAATAAATTGGATTTGAACAGAGTATACAATGTTCAATACTGCATTGAACTTAAGTCGTAATTTAAATTGGTCTGAGTTGTATCTTCGTAATTAACCTTTTCCTACTTTTTCAGGTCGCAATCCTCGCTCTCGTAGCATGCGCGTCTGCCGGAAACCTCCGCCCTAAACGCGGCTTCCTGCACGGGCTTGGAGGCTACGCTCCCGGCATCGGTTACTCCGCGCCCGCCATCCACGCGCCAGCCTTCGCCGCCCCGCTGAGCTACTCCTCTGCTGCACTCGCTGCACCAGCTCTGAGCTACTCGTCTCCTGCGCTAGCGGCTCCAGCGATTAGCTACTCCGCCCCCGCCATCAGATACGCTCCCGCCGTGGCCGCCCCAGCTCTGAGCTACTCCTCTGCCGCATTAGCTGCGCCAGCGTTTGACTACTCCTCGCCCGCCCTTGCCGCACCCGCCCTGAGTTACTCATCCGCTGCCCTCGCCGCGCCCGCCCTGAGCTACTCCTCTGCCCTGGCTACTCCTGCCATCAGATACTCCGCGGCCGCCCTTGCCCCACCCGCCCTGAGCTACTCAGCCCCCGCGCTCGCCCCATCTCTCGCCTACGCCGCTCCCCACTACGCACCCGCCATCGCCGCCCCAGCCCTTGCCGTAGCGCCCGCCGTTGCCGTAGCACCCGCCCCGGCAGCCAAGCTGGTGACGGTGAACAAGGTGGTGAACACGCAGCGCGTGGTGGACGTGCCGCAGGTGGTCAGCGTGCGCAAACTCGTTAACGAGCCCAGGGTGGTCTCCGTCAACAAGGTGGTACCAGCCAGCCTGGGTCACGGCTACGGCTCCAACTACGCCGCAGGTTATGCTAGCGGCTGGTGGTAAATGCTTACATAATTATGTTCCAAAGCCAAATGTGATTTTAGTTTATGTTACACTTATTGTTTAAATATATTTTTGATACAAAATTACTTATTGTGTTTCAATATTGTCTCGCGCCTATTAATATTGTCAACTGGCTGATCATCGACGTCATCCCTCACAAGTACTTGATTCTATAAAATATAGTTACATAGTATTGATATAAGTAAAGATACCTATATATCACATTGATATACTATAGTATACAGTATAGCTTTCAGCTTTCATTAAATCTAAATTATTATTTTCTGCGCCTACATTAATGTTAATGCAACGTCGTTGGTTGTTTGTTTGCTTTTATAAACAAAAGATAAGTTTTATTCATAATATAAATTTCCTAATTTTTTTCCAATATTTTTCATAGGCGTAAATAAATATTACAAACCTCGATGTTTGCCAACTTTGAAATCTTTTGAACTTGGTCGTTACAAGTTATATACAAGTTACAAGTTGGAAAATTGTTGAAAATGTAAAGACATTAAGTATTTTATTAAGCTTTGCATCATTTAGATTTAGCTAGAAAGTGTCTTTAGCATCTGTTACTACTAGACCATCGCATCATCTCTAATACGCCGGCATGTGATGGTGGCAGTGAGGATGACTCACCAACAATACCAGGCAACACCTAATTAGTATATATCTAGTAGGTGTAGTAACTAGTGACATGTTGGGACGAACTGGGAATCCAGATCACGCAGCGCGCTCGTCGCTCATGAATAAACGGGAGAAGTACAGTGACAGTATGAAACATAAAGACGGGCTGTTTTAGATTGAGATTCCATAGTAAAACTTCGATCGAGCTACTCAACTGACAGAGAAAAGCTCTTTATATATAATTAAGGGTCATTGTCATTTGCCACTATTGTTTGTAGTGTAGTCTGGGTTATAATATTTTAGTATTGTATGTTGATTGTTTATTTGTTTCTCTCTTAGTCCCTCTTCGCAGGTTCTCTTTTTTTTCAATTTTCTTTAATTTGGATATGCGAGGAGGCGGCGCACGGCGCGGGCGGCTCGCGCTGGCCATGACATTGTTGGTACGCGCAGGTGACGTTGTAAACACGCAAGCTGAGGCCAGCGCACACTACCGACCTCAACTTGCATTGAACAAAGCTCGAATCTATTGTGTGTACTCCTTTCATCCAATTTAATAACAAAATGAACACAAGAACACATAATGCTGCCAATTTAAATGTCAATTAAATTGCTGTGCAATAAATAAGTAAAATTATATTTTTTGCGTTTAATGTAATTTTTGTTTACCTTTAGATTAGTCACGTCACAGACAATACGTGTCTAGTGTTAGTTTTAAGAATAAAAATATCATGAAGTTAAGAATAATGTATTTATAATATGGACCTATGCCGCCCGAAATTAAGATTTATTATTATTATTAAATTGGACCAGACAGATTATAAGTGGTGTTTTATGAGTTAAACAAAACTATTAAACATTCTATTTCACTGACTTAAATAACAAATAAATTATAATTATCATCAGATCGTGCCACCTCAATAAATCGTCTACATCGTTTTTTATCGTAAATTGATGTATAGCATTAATTTTACAAATAATGCATTTTTGCAATATTCGTAAAATACAACATGAATTCACGAATGTCGTCTGTCTTAAACCCCAAGCTTTTCTGTGCTGCATTGTTATTTCTGTAACTATGAAACTGTAACCTAGTTATAAATTTTGGAGTATTTATTTTTTTAAATTATTATCATCATAATATTTATTATTATAAATTAGTCAAAACTCATAAAAGTCATTTTAATTAAAAAATGTTACACACTATTTAGCATACGATGTGCGCAGGTGGTGTACAGCGCGCGGCGCGAGTGCGGACGTCGAATATATTATTTAAACTAGTTTCGAAACTCTACTGCGCTCTGAATTGTATATCACTTACTGTAGTTTACTATTCGAGCCTAAGGATGATGAAATAGTAAAATGGTAAAACGAGTTTAAATGAAGAGAAAATCAAAAAGAGTATGTAGACTTAATTTGTCTCACCCTCTTCATATACAGTCGCCGACAGATCTTGTCTACCTGTGGGGTATACGTTATGTTGGAGAGATAAATGAAAATTAGAGTCTCGATAATATTATATTGTCTTTTCACTTATATTATGTACGTACAACGATAAGCTTAATATACCTAGATTAAGACGAGACTGATTAACTAACATTAGAAATATAATAATGAATTGACTCAGAACCGCGAGTACAAGCATGCACTTTTGTGTGGTCCCTACACCACTTTTCTTAAAGTCAATAAGGTTCAAAAGTAGTACCCGGGTTTCTCAGCGACTGAACATGTGTGATACGGCACTATACTAAAGTGGTACCCGGGTTTCTCGGCGACTGTACATGTGTGATACGGCACTATACTAAAGTGGTACCCGGGTTTCTCGGCGACTGAACATGTGTGATACGACACTATACTAAAGTGGTACCCGGGTTTCTCGGCGACTGTACATGTGTGATACGGCACTATACTAAAGTGGTACCCGGGTTTCTCGGCGACTGTACATGTGTGATACGGCACTATACTAAAGTGGTACTCGGGTTTCTCGGCGACTGTACATGTGTGATACGGCACTATACTAAAGTGGTACGCGGGTTTCTCGGCGACTGTACATGTGTGATACGGCACTATACTAAAGTGGTACCCGGGTTTCTCGGCGACTGTACATGTGTGATACAGCACTATACTAAAGTGGTACCCGGGTTTCTCGGCGACTGTACATGTGTGATACGGCACTATACTAAAGTGGTACTCGGGTTTCTCGGCGACTGTACATGTGTGATACGGCACTATACTAAAGTGGTACGCGGGTTTCTCGGCGACTGTACATGTGTGATACGGCACTATACTTAAGTGGTGCCCGGGTTTCTCGGCGACTGTACATGTGTGATACGGCACTATACTAAAGTGGTACGCGGGTTTCTCGGCGACTGTACATGTGTGATACGGCACTATACTAAAGTGGTGCCCGGGTTTCTCGGCGACTGTACATGTGTGATACGGCACTATACTAAAGTGGTGCCCGGGTTTCTCGGCGACTGTACATGTGTGATACGGCACTATACCATGTACTATTATCTATTCTGTGACTATACTAATATTATAATGAGGAAAGATTTGTTTCTTTGTTTGCTTTGAATAGGCTCCGAAAGTACTGAATTGATTTTGATGAAATTTGGCACAGATATAGGGGACTAGCATATGCCCGCGGCTTCGCTCACGGCCCACGTAAATACTGTATCCCACGGTAACACTGTACTTTTTCGGCATAAGGAGTAGCCTATATTTTAAACCAGGGCCTAAACTACTACCATACCAAATTTCATTGAAATCCGTTCAGTAGTTTTTTCGTGAAAGAGAAACAAACATCCATCCATCCATCCATCCATCCATTCTCGCAAACCTTCAAATTTATAATATTAGTAGGAGGGCTACTCTTTTATTGCAGCAAAACATACTGTTCTTGCGGGATATTTCCTTTTGCGCACATGAAGTCACGGGCAACAGTTAGTTTAGACTTTAGAATAATTAATTTACTCTTCATTTATTACTGATTGACCTTTTAGACACTCAGCGTGATGAAAAACATATTTTGATAGTGTTGTAATGTACAGTTTAATCGCTTTAATATTTAAACCCGTTTGCGTCGCGCGCCTATATACGCGCCCCGTGTATTTGTTTTGTTTTCCAAAATACTTTATTAAACATACCATAAACCATTAAGTAAATATACAACTGAATAGACACAATCATAATATAGAAAACATACGATTTCTGTACTTTGTGCCATTTTGTGCTGATCGTGTGCGTGATGTGCTCTCGCCAGCCGTGTCTCACTGGGTAACGAAATTTACTTTCGTTACCCAGTGAGACACGACGAAGAGAGAGTGTGCTCTCGTATATTGCGTACACACTCGGGCACCACACAAAATAACTCCAACTTAGCTGATCCGGTTTCAATTAAACCGGCATATGAAAGTATCTACGATACTTACATTAAAAAATCAGAGATCAGACAGAAGGCTGATGTTACAAAGTTTAACTTAGGCTACTTTTATTTTAGGGTTCCGTTTCGGTTAGATCTATACAAACGAAGTGGCGGGTATCAGCTAGTGCTTAATATAATAATAATAATTATTATAATTAATATTATTTTACATGTCAATGAATAATAAAGTGCGTGCCTCTCAGGGAACCACTGACGCGGTGCCGAACAGCTGATCGGCTCCCCGCACCCCGCAAGCTCCGTCCTCCCTTAACGCGCATCATACGCTTACTTCACGTAACTTCACGCGCAAGTTCCACGTGAAAACTGTGGGGCTAGCACGAAAAATTGATAAGTACGTATTCGTACGGTTATCAAGAGTATCGTGTGAAAATTATCACTGCATCTATACAATTGACATTCGATAACGTCACACAAAAGTATTTATCAAATGTTAGTGCCCTCTGAAGTATAGATGTTAAAACTAGAGTTCTCCATTCTGGTAGACTCTACTTCTCTAAAAGATTCGGATGCAGTTAAAAAAATTGTGTTCATATTTGGCTACCATGGAATAGGTGTTTTAGGTGTAACGTGACACTGACGTTGTAAGAATAAATGATAGGTTACATTCAATTCAAATAAATTTTTGCAACGGGTAATCAATGTTATATTTCATGTGTAAACAAAATGAACTCGACCTGATTTCCTTATTTATAAAACATATTTATTTTGGAACATTTTAAAGATTTTTACACCTGTAGCAGTATATGTACCAGTTCGTCGGGTATTTGCATCATAGTTTTGCAAAATACCGCGGGTACATACCTCGCAACATACTGCATACTTCAACCAGGAATACTTAAATTTTACATAATGACTTCGAACTTGGTCTACATGCGGCGAGAGTTTTGATGCAGGTCACTAAACATCATAATATTATATTATTAATTATAAAATTAATTCGACTTACATAATATAATATAATAGCGGAACGCGACTCGCGCGTTTGGTGTTTTTTAAATTGATTTCGTGTATAAAATAACTCACAGTTTTAGAATTAGGTAAATAAAATTGACGTGGAAGGGAAATTAAATCTATGATTTGCCAAAGAAGTGCAGTTTTAATGATAGATTATTTAGTGTTAACCACCGAATACAGCCAGAATTGTAATATTTCCCGGGTTCTAATATTTTACGTGATTTAACCTATGTGATTTTGATGTTATAGTAGTAACAACATTCGATAGCAAATGAAAAAGTAAACAAATATGGCGGCGCATGGCACATGCCGTTGTGCCCTGCGCACAACAAATCAACGCGCGAGTTGCGTTCCGTTTTACAATTCGACGAGATTCAGTTCGTTATATTATAATATAACGACAAATAATGCGTAAAATTGTAAGCAGAATGTTTATTTGACAAACTGTCGACTTATAATATCGCTAGTTATATCACAATCGAACGGTATTTACAATTCTTCGGTGACAGGTATATTACTCCAAGAATTAGCCAATGGAATTAGTTCAAAAATGCACGCCCGGTCTCCCCAATAAAGCATATTATAAGGGGTCCCCCCTAGTATACAGGGAACAATAAAGTTGTATAAACATTACAGCTATCTTGAATCGTTGATGTCTTTTGTATGTAGTAATGTAAGTAGAGAGCAACCACTATTCCAGCCAGCAAATACAGCACCGGTGTCCGGTACTAATGGATATTATTAGTAATAATAGTTTGTAAAATTTGTCTAAAAGTCCGCTTCGAAGCCGCGCCGCGGCCTTGGATTTGCAGGCTGGACGCTGAGACCACAGATTAAAGAAAGAGGAACAGATAAACAGCCACATAGTTAGCTTTCTATTTGATTGCACTACTGCAAGCAAGTTGAAAGGGACGTCAAAATTTTCAAATTTGGGTCGATTTGTTTCGTTCTATAAAAGCTGTTTCTCTGTACGTAAGTATAATCATTCCTACTCTATCGCCTATGGCCTTTATTAAAAAAGTAAATAGAGCTCTAACTTTTTGTCTTTTGAGATAACATAATGCGTTTTACGGTTTAGCCAGTCACATCATCATCATCAGCCTGCGCCCGTCCACATTCATGTAGATTGGCCTTTGTAAAGATCGCGAAGGTCTCCTGCCTGCCCTTTTCGGAGTTCTCACGCTCGCTGGGAATGTCGCAAATAATGGCGATGGTCACTAAAATATAATAGGGTCCAGACACGCTAATCTAGCTGCTCGGCAAGCAGGGATCTACGGTGGGCCGCGGTGGCACGAAAAGACAAAAGCATTTGCCTGCTTGGCTGAAGAACCTGTATATCTAGCATGTTGACGCCCGCACACGCTAGGCAAACCGCTTATTAAGCTGGTATCTACTGTCATCGGCGCATCGGAGAACTAAAGCCTCTGCTTGCTTACCAAGCTATATGCCTAGCGTGTAAATCTAGTATAAGTGGTTGTAATGTGACCTTCGGAAGAGCTTCGCACGCATTTTACGAAAATATCACTAGTTACGCCTCGTTAACCTTTTCTCCTGGTAAGGTAATGACATTTTGTGACTAAATACGTTCTTGTAAAGGAGCTGCTTAAATGTTATTTGTAGCAAAATGTTTGTTCACACTCGAAGTTTCAGAATTAATAGAACAAATATTCCACCAGTGCCAGTGCCATTGGTTTTTTTGCCCTTTTTTGAAGATTTTACTACCTTACTTATCATAAAAACTAGCTTTTGCCCACGGCTTCACCCGCGTGGAATAGTGTTCTTGGTGTATAAAACTTCGTCAGCAAATAACTCTACTCAGTGAAATATACGTATACAATAATAATATAATGGGTGAAAACGGGTCCCTATCACCTCGACACGGAGTGCGATACCGCTTGATATATTTTTCGCGCTTGAATATAAATTTTACAATGTCTTCTAAATATAAGATATAAATTTAAACTGTGTGGTTTATAGGACTACTATAATGTGTATGAAGTGCTTAAAGTGAGTAACGTATTTAATTTGATAAGGATCATACTGTATATGTCACCGGCCCCCGATCGGTCCAACCGCAATGTCCCTGCATTTTAAATCTGTAATATCATTGAAAAAAATATATAAATTACATGCTGTAAATGACCATATTAATCTATATTAAATGCACAATGTACTAAAGGTACTTAGTTGGATAAGTATTAATGCTGTATTGCTTAAAATCGCTTCGTAAATAAGCTATTATTTCTAGTAAAAAGTAAAGGATAAACAATTTAATTTAATTTAATTATTCGTCAGAGATAAACCTTTTTGTAGACCTTGCAAACTTTTTTGTAGACCTTTTTAAGGTATATAATAATGTAGTACATTATTTTGATCTATCTCATAATTATCAGTTTTTCCCTTCTATATTGGTCTTTACCTATGAAATTGACGTTTTGTATGAAAAAATTTCAACGAATGTATTTTTACATGTATTATATACATGCATTTTTATTTGTATTAATCGAAGTTAATACCCATGCAATCAATGCATCTTTGCCAACGCAGTGGCAGTTTATTGATGCCCTTCTTAAAGAAATCAGCTGGACGGGAGGCAACAAATTCTTCAAAGGCATTTTGTACTGCCTCTCGGGAATTGAATTTTTTTCCCGCCAAGAAGCTATCCAATTTCTGGAAAAAGTAGTAGTCTGTAGGCGCAAGGTCTGGTGAGTAGGGTGGATGACGGAGAGCTTCCAACCCCAGTTCTTGCAACTTGGAGACTGTCTGCTGTGCAGTATGAGGTCGCGCGTTGTCGTGCAGGAGCAGCGGAGACGAGCGATTGACCAATGCTGGTTAAAGATGGCCAGCTTCTCCATCATTGTGTTCAGTTCTTCACAGTACACATCTGCAGTAATGCTCACCCCATTTGGTAAGAAGCTGTGATGAATCACACCGGCGCTAGACCACCAAACAGTGACCATCACTTTTCTAGGGGTAAGTTTTCGTTTTGGGCATTGTTTAGGTGCTGAACCAGGATCCAACCAACTTGCTAAGCGCTTACGGTTATCAAACAGAATCGATTGTTCATCGCAGGTAACAATGCGGTTCAAAATTCCTTCATTTGTGTGTCTGTTGAGCAGTGCAAGGCACGTCTCGACACGTACTTCGCGCTGGCGATCATTGAGTTCGTGGGGCACCCATTTGTCAAGCTTTTTTACCTTGCCAATTTGACGCAAATGGACCAATATTGTTTTGACGCTAACGTCGAAAGCTGCTGCTAATTCAGCCGTAGATTGTGTATCATCAGCTTCCACAGTCGCCTTTAATTAGTCATTGTCGACCAAAGTCTTCGGACAACCGCGAGGTTCATTTTTCAGGTCGAAATTTCCAGAATGGAAGCGAGCAAACCAATAACAGGTGGTGCGTTGGTTTGTAGTATTAGCTCTGTAAACGTCGTTGATGTTGCGTGTCGCTTGTGCCGCGTTGCTGCCACGACGGTACTCATATTCCATAATTACTAGAATTTTTAACGTCTTCATGATGACGAAAAATATTGAAATGCGATGAAATGTAACACTAATTAATAAACAAATGACTAGTTTTGGAAAAAGAATTCCATGTTTTTTTAAATAAAATTAATTTAAAATTAGAATTCTTTTTTGACAAAAACAAAAATTATTTTGATTAGAAATGGCCAGTACTGCAGAACGGCAATTTCATAGGTAAATACCTATTATTATGCATGTTATATACATATAAACCTTCCTCTTCAATCACTCTATCTATTAAAAAACCAGCATCAAAATCCGTTGCGTAGTTTTAAAGACCTAAGCGTACATAGCGACAGACAGAAAAAGCGACTTTGTTTTATACTATGTAGTGATAATATGATTGGTTTTGCCTTAATGTGTTAACATTATTTTACTGTCAAATATCCGAAAAATCAAATAGAATTATATTTAGCGCGTATTATGTGTCGAGGACATACATGTGAAAATGTTGACAATGATGCGATCGAGTTAGTAGCGACCTCATTCAACCTTCTACATGTTACAGCCTCTACATATTTCTAATTATTAAAAAATAATTGTCCTATATACTTTGTAGGTTATTTCTTACAAGCGGCCATTGTGGAGTTTTTAGTGGCATTTAAGAACAAAGAGATATTTAATTTACAATCATTATAAATCATTTCAAATCAAGCATTCATAAACTTGTAATTGAAATGCAATGTGTGTGCATATTTAATGAATCAATTCATAGTTATGCTAATGTGTTTATTATTTAGTCAGTCAGTTTCTTTCAGCAATTAAAAAAAGTCTTGTAATAAATTTTAATACTAACTTAGGCCCACTTGCCTAGATCTGGGTTAAAGTTAACCCTGTGTAAAAATCTCATACCTTTTCTTTTATAAATATGAAGAACGAGAGATAACATGATATTTAACCCAGGGTTAACTTTAACCCAGATCTGCGGAAGTGAGCCTTACTAAATGAAATACTTATACGAGCACAATAATAATTAGTTTAAACGTATTAACAAATTCTGCATTTAATAATTCTTGCGTAAATAATAAGTATTGATTACCCTTCCGCTACCCTCCTCGCTCTCCTCCGCAGAGAAACGCGTAAGTCCTTGGTACCTTCTCTTCGATCCTCCAGTGACTGGTCACATCAACACGCGCACCATTCTAATGACATCAACTAAAACTGAGCCTCGAATTCCACCGGGCGCTCACTCAACATCTTTCTAATATCTTATTCTAATACTACATTATACCATTATATTAGTATTATTATTTATATATATAAGTATTATACAACTATAATAACGACCTCTGTGGCTCAGTGGCTAGCGCGTTGGTGCCACAGATATTACTCGCGGAGGTCGCGGGTTCGAATCCCGCTAGAGAACAAAAAAGTTTTGTGTTTCTGGATCCTGGATGTATTATATAATAAAAATCTTAAATATATTTTGTATATTATAAAAGTATTAAAATATTTCCGTTGTCTGGTACCCGTAACACAAATTCTTAAAGAACTTACCTCTGGTCCAGATTGTCGTAGTGTGAAAGCGTCCATATTTATTATTATTATTTTAGATATTGTACGAAATTTTGTAAGGATATGTGATGGGTCCCACGCAAAAACCAGTGAAGGGGTATAAACGAAATTTAGCACACAGAAAATTTATATCCTTATGAATAAATGGTCTAGTAAGCCGGTGCTTAACCTGGAAAATGTACGATTCCCGCTGGATAGGCAGATTTTATTTCAACGTAAAAGTAGCCAGGCAAATATAATGACCAACTCAATATTTTGTAGTATCAAATTCGTATTTTGAAAGTGCTGTGTAGAGTTACGCGTGTCGCCTGTGCGCGCGATTGGTGTAACTCGTATGTGGGTCACTAGATGCAGACAACCAGCTCGAAATTAAAAATACTATCGTGGGGTTATCTCCTGCGTACGTAGCATAACCACCTTAGGTTTCTTTCTACGGAAGGGCAGACAAAATGACAGAATGACAAAGGAAAGCTGTTATATGGTACATATTATCTGTCAATATGTCTATCCTTATGTAGACAAAACGTATTTCTATGGTGGTCACGCTGAACGTGCTGGTAAGGCATTTTTTGGGTTCCGTAAACAAAGGGTAAAAACGGGGCCCTACTACTAAGACTCCGCTACCTATCCGTCTGTCTCTCTGTCACCAGGCTGTATCTCATTAACCGTGATAGCTAGAGATTTGAAATTTCACAGATGATGTATTTCTGTTACCGCCGTAATAACAAATACTAAAGACAGAATAAAATAAACATTTAAGAGGGTTCTCCCATACAACAAAACGTGGTTTTGTACGGAACACCTCGTGCGCGAGTCGCACTTTTTTGTTCGCTTTAGTAGATAGTCGGTACGATTTGCTACAAAATAATATCTAGATGTAGATTACAAAACAACGATAATGATGTTTTAAATAATACACAGATATAGACGGATATAGACGGATATAGACGGATATTAGGTTCCTCAGCCCTGAAGATGTTGGCAGCAGGAATAATGACATTTAGATGCAAATTAATTATCATACAGGGACGTAAAAATAATCATGTATTTCTAGACATGAAGAGCTCGGCGAGAGATACCCTTAGGCCCGTTTCAATAACCTATCTGCCGATAACTATTCGTTAGAAACGTCAAACTTGTATCGCAAAAAACCATCAAATGATTGAATGACGACGTTTTTAACAAATAGTTTAATAATAGATAGGTTATTGAAACCGGGCGTAAGTTAACTATCTACAACTTTTTTTATGAAGATTAAAGATAGGAATACGTAATTCTCATCTTGAATTTCGCCTTAATAATTGACGACCTCTGTGGTGGTTAGCGCATCGGCACTTACGCCGGAGGTCGCGGGTTTGAATTGCGCCGAAGACAAAAGTTATTCTGTGTTCCTGGGTCCTTAAAAGTGTGTATAGTATAAAAGTATTAAATATATTTCCGTTGTCTGGTACATGTGATAAAAGTTCTTCGGATACTTAGTACAGGATAAAATTGACGTGGTTTGGAAGCGCCCACAGTTAAAAAAACTGAATTTAAACACTATTGTCGAATAAAACAACGCGCATACCACTGAGAAACAAAGTAAACATGTAGCTCAGGTCGCCTTACCCGCGGTGCGTGCGGGTCCGCAGTAATTAATCATAATGAGAGCGGTGTCGCAACCCGCGGTGGTGCACGGTGGTGGGCCACGGTGGTGGCCTCTACATCGGCGTATATAACCGCCCGGGGTCCGCGGGACAGCACAGTCAGCCAACATGAAAGCCATAGTAAGTGTCCTTATTGTATATCATCGTCTGACGTAAAGTCCCAAGAATCGGTCTTCACCGTCACAAGTATCATTAGAACAGAAGCCAGTGATTAGATTACTATTGGATACTTACAAAACTGGCCAAGTGCGAGTCAGACTCGCGCACAAAGGGTTCCGTACAAAACGGCTTTTGTTGTATGGGAGCCCCACTAAAATATTTATTTTATTCTGTTTTTAGTATTTGTTGTTATAGCGACACCAGAAATACAAGAAATACACATCTGGGAAAATTTCAACTGTCTAACTCTCACAGTTCATGAGATACAGCCTGGTGACAGACGGACGGACAGATGGACAGACAGCGGAGTTAGTAGAGTCTTAGCTAAAGTGGCGCCGCGCTTTGCAGAGCGGTCAAGTTTAACATTCGAACTCTTGCAATCAAACGTGTATTTTCTTATGTAGTAAATAAAGTTCAATTTTGAATCGCTATCTTAAAAATGCAACGCCGGGTCGCGTATAGTCTCATTTCGGTGTGAACTGACGCTAAAAACCCATATATTTATATTGGGTTTTTAGCGTTTATAAATTCACGTGTCATATTTGTAACCAAACTCCTACGAAACGCAACGCTTGCAAGATTTTAATGAATTTTTTTGATTATATTCGTTAGGTCTGAGGTAGGTCGCAAACTGTTTTAGGTTTAGGTTCTCAATTCGACTATATTTTTATTTGTTTTATGTTTGTAACCTCAGAACTTTCGACTGGGTGGTGTTTCTCGTGTGGTCCCACTTTTACTTTGGATGTCGGTTTCCAATTTTTGTTTAAAAAAATTATTACTACCCTAGGTCATAATTTATATGGCAGAGTCACATTTGCTGAGTCAGCTAGGAAATATATAATATCCTTTTCAGGTCTGCATTGTCCTGTTCGCCGCCGCCGCCCTCGCCGCTCCTGAGGGCAAGCGCGACAAGCGCGGCTACCTCCACGGCTACCACGGCCTGGACTTGGGCCACAGCCTGGACCTAGGCCACGGGCTAGGCCATGGACTCGAGCTGGGCCACGGCTTCGGCCATGATCTGCACCTCTCAGCGCCTATCATCCACGCACCTGCCGCTAAGCTCGTGTCGTATAATAAGATCGTCTCTGTACCTAAGGTAAGACTTCATTCTGATATAATGTAATCAGAAGGAACACTACAAAGACTACAAAATCTAATATTAATGATTTAAAGTATGTAAAAAAAATATATTGATTGAATACAACAATCATAAAATTAATGCAAAATATACTATATATTCGTTTTAAACTTATAATTATATCGAGATTTTATTATCTTATTCACGACAATAATACGACACATTATACATAATACTTACTTTTGTACAATATCCAGCCAACTGTAAACATTTAATATAGCTTCATACAAAAGACATGAATGGGCTCGATACGTAAACATTACTTTAACATAATAATCATGTATCGCTCGGCGCCCCCGTTACGTCGTGATCGCGTGATTATGAGCTATGATCATATTTTTTGATTAGCGGCATAATTACCGTTTATCTTTATTATCACGTCGCCGATAATGAACTTCCGACGTAAACTACAAACAAATTAGTTCAGACCCAGAACAGCCCGTGCGCATGAGAATAAGATTATTAATATAATACTACTTCTATACTCAACTGAACCCCAACTTTGTGACGTTTTTATATAAAACTGTCAGTTAATTCTAATTGTAATATTATAAATTGTTTACCTCGTATTCATACAATTGACGTATCTTATGTATTTTTTATTTGTCTCAATTCCTAACTTTATGTAAATGAGAGATGAATACACAATATCTACTTCAAAATGTAGGGAAACTTTAATGTAATGGTCTGTATATATTTTCACTTCTTTACCAGGTGGTGGAGGTCCAGAAGATCGTCTCTGTCCCCAAGGTGGTGTCTGTCCCCGAGGTGGTGAAGGTGTCCAAGATTGTAGAAGCACCCCACTACCACGGCCTCTCGCATGGCCTCTCGCACGGGTGGTGGTGATTCAGAGCAGGACTAGTAAAATAGCCGCAGAACAAAATACAAAAATTCCAGAGTATTCTGTAGCAAAATTAAGAAACATAAATTCGTGTATAAAACATAAAATCGTGTACAAAATTTGGAGAACTCTACATGAAAATTCGTCAAGAAACAGATGAATTCCCTATGTACAAAATGTATACAAAATATGTAAACTGTGATATGCCGAATGTAAAAAACAGAAATTCACTGCCGAGCGTCTGAGGCTCTCTGTACCAAAACAACTTAGTTTTAAGAAATAAAGTACCTTATTTTTATAAACATTGTGGCATCAATTCGACCCCGGCCCTGAGTAAACGGAATCTGCACACGATCGATAGTTAGCTCTTAAGAAATCTGTCAGACAAAACCGATTTGAATTTTCGGTTCGATAAAAAGTTATCCTCGGGAAAAGAGTTGGATGTTAAAACATTTCTCTCCTCCTATCTACAACAATCAACTTTTTCGTCTAATGCTAAGGGTCTGAATCTCAAATCTTAGGTATACTTTAAACGAGAAAATCTTGTATTTATACATTTACCCCCTATTTTACTAATAAAAATATTTACACAACGGATAAGCAATACAATGTTTTGTCCTTGTCTGCCAAGCGACTTTTTCCACGTATCAGGCAAAGACAAAATATTGTATAACTTATCCACATGTTTAAATATTTTTATTAGTAAGGGAGTACATGAATTTCCATGACATATAGTTTTCAGGCAGTTTTGGGGGAGAAAAATCTATCTAGCTAGGTCTTATCTCTGTGAAATTGCGCATTTTAAAATATATGTGTTTTCTTTCGTTGCATAGTAGGATACGAGTGATTTCTAAATGTCAAACCCGGTTGGCGGCTTGCTTAGCATAAGACGTTTTGCGTTGTTCGCCAATTGGTGTCTCGGGTTTGAATCCAGGTGAGACGATTATTTTTGTGATTCTTTTTCTTTTATAATTTTTATTTATTTTTAATTATCTTATCGTTCTACTATCAATAATTAAATAGTGATATATCATGAGTTCTGATGGAGCGTGTGATTCGAGGGAGCTCTACTAATGATGGTGTCGCGTGACCGGAGATACTACTGCTGCTGCAGCTTGTGGACCTTGACTCATCTAACTCTGTCAACTCTACTTCCCACAAAATGTGTGGTGAGTCACTAAGAGCAATCGAATATCGCTAAACGAAGTCTCTACAAGAAGCTACGACTGGTTAACCCTAGGTCCGAGAGGAAACAGCGTATTGAAGATTTATTTTATTTTTATTTTTTCTTTATGTACATAATTTAAAAACTAAACTAAGACAACACAGTGATAAAGGTACATAGGTGAGCTTATATCTACAAGAGATCTCTGCCAGCAGACCAGCAGACCCACATTAGAAGATTTAAAATTAACTAGTGGTAGCCTATTGTTCGAAATTCGACCATAACTCATTTAATTTTTAATTTTGAACTAAATTGGGCTCTTTTGACTCAGATGATCGTGAGGAAAAAACTTTAAGTACACCTTTACGAGAATTTTGCTAACGGAGGAGTATGAAATTTGTTTCAGTTAATTTTTATGTACAAGAAGGCGTGTAGAGAGCTAAGATTTTTAAATAATGTTTGGAAATACAATAATACTAATAAAAATAAAGTTATACACACTCCCTCACTCACACTGCCATGTATTGTGTGAGTTATTGATCTAAGGTTGTGTGTGAAATGTTATTTTTATTAATTTAATGTATCTTATGAGCATTATTAAAAAAATATAAGCTCAGTGCCAAATTCCATATTCCTCTGCTCACATTATTTTCGTAAAAATGGAGCGCAAAATTTATGCTTCAAATATTCACGATGATTATAAACTGACTGTAGATAATAAATATTTAGAATATTACTATTTATTAGTCTTTTTATGAAAATTCAATCAAGCGGATCGATACTTGTATATATTCACACCAGGCTTTGCTGGCAGTTGTAGTAGATTTTTAAAAAATAAAAATAATCACAAATCAAAAATTCACAATTTGACCAGGGACTGGGATAAGAACCCGAGACACCAATTTGCCAACAAAGCAAAAATTATAGACAAGCATACCAAACTGCCATACGTGCTGACATGAATAGAGCGAAAAATAATGATGTATTGTTTCACGACGTAAGGAAAATTTATATAGCTAGATCGATTTTCTCCCCCAAAACTCCCCCAAAAGCCGTTTTCGAGATTCTGATTATACATATATTATATACAAGAATTATTCCTTTACTCTATAAGATTAGTTTATTAGTGCAAAACAATAAAAGATTACGAGTTGAGACTCTTTAATTGTAAACTTATATATTGATTTTGCGTAACAATTTAAACTTGTGAAATATATCAAATACGATCATTTATTATATTATAGTGTAGCACCGACGTGTAGCGCGGATTAATCTCACGGTGACGACACCACAGGTGCAGGAGATTGTTCGATGTGCGGTCGTAGCAATTTCATGTTTAGCAGTAGCCAATATAGCCAATACAGAGCAACTATCATGTACTATCAGGGAATCTAATTCATAAGCAAGTTGGCCGTTTTAAAGTCTCTCAATCTACCGACAGTGCACAGAACACGAAGTATCTCGAAAGGCACTAATAATATGCTTAGGTTTGGTCATCGACGTAATCAAACGATCATCATCATCGATTAAAGACGACCAGACTGCTAATCAATAATTTTCCATAACTGTAGGTCTTATGGTTTGTAAACTTATTCGTTGGTTAATTTAATCAAGCCTCATTTACTTTGGCCCATATGAGAAGGTTAATGGTTGTTGTTTGTACCCAGTAATACATTACTATACTAAGTTGGTGTAAAACTAATAAGTTGGTTTTTTGTATTGAGTCCGCAACACCAGAGAGGTCACGAGACAATTCGAGTCGCCTTTAGTTGGATGCGATCCAGAGGGACAAGCTATTACTTTGACGCCCCCGCCCAGAGATTAGAACAGTATTCCATGTGAGGCCGAGCCTGCGCCTTAAAGAGTTGTAGGCGCTGGGCCGGAGTGAAATACTGCTTTGACCTGTTTAGAACACCAAGCTTCTTTCAGGCTAACTAGGCCTTACCCTCTAAATATTAACGGAACTGGACCTTCCTCGATATGTCAACACCAAGTATTCCAATGTTGGCAGAGGCATTAGAACATGGACATACGACCATTGGTAACTTTTTAGCGATGAACGCGCAAACTTCTGTATTTGGGGTGTTGATTCAGACTACCCCATTTGGAGACTTTTGTAATTTGCTATAGACGAAATGTGACGATTGCTATCTGCTTATAAATACGCTAAGGTTTTCGATAGCTAGGTCAAACGATGCGATGTGAATGCCTCAGTATTATATCCTGTAAGATCTTCGTAATGTCATAAATGTAGGTGCACCTTATTCTACCAAATAAATGATCTATGAATTTTCGGGAAGGAAGATTCTAAGGTTACATTTTAACCCTCGAAAATCTACGTACCTATTAACATTCCTTATTTACATGTAAAATTACTCAACCCTTACACAACTACTATGGAATTCTTAAAACTAGACAAGGCTGGAGGTATTGCAGATGCCTCCACATAAACTGTAGTTTGTATTCGACGCGGCAGCGCGGCGCGTTTGAACTTAGTTTTAACAGGTTTAAAAAAAAAACATGATAAAATTGGCAACTGCTACTCGCGACGACTTACTTTATGCCTTAAATCTGGTATGTATGGACTATGGTTGCCATATAACCATAACATTCAACTAGTTAACTTCGATCCGCAATATGTGAGTGAAATAATTTTTCGAAGACTATGATAAAATTAATTCGGTACAATAATATCCTTTGTTTTGGTTCGAAAAACTTGAGACGCTGTTTGCTGAAAGGAACTAAGATGCTGCTGTTAAGATATAAGATTAAATGCTAATGAGTTACACTAGTCCGGAATGTGCGACGGTTATGCGTGAACTGAATAATATTATGATGTGCGACTTTATGAAACTGTACAAAAATGCTGACGATGCTCTGTACGCTTATTGCGCCGTACAACTCGTATTTATCGTACTATGTACTTACAAAATTTACCAATATAGAGAGTTAAAACTCTTAGTTAATTCTAGAATATCTGAGTGGGTGGGACACGTAACGCCGACCGCATCCAGTCCAGCCGTGATTGTATATCATTTACTGTGAAATAGTTTAAATACGACACGTTTGTGGCCGGTGCTGCGCTTGCGCAACCGGTCGTTAATTCAGAACAGCTAGTTTTGGCTCATCGTGACATCATAGACCCAATGGAGCAACTTTATTGCAATTCTACACGAAATGCCCTCCCTTGACCAGTGCTGGTAAATAATTTAAATCCTGCAAAAACTACTTTCTAAGACACCACAGTAAGTAGCTATAAATGCGCAACAGTAGTTTTATTACATCAGGATCTGAGTAATATTCGTCAGATTTTTTTACCAGCATTTTTTGTCAAACTACTAACTAGGCAACCGACGACTTGAACTTCTCTGTAAACTCGCGACAGGCCCCATTCAACCCTTTAACGCGTCGTACAATTTATACTCCTCAACACTGTATCAGACCGACCTACTAAAACTAAGAAGGTACCCAGGAAGTGGGTACATCCGAATACAACACGCATTGGAACTGGGAAGTTGGCAGCTGTCCGCTCGGCTGGACACAGCGGGGCGTAATTAGCACAAGTAGAGGCTGGTGGCCGCCACATCGGTGCTGGAGCTCCGCACGGCTGGTACACTACACAGCTGAAAATATGGACTACACTGTGAGTACTTGCTTTGATATTTGAAATCTCCGTGGTCTAGTGGTTAGAGCTTGGCTCTCGACTCGAAGGTCGTGTGTTCGATTCCCGCGTTGGAATAACAAAAAATGTTTCAAAGTTTGGTTAGGACAATGGAGGCTGATCACCTCATTTGATAATTATAAATTTGATAAGAAAGATGATCCATGCGTCGGATAGGCATGTAAAAAGTAAAACCTGCGCCTGATCTGCGTCATGTCGGTTATCCATCCCACTAGGTTATGAGAGTAACGGAAAATGCTCTTGTGTACTGCGCACACATTTGGGCACTATAAAATTACTCATGCATAACTGGCCTGATTTCAATGAAACCGGCCACCGTCACCGAAATCGGTGTGGGAGTTATTACTATTACTTACTTTGATATTACCAGTGTTAGGTCCTTACAGTAGGTGCTCTGACCACTACAGCTACAAGCACGGCCTACACCGTAGTACTATTGGTCTGGCGGTTCCCACAGGAACTACGCTGTAATTATTACTGCTGCCCGACCTCATATTATGCTAAATAGCAGTTGGTAGTATGTATACATCTAGTTTTAGCACATACTCGTATATCTATGATGATATGATAATATAATCTATGTTAATGTGTTCATGGCATTTGGGACCAGCAAGAAGCAATTAATAGATAGTGATTGCTACTGAATCTCCATATCTCTTATGTATTTATATCTATATGGAATTGAACTGGCATCTGGAGTTTTAGCATATTTTTTTCATTATGTATCGTTATAAATATCTGATCCACGTTCGTTACGTCGTGTACCACAGTCTGTACTGTAGACTGCTACATACTCCTCTGTTCCAGCTCCATATCCTGCTGCTGTCGTTCGCGGTGTGTGCAGGCGCATACCAGTCGTACGAGCCGTATGGTGTGATACTGCAGCCCCGCGCGGGGGGAGGGGCCCGGGGTGCGGCGGCGTTGCCCGCTGACTTGCTGGACGAGTACGAGCCCTACGCCTACGCCGCCATGCCCATGCCGGCGATGCAGGTCAGTCGTTTCCGTATATTTTAAAAGGAGTTTCCGAATTTTAAATCATCCAAATACTGCCATCAAATCTCTTTTCTTTTGAGAGACTTTATGGCTCTAACGAGCAACGAAAAATGTGTTCTCGTGACAGCTGGTGAAGTATTGCTTACAGAACACTGGTCTATAAGAGCACTTAATCGGTCAAAGTCAGCGTAATCATTATTAAGCCGAAAAACCTCATCTACTCTTACCTTTATGTTTAGTAATGGTTAGTCCATATATATCTTAAATGCCTTTGCAGGTGCTGCACATGGTGACGGCGCCGCCGCCGCAGCCGCTCCGGCGCCGACGCCGTCCTACGCCGCGTCCCGTGGAACCAGTGTACTCCGAGGAGCAGAGCTACGAGCAGGAGGCAGCGGACGACGCCACTGTATTAGTGTACGCTCGCCCTAACCGCCACGGCGGGTATACCTACCGCCGGCCCGCCGCACTGCCCGCTGTCGCGCACGCTCCCGCCCCGGCCCATATACAGCCCTTTGTCGTTCGGATACACAAGTATAAGCTTAACACTGACCGATAAGTGTCGTTGATTCGATGCGGCAATTGTATACCTTACTTTCGATTGTTTATCATAAGTTTTTTGTACAAACACGTACAAAACAGTCGTATGATACTAGTTATAGCTAAATCTACCATATAACATGTTGTCACTAAGACCTGCACTCTGCAGGGCTTTGGTTAGCTACATTACTTACACGCATTTTTCCGATTTGATTTCCATACAGTAAACCGGGTTTTCTATTGGGTATTAGGTTTTCATGGCTTGTATTCTGTTAAATTAGTATTTTGTGAGTGCGCGCTACGCTGTTTCACCTATATAATATTATTACTTAGTTATTAAAATAATATCGTTATTTATTATTTATACGAAATTAAATAATAATTTTAATTGCACACGCGTATCTAGTGTAAAAATATAATTAGGTATATAATTGTAATTAAGTAATTTATTGCAATAATAATTTATTTATTTGTGTATGATTTAATGTGTTTTGTTAGCGTGAAATATATTGTTTAAAGAAATAACGTGTTTTATTTATGATATTCATGTAATTAAATATATGGAAGCAATCGATATACATGGTGCAGGCTGCAGCTAGTACAAGGTACGAGCTGCAGCCTCGTAAGACTCGTTTAAATCAGGAGAGGGAAGGACTATGACAAATGGCGACTACATAATAATTATCTTATACTATGTAGTCGCTCACCTTGCTTAAACTATTAATCATAACATGTAATCTTCATTTGTCTTAGTCCCTCTCGTTATTTATACGAGTTCTGAAACGAGAGAGAATAGCTCCCCGCACCGATGTCGGTGACTGTAGCCGGTTTCAGTGAAACCAGGCCAGCTACGCAGGAGTTATTTTAAAGTGGCCAAGTGTGTGCGCAGTACACAAGAGCACTCTCTCGTCCTTTACTTTCGAAACCTAGCGCGGATAAAGCCGACACGACAGGCGAGAGATCAGGCGCAGGTCCGCAGGTCCTTCCTACGTATAGATCATTTTTCTTGTCAGATAATCTCATGAAAACAAAATTTTTTTGTTGTTCAAGTCGAGAGCCAAGCTCCTAACTACTGGACCACGGAGGCTGTTGAGTTATAAAATTATCACATAATCAAGAAAATGGTATCCGTGACAATGACCGCTTTCACCGTCGGCAGCGGTCGTGCACGATGTAAACAAAGTCAGATGCCGGAACAACATTATAACATCAATTAATTTATGCCAAATACTCACCCACTTCCATATTCACGGCGACCACGCGTCACCACTCGGAAGGAAAACCGACCGTGACCGATTAATGGAATTAAAAGTATTTTACTGCTGACATGCAATCTTTTATAATTAAAAGTTAATATTATTAAGCAAGACTTAAGGGCCATCCTCACGGTACAATTGAAGCGAACTAGTAGGCAAAAAATAAAAATAAAACCGGCCAAGTGCGAGACAGACGCGCGCACGTAGGGTTACATACCATTGTACCATTATACCAATATTTACATGTTTACTTATTCATTCGTTATTTTTGTACGAAGTTACGCATTTTACAAGTTAAGTCTATAAAGTTATCTAAACCATTATAGTTTTCTTTCAAAGTTCATCACATGGACTACTATCATGAATTTTTTCAGAGTTTTCAAACCAGCCGTTAAGCTTTTAGACAGGGGCATAACTACCGCTGTACCAATTATAATATGGCCCTATTATAAGCCACCGGGCCACAGGGGCCCTCGAACGTGTGTCGGAAAAAAATCGTAAAACATTATCTACACATACACAGTCTCACTGTTAGCCCGTACTTCCCGGTAAAAAATCATAATATCATTACAGGGATGTTGCGGATGCATTTTTTTTCACATCCGCGGATGCGGATGCGGATGCGCATTTTAAGAGGCTCACATCCGCAGATGCGGATGCGAATGCGTATCTGTACAAAAAACTTAAGTGTTGGTTCGGTAGGGTAAAAAACAACGAGGATCTAGATAAGTGGCTATGACATATAAGTTATCCTCTTCCAAAAAAGTGGAAAATTTTCCTGAAATTTCAGCTTTTAAAGTTGTGGCTGCATGGTGAATTGGACATTCCGGTGAAGCTGCCAAATAGTCACAAAATTTTTGCGACAGCATTCGAATTATTCGAATCACTGATGAAATGAGAGTCTGAGAGCTGCTACGTTCACGTGTGGCTTCTTCAAAAGGTTTCAACAGCTCAACACAACAGTCTAAGATTTTCCACTCTTCTGGTAAAATAGAGTCAATCTCACTGTCATTTATGTAAAGACTTAAGGCATCTTTTGGTTTCAAAAAGTGCTCTAACATATAAAAAGTACTGTTCCATCGCGTGACACAATCTTGAAAAACTTATACGTCTCCGTAATACCTTATATACGTACTATTACGTACCTACGTAAACAATACAGTTACTTAGTATGCGATGATATTTCTTAATAAAAAGCACAATAAAAACAAACGTGCGCGTCAGATCTTGTCACGACAAAACAATAGCGAGACGCGACACCGTCACCGATTGACCGAAGTCCAAAACAAAATTATTGCTTTCCTATTGGTCAATCAGCACGTGCGGTCCTCGACATTCGACACGCGCTAGACATCTGCATCTGCATCCACATCCGTATAAATCGATGCGGAGCTGATGCGGATGCGGATGTCTAAAGAGATGCGGATGTTCCGCATATACGGATGCGAATATTCGCAACATCCCTGTATCATTATAAAGCCCACGAACACAGAAACTTGAGAAACACGTATAAAACTTATGGATATGTATGATATATGAAATACAGGTGTGGCTAAGTTTAAAATATATAATTTTACCTAATCACCTATTCGACCCCGACCTTATTAATACCTTTTTTTTGGACGTTCCAGGCACTAGTTCAGTGCCCTAGTCAACGATTGCCTACTTTAATAACAACTTATTTAGCTCGTCAAAATTTAATTTCTCTACGGTTAGCAACAGTGACGTGCAAAAAATTATAAATACTTTAAAATCCAACGCGGTGGGTGCTGATGGCATAAACTTACACATGCTGTCCATGGCTTGTCGTTTTCCAGCTTGTCTAAGTGTTATAACTAAAATTATTAATACATCTCTTCAAACTGGCATTTTTCCTGAGTCGTGGCACTTGGCGATCGTTAAACCGTTGCCAAAAAAAGTAAACGTATCTGAACTAAGGGACCTTAGACCAGTAAGCGTATTGTCATGTATGTCTAAAATATTAGAAAAGGTAATTCATGGCCAAATGAGCCGGTTTTTAGAAGAAAATCAAATACTACCTACAGTGCAGTCTGGTTTCCGCAGCCAACATAGCACGCCAACTGCGTTGATGGATGTTGTGGATAATATGATCTCATCACAAGACACGGGCGAGGTCACTATTTTGGTGCTGCTGGATTTTTCGCCATTTATTCGATCGATCGATCGATTAATATACCATTACTACTGGCAAAATTCAAATTTTACGGTTTCGAAGCAGATGCTATCGCCTGGTTCTCGGACTACTTAAATAACCGGTCTCAAATAGTCGAGTTAAAAAAGGATAACGGGACGCTAATACGTTCCAACCCATGTAGGGTAAATAGAGGGGTTCCCCAGGGATCCGTGATTGGCCCCCGCCTCTTTGCACTGTACTGTGCTGATATCACCAGGTATATCCTGCATTGTAAATACCACATATACGCCGATGATATCCAGCTGTACATAAACTTTAAGGTGTGTAATATTAGAGAGGCTGTAGGCAAGCTGAACGATGACCTAGCGCGTATTTTTGAGTGGTCTAATACAAACTCCCTTGTGCTCAACCCTAACAAATCAAAATATATGATATTGGGTACAAAATACCAGGTCCAAAAAGTAGCTGTCACCCAGCCACTTATACGTATTAGGAACGATATAGTTGAAAGAGTATCAGAAGCACGCAACTTAGGGGTGCTGATGGACGAGGGACTCAGATTTGAAAAGCATGTCATTACAGCTGTCAGTCGGTGCTTCTACAGAGTAAAGCTACTGTATAAGATAAGAAATTTTATACCTCAATCGTTACGACGAACTCTCTGTGAATCTCTGGTGCTCTCAATCTTAAACTACGCAGACGCGGTGATAGGCCCCTGTTTGCTTGCACGGTCTAAAAGCCTCATTCAAAAGGTACAGAATGCGTGCAGTAGGTATTGCTGCGACATCCCTCCGCGTGCTCACGTGACGCCTTATATAAACAATCTACGGTGGCTCAAAATGGATGGTCGCAGACAATTACACTTTGCTACTCTTTTATTTGGAGTCATTAAATTTAAAACACCGGCCTACCTTTATGACAAATTACAGTGGTCATGCGACAAAAACCTGACAATGACTACTAGGGGATCGGCTTATTTACTAATTACTCCACTCCATCGCACTTCCATGTTCAGAGGTAGCTTCAGATACCTGGCCAGTAAAATCTGGAACAACCTTCTACCGCCGGAGTTGCGTGCTCTGAAAACAATAAATTACTTTAAATTAAAATTTAAATCTCTTTTGCTACGAGAACAACTTACCCCTATATAATTTTTTTTATTTAATATTATTATTATTAGTATTATTCTATTATTATTATTTTTTTTAATCCTTTAATTAATTAAATTCCTAATATTATTATGACATAACCTAATTTTAATATACCTATTTTATAATTATTTAATGATGTACTTAATTTACTATACTACCTACTTAACTATGACGTTACTTACCGTTCGGGTACGAGCCGACGCATGGCGGTTTGCAGGGGCCAGTAAAAGTCAGGTACCTACTTCTCAATTGTCATTAATGTACGACAGCGAACGAATAATGATATTATCTATGTAGAACACACCTAAAATATAAATATATACTATTATTTTATGTAGTCTAATTATGCACAATATTGATAAAGATCACAACTAAATGTATAAAAATACTTACTTTATCATCCTTTTACAGCGCTAGTATTATATATATGTATTATGTATTGTACATTTTCTGTTCGTATTGTTTATCTCGTGGTAGTTGCTATGAACAAGTGTGTCTGGTCACGCGGGTTCTGCCCCTTGCAACTTAACTATGGCACTAGGTGGTGTGTGAGGGGAATGCGGAGGGCGCGGGTGGCGCGATCGCTGCATTGTCCATAGCAATGACTCGCACTGTTATCTATTGTATTTTGTAACCCATAATATATATTATTATTATCATTATCTCGTTAATCGTTTATGTATATATTATGTAACTGTTTATGTGCTGTTGCTGAGTGTATTAAATCTGTCCATCAAACGACAACAATATGGAACCGCATAATACCAGGCACTGTGGTGTTACGCCGCACTGATACGCCTGAGCGGTTTCCTTTTTGACAGTTAGGCATTACACTACCTACCTTCCTATCCATAATAGTATCTCTTGCGTACCTACTCCTACTCATGGTACGAAATTTTTTAGTTTATGTTTTGAGTTGTTTTTCTGTCCTGTTTTTATGACTTTTGTATGTAAGTCTTTGTTTTATTTGTGGTGTAATGTCTCATTGTGTCAAATAAATGTTTATTATTATTATTATTATTATTATTATTAAAAATGATCAGGCCGGCTCCACTCCTATGTAACCTTATTACCATTCAGCAGTGGTGAAGGCTGGTTCTCTTTCATAGGGAAGCCCTAGCCTGTATAACAGGTAGGGATTTGGATGAGGGTGAATGCCGATAGGAATGGAGTTATAGGAACCCCACGCCACTGCCACTCAGTGTTTTTAACGTGCGTGTAATCAGTAATAATTTCTAAGATTCAAGTCTTTTAAATATAGGCAGGACGTTACTCTGTTGATTTTTCGAGGTTTCCTGAAACAAAAAATAAGCAAAAAGTTCGGCTCGCTACATGAAATACCTATTTATGTTATTGCACATTTTTCGGATTACTTCTAAAACAATAGAAGCAGAGTTAATAACATTAGTTATGTTATTGGGCAGTATTGTTATTAGGCATGGGCAGCTTTTTCATCATTTCGAGCTTCCGAGAAACAAAGTATTCGAAAAAAATTCGGCTTGCTCGCTCGCTATTGTTAACATAAAGTCTATATTGTTTGCAGGTTACGTTATTAGGTTTTATGAAATTGTAACCGGTAAAATATTTTGAATAATGTCTGGGCCGCTCCGATCTGTTGTTAACTTTAGAACCAATTTTAACAATGTGCGAAAACTCTTGAATAAAGATATAATCTAAAATTATGTTTAGTGAATTCCGCTGCTGATTTTATAACCAGATTTTTCAAAGTTACGTGTTCTCCGATACAAAAATATACTAAAAATATCAGTTCCCTTGCAGCGACCATTGTTTCCCTTCTGTAAATTTTTAGAGGGCTTTTTATAAATTAAAAAAATTTGATATGGGGCCCGCTAAAGCTCGCTACGCCACTGTTTTTAAAGGGAGAAAGACGCCAACGATTTATTTTAATAAAAAAGGCGCTTTATAGTGATTTAACCCTAAAATATATCAGTATACA
This sequence comes from Phengaris arion, assembly GCA_963565745.1. Taxonomy (NCBI): domain Eukaryota; kingdom Metazoa; phylum Arthropoda; class Insecta; order Lepidoptera; family Lycaenidae; genus Phengaris; species Phengaris arion. The sequence continues at coordinate 358,672 of OY751449.1, read as the reverse complement.
TTTGACAGGTTATCCATAAGTACCGTGTAAGATTTGCAGGCTGGGTGATTAGTATGGCCCTTTAGTTTAAAATTTGAATATTCAGTTACAGTAGGCCAGTGGTACAACTTAAAAAAACGTGCTATTTTGTGTTCTCTCCAAACATCCTAGGAAGTTTCAGTACCGTACCGAATTGACTGACTTGACTGCACTTATTTTTGGATTTTGGACTTGACGATTTAGAAAAACGGTGTTGAAAACTTAAACGAAAATTCTATAATATTATATTTTCGCGCCTTTTTAACTTTACACTGGCAATGGCTTAAAACTGTACTGTCATATTTAGAGAAAAAAAATAAACTCAAATACAAAACATAACCTCAAAAGCTTCAAAAGATATAAGGTTTTGCGCGAAATTTATATTAAATTGTTGAATTTCTATTAAACTAAACTATGAAAACAAATAACAATGCCTCGAGTGAAAATTGATTACATAGTGAGTTTTAGCAGTGAGGATAAGGCAAGTATTGTATGCAACATCTTAGAATACCTACATAATATTATTAGAAGTTTAAATTTTTTCGCTTTTTACGCTTCCATTAATGATTATTTTGTGCTTAATTTACTTACAAGCAAAACAACACTTCTTCCACCTGTACAAATTAAAGTTTATTTTATTTATACTGTCTTAAACCTCAAACGCTATTTTTAGGAAAACCCAGCCAGCAACTTGCTGTCGTGGGAAATAAATAAAAAGAAATGGCTGTGTAAGGAATGGGAGCCTTCCTGTTCAGTTGTGTTGCAGCTGGCCAAGGCTATTCAGGTGACTTCATTTTAGGGATGCCAGATGTCCCATATTTTAGGTATTATTTAAGGCGTCCCACAGGGCGTTAGTTTTTGGAGTATTATAAACAATTGACCCTTATAGGCTGAATAAAAATCTGGCAATCCTACTTCATTTATACCACTGACGGTTTACAGTATACAAATGTGAATGTAGTATATAACTTACATGCAATGTAGATAAAAATCCCATAAAATATTGGCACCCTCCACACACAAAGATTAGACAACATCAAACCTTAGCTCTTAAATTAACATGTAGATGCACGGGGCTCACTGTCTGATCTGGCATGTTGATGTAAGCACATTTTCTAGAGTTTTATCTGCTCACTCGCCTAAAAATGAAAGACGCCTGCAGTCCCAAACTGTGGATGCATCTTTAATAGCAATAAGTCGCTCTGCCATTTGGAATGCAGTTTGATGTGCAGTCTGAACTTATTATTATTATTACTAATTATGGTCGAGCAGTTTTTGGCTGATATGACCATATCTCAATGTTGGAATTGTGTTTTTTGATGATCTCAATGTCTTTTAGACTCACTTTTTAACAGAAACCAGTGGTCAAGTTTGTTTTTGAAGGAGTTAACAGTTGGTGCAGAGTATCATTATATTATAATATACATTATATACATTATATATGCATTATACACCTTTATGTATAAGAATTATTGATAAGAGAGATATTGTCATACTAGCAAAATACGAAAATCCATGACTAAAGTTTTAATAGTAATGTTCCATAAAAATTTGCAGGAGTGAGTTTATACTGATCATGCAAACAAACAATAAAATGAATTCCAGATAGAGTCAGTGAACATTGGTGTGCACCATGCCGCACTGGTGGAGGTGCTGGTCGGGATGTCGGAGAAACCCAATGATCCTTTTGAGGTAAGACAATTTTATGTTTTAATTTGATATAGTGGTTGTCAATTTACACACTGGCGTCAATGTTAACTATAAATGTTAAGACTTGATTGATTTAGTTAGAGTTAAAAACAGTTATGCTTCCTATCTTTGAGGGCTATAATCTGGTAAACTGTGCAGTGAGGATCAGCCATGTTTTTGTGGGGTATGCAGACTTATGGCGACAAAAAAACCAGCAAATACATTAAAGATTTTTTTTAAATCGGACCAAAAATGACGAAGATACAGCAATTTTAGTGTATTAGTTCCAAAAACGTGCCCGAGAATGAAGCTAGTCGCTGTGACGTCATATGTCGTCGTCACCTCCCCTCTAAACACAACTAAAATATTTAACGTAAAATAAATAAAACAATGCACGCGAGGCACAAGCGACAAGAATCGGAGAATTAATACTTATGCAATACCTATGAAGTATGAGTACAATCAAGCCATTGTTGCACGGATCCCGACAGATGACGTCATCGTAACCAATTCAGCCGTTTTTCAAATTAGCCGTTCAGAAAAACTAGTAAATCCACCATTTCTTGACGGATTTTAATAATTTAAAAAATAAAATGCTCAGTAAGTTAATACACATACAATGTACTTGATTCATGAAAAATCAGATTTGCTACTAAGGGATTGATCCTCATTGATTTCATTAATTGATAGAGCTATTTCAAAGGAATGTTTTAAAATTATATTGTTTTATTGTATGTATGCCAATACACAGGCGAAACTGCAGGTTAGTATTAAATGTTCTTTGTTGCCAATGCCTTGTTGACTTAGATCAACTATAAATAAATGGCTCGTAAAGCTTCTATATGTATCTGCACAGGTGCTGGTCCCCAGCTGCATGTTCGTGAGCGCAGCGGACAGCCGGCGCGGCGAGCGGGCGGAGCGCGTTCGCGGCTTCAGCGGTGACCAGCTCAGCGACAAGCGCGCGGGGCGCTGGGACCGCGTGCGCGTCGTGTGCTCGCAGCCCTATAACAAGCGGATTCAGGTATCTTATTATATAAAGAAACGCATGACAGAGTACACAAAGCCACTCTGACATTGGCAACTCACTGAGGCCACCATAATTATAAGAAGAAGTGAAACTTCATTATTTATTTATAATCCAAGTTGTAAAAAGCGATTGTTTTGTGTGTCGTGACGCGACCATAAAATTTAACTTTCAACGCGTCTAAAGTAGTTTCACTATATTTTATCTTTCATTTCAACATTTAACATTCACAAACAATTTATTCTATAAAGTGTTGTTACCATAGACGTATATATTAAAGACGAGGCATGTTGAGGCGAAAACTGTCTCCAATTAAATGGCCCCACTTTTGGGGTTGTTTGGGGCCATTTGAGGTTTGGTGAAAACAAGATGGCGTAATTCTTCACTATCTTTAGTTTTGAAATGTTTAGTTGTTACGCTATGATCTTAGGAAAATTAATATTTTACAGTATGGCCTGACCTTCGTACACATACACAGCAGCGAAAGCGACAGCGGCATAACACCGGGTCCCCAGAAAGCACTAGACCCCAAAACTACCAATCTGGACTCTGACGCCAAAGTTCCGGACCCCCAGGCGAAAGTTTCGGACCACTCGGCAGCGCCAGGCCCCTTATCACGATTGCTAGGACTGGACACGTATTCATCGGATGATGATGACTTTCGGCCCGGAGAACTGTTCGCTCGGCGAAACAATAATACTGGTCAGCTTATACCCTTTATATTGAGAGTTGCCGTTATATTAGTAGTAGAAGTTCTATATAACTATTATGGACGAGATTGCTTAAGGGCGCTTGTAGTACATTGTATCAAACCTAGGTAGAGGAAAAGCGTTGTGCACATGATTGCAAAAATAAAATAAACACGTTACTTCTTTATTTTATCGTGACAATCTTTGAGAACTTCATAATGGGCGATTTAAATGAGTCTATTTTCATTTTTCGCCGCACGATATCCGCCGCACGGTAAAAACCGACCGTGTAAATGACAATTATTTTACTAGATCATAAGGCAATTTTGCCAACTAAAATGACGAGGCGATATGCCGAGGACGCGCCGCACGGTGAAAATCGACCCATTTAGACCCCGCTTTGGTAGTATCATATAGCCACTAGATGTCGCTTGTGTTCAGAGACTCTCAAGTCTCGCTAGACTTATCTTATTTTAATAAAATAAATAGTGGTAAGACTTGTCACTATAGTTAAGTCTAATCGATATATACTTATACAATACAACAAGATTCTTAGTGCCAATTTCACCAACACCTGTTTAAGTTATTTGTTTTAAATATCATGTTATCTCTCTCGTTCTTCGTATTAATGAAAGAGAAGGCATGATATTTAAAGAAACGATTAACACTAACATGCGGTTGGGAAATTGGGACTTAATGTCTATGTTTTACATAACATACGTTAAATAAATTTTAAATCACCTATTACAGATGCCCAAATAAGACAAGCCTCATCACAAGCGATGAACAACATAAGCGACGCCTCAACTAAACTAGTTAAAACCCCCATAGCTAAGACCACCAAACACAAGCATGGTGGTGAACAGCAGACGGACAGACGTAGGGACAGTCTTCTGTATACTGCAGATGATGGCAGACCAAACGAGAGGATTGACAGACTGATACAGAATCATCGGACAGAGCAGGAAAGAGCTAGAAAAAGAAGTCCTGATAGAGAGCTTAAGTAAATTATTTTATTACTTTGCACTTTATGAAATGTCTTGGGAATATAGGTTGGACTGCACTAGGCGGAACTACGCGACGTGACCCGGCCGTTGTGATTTTACTAGTAGGGACGTGTCGCGTCACTCCGCCGCCGCCAAGTGCAGTCGCAACTTAGGGATGAATACAAAGTTCATCTAGGTTTGCATCGAATAGGCTCCGACATTACTGGACCAATTTTGATGAAATTTGGCACAGGCATAGAGTAGACTACGGAGAAGCGCATAGGTTACTTTTTATCGTGGCAAAATGTAGGATTCATGCGCGATTCAATTTGCCCGCACGAATTCGCGGGCAACATCTAGTTAGTTAATGTTGTAAATTCTGAATGAATGACGAATTTTCTATCCTATTTTTGAAATTAGTTGGTAGGCGGCTTAGGATTGAACCAATGGTTGGTTTCCTTTTAGAAGTGATTGAGATGTGTAAAAAATATTTTTATTTCAGAGATGATGGACGGGCCAAAAGAGAGAAGATAGAGGGGGACAGGGACAGAAACAACAAACAAGCTAAGAAGGAGAAAGCAAAGGGAGAAAGAGATAGAATGAGCAATAATGAAGTGCAGCGGAAAGGGAACGAGAGACAAAGTGACAGTAGTAGAGAGAACGATTCCAATAGAAATGGAGCTGGCAGACATGCAGCATCATCTCCTGCGGATAAGCCACAGAAGGCAACAGACGGTAATAATAAACATTTTAACTATCTATTTTTTAACATTATCATGAAATTGCTCATGTTTTTTAGGGTTCCGTAGTTCACGTCTCGGAATCCTTATGGCTTCGTCATGTTGATCCGTCTTCGGCTTACCGTCCAAACGGTTAGTGCTAGAAAGATGAAACTTTGCATGTTTTTTTTTTTAGGTTTGCATGTTTTTTGTTTCTCGTGTCTACCCCATAGTGTGTCATTAGATAGGTCCTTTATAAACATTGAGAAGTTGCTAAGACGATTTTCGATTTAGGTATTCCTTTACGAAATACTAAATTTTGAAGCGCTTTTTATTTTATTAAAATGCACGTGTCTCCCACCTGCCCCTCAAAAAGCAAAACGGCTGGCCCGAAAAATCTGAAAAAGTGAATGATGATAGTCCATGTGATAAGCTTTGAAGGAGAAGTAAAAGAGGTTTTAGCATGTTTATTTATCTGTATCGACAGCGGACGGCACAGCGGCAGACATACTGGCGGGAGTGGTGTTCTCCCTCAGCGGGTACGAGAACCCGCGGCGCGGGCACGTCCGCGACGCAGCGATAAGTCTCGGCGCGCGCTACGAGCCGCACGCGCTGCGGCGCTGCACGCATCTCGTGTTAGTAGACACAATTGATATTACGTAACATCTTTCCTCTTCTTTTCTGTCGTCAGTTAGTCAGTTCGTCAGATTGTGTGAAATATGAGACAGTCTTCTTTCGTTATAAAGGGATGGTAATGTTGGCAATATTTTGTTGTGTAACGGCGGTATATCTGTAACATCTGAAAACTGTTGGTGTAGGCTCCCAGATGTGAAATAAAACGACTTGGTACTTATATAGTGGACTGTATTATAAAGATATGTGTAAGTCTGGTCGCCTACGTTGACAATATTAGAATGTGAAAATATACACTTTCACATATATAAATATATATGTGAAAGTATAGTGTAGCTACTCCCACGTAGTGTGCGCTGGCGAAAAAGGCGCACGCCTGCCGGCGCCTGCGCAGCCCCGTTGCGGTGTAGCCGCAACGGGGCTTGTAATTTTTGGGGGTTGGGTTGTAATTTTTTTATATGATAAATAATTAACAGTTGCGCGTTCCCCAACACGCCGAAGCTGCGCGAGTTGCAGCACGTAAGTCCGGGGGCGCACGCCGTGCGGGCCGAGTGGGTCGAGCACGCGGCCGTCGCGCGCCACCGCCCGCCCGAATCACCGTACGCACCGCACAAGACCCCGCCTTCCGCACCGTCACCACCTGCGGTGATGTCACGTCCGCCACCAGCGACCGCGATGACGTCTCCCACGCCTGTAGTGACGTCACCTCTACCACCCGGGACGGCGGTGACGTCACCGCCGACCAACAGCGACGCGGACACGGACGACGAGATAGAGCGTGCGGTGCGAGCGGGCGCTGGGGGTAGGAGAGGGGAAGCGGCTGGCGATGATGATGATGACGGTGCAGACACGGAACCCGACGAGCCGCCAGCCAAGTGTGGAGACCCGCAGGTGATTATGTTGTATAGTAATATTATGTTAATAGTCATTTTATACAAAATTATGTTTAGCATATGTAAAGCTCTGTGAAGGGTTTTGATTGCCTATTTTTAATGCCTTTCGTGTGCCATTAATCGTACGTAAATGTCGTACAATTCGTTGATAGACGAGGGAGGGTAATGGACTTAGGTAAAGTTCTGATGCTTACACACGATCAATCGGGGTGATGAACAATTTATTGAGAAACCTCGCGGTATTTTGGACCAACATATATCTGAGGTATATTTTTGACTGCAACAATCTCATTTTTACGGTTAAGATTTCAAAAAACATACAAATGTTTTACTTTATTCCTTAAAACATTAACAATATTCTCACATATTATCTCCGCAGCACCTCCCCGCGATATTCGCAGGCTCGCAGTTCGTAGTGGACGCGGCGTTGCCGACGCGCATCGCGACGCTCCTGCAGCGCTACCTGCGGGCGTACGGCGCGCTCGTATTACAGGTATGTCTGTCTCTTGCCCGCGCTGTTCGCGGGCTCGCAGTTCGTAGTGGACGCGGTGCTGCCGGCGCGCATCGTGACGCTCCTGCAGCGCTACCTACGGCGTACGGCGCGCTCGTGTTGCAGGTATGTCTGTCTCTTGCCCGCGCTGTTCGCGGGCTCGCAGTTCGTAGTGGACGCGGTGCTGCCGGCGCGCATCGTGACGCTCCTGCAGCGCTACCTACGGCGTACGGCGCGCTCGTGTTGCAGGTATGTCTGTCTCTTGCCCGCGCTGTTCGCGGGCTCGCAGTTCGTAGTGGACGCGGTGCTGCCGGCGCGCATTGCGACGATCCTGCAGCGCTACCTGCGGGCGTACGGCGCGCTCGTGTTGCAGGTATGTCTGTCTCTTGCCCGCGCTGTTCGCGGGCTCGCAGTTCATAGTGGGCGCGGTGCTGCCGGCGCGCATCGTGACGCTCCTGCAGCGCTACCTACGGCGTACGGCGCGCTCGTGTTGCAGGTATGTCTGTCTCTTGCCCGCGCTGTTCGCGGGCTCGCAGTTCGTAGTGGACGCGGTGCTGCCGGCGCGCATCGTGACGCTCCTGCAGCGCTACCTGCGGGCGTACGGCGCGCTCGTGTTGCAGGTATGTCTGTCTCTTGCCCGCGCTGTTCGCGGGCTCGCAGTTCGTCGTGGACGCGGCGCTGACGGCGCGCACCGCGACGCTCCTGCAACCTTTGATTCCTACCAAGTGGTATTATTTAAGTCAATTGGTCGTGTCCTATAATCTCTCAATTTAATTATTTTAGTAATATTACTGTACTAAAATAGGTAAATTATTGTAATTACATAAGCCATGTCATAATTTTATCAATTGTAATAGAAATGTTATTTTGAAACGAATTTACATTCTCACATTTAATTATAGGCGTTTACTACTGTACCTTTAATAGGTTAACATTTACAGCCGGACGAGGTTCTAGACGACAGCTCTATAGACTACGTGGTGACGGGCGGCGGGGGCTGGGCAGGCGCGCCCGCCGCGTACAGAGTGTCGCCGCGCTGGGTGTGGCGCTGCCATCGCAAGCGGAAGGTGTGCGCGGTCAGAGACTAGACCATAGAGCAGATGGTCAGCGACAACCTACCAACTCCATGGCACGACACTCTTGTAGTGAAAAGCGCCTTACTCACGGTCCAGCCTGCAATTTTTTTTAGCGATGCATTAGCGCATTCGTATCGATACAGTCGCGTTGCGGTCGCTAGCTGTGTGCTCTCGCCCACATAAACACGATGCAAACGCGATGCAGTAACACCACAAAAATACCTGCGATCGTCAGTTGCAAAGTGGACTCCGTTGAAGCAACATTAGTCACGTTGTCTTTGGTGCTGCTTTTAAGTAAGCAGCCGAAGCGAAAGCAGCATCAATGTTGGATGCACCCATTTACTAAAGAAAGATTACTTGGCGGACATGAAGTGACGTTTAAAATATCGATACAGTCGCAATGCTGTACCGCGTTAGTAGCTCGTTGGCATCACTTCTGTAACACGTTTCAAATGCGACTAACGCGCGTTAGTAGCAATGCTGTTGATCATTTCTAAACGCGTGACAGCATCACTAAAAAAGTCGCCGTAGGCGAGGGGCCTTAGTACCGGTTTTGGATTTACAGGCTGGACCGTAAGACGTTTCACCCTCGGTTTCTGAAAGGCTAATCAACGCCAAAATTAACTAATCAGCTGTCAAATCTCTTGACAGATATAAATTGAGTTGCAAAAAGCTTGATCAGTTGTTTGATTTGATCAATGTGTTAGTTAACTAAACTTATGTCAAACCCATGGTCAAACCACATGTCAAACGCTGTTTTCGGTTTCTGGAAAGCTATTTAAGGCGTAAATGTGTCGTGTCAAGATGATCAATGATTAGTAAATTTTTCACTAATTAGCGTTTCAGAGACATAAATTAATTTAACCTGCTTGTTAACCCAATAACGTGTTAGTTCTTCAACTATTTGATTAGCCTTTCAGAAACCGGGTGTAAGACTAGAATCTAGATTGTAGAGAGGTGCGTGGTCAGAGACAACTAGACCATAGATACTGTTGTTGAGTGTGTAAATAAAATGTTTTTGTTTTCTGTTTGTTCTTCTGTATGCCCATAAATGACGCTGTTAAGTACAGTATTTATTTGCTTCATTAGAAAGCCACAAAAAGTGCTATGCAATAGGAATACATACTAAAAAGAGACTAGAAACAAAGACCAAGTATTTCAAGATTTTTAATTAGAAATGCTTAATTACAATTTAAAAAAATACTTCCCTCTTATGTTTTATCAGGATTCATAGTCGATTTCGATATTTGATACTATTGGTAAGAATTTAAATAAAAGTAACATTATACTGTATAGAATGTATTGAGACCGGTACTGTACAGCGGGGTTGGATGACGTCACATGACGTCGGCTCTTGATAACGTCACGCGCTACTGTGACGTCAGCAGCGTCAGCTTTTCGTTGAGCTGTAACTGCGTCTTGATAAGCTGCGCTAGCGTCACCACCTGAAACGATTTCACAAGTTTTACTTACTATAACTGGTTTTATTGCAATAGCGGGAGAGAAGCGTTGCGCGCTGACTTATAAACTATGAAAACTATATTTTGTATTCGTAAAGAACTGTATTGTCTTATTATACTATATTTTATTTAAAAACAAGAAAGTTATTTTACAATTGTTATGTTTTTTTAAGTAATCCACCTTGGAAACGAGAAGTCGGATAGTATCGGATAGTCGGAGAAGGTAAGCAATTACCGCCAACTATGGACACTCGCAACACCAGAGGAGTACACTTGTAACTCCTCTGGTGTTGCGCACTTGCGTTCCTGGTCTTGAAAATCCCAAACCTCCCTTTGGTCTCCGGTAATCTCACTCACTCGACGAAACAACGCAAATGCTGTCACGCTAGTTTTCTGTGAGGTCGCGATATTTATCCGGTCGAGTCATTTTATTCGTGTCGAAGCATGGCTCTCGCATCCCACGTTTGAAATGTAGAAGAACATTCAACACTAGCTGTACTTTAAAGTCAGCTAATCTGAAGCCCAATTCTCGTAACTATTTATGATCATTATGACCCGTTTCGGTCAGCGCAGTGTCGCATTTACACACGTGTTTATCGCGCGTGAGCGAGTGAGACATTTGTTTTTGCGCGTACAAATTCAACGGCTTAACCAATTAGAATGCGGTTTTCACTAATGCGGTTAGGTTTGCTCCAATTGAAATGAATTATTTGTTTTATTTCAATCATCATCATCAATATATCATTATATTGCTGTAGGTATATTTGCTAAATAAGTTTTTTGCCACGAACACTCTCCCACGCGGGCGAAGCTGCGGGCAAAAGCTAGTAATAATAATATATCTATAAACACGCGCCACGTTCACACCACTGTAATCTGGCTCCATGCTACATATCCAAAGAACTTGTGTTACAGTTCTTCAGATTCTTTCCGTTGTCTTATCCCTGTGACAGTTACAGGGACATGACAATGGAAAGTATATTCAACACTCTTTATTATTTAATACACATATTTAAGATTTTATTGTATTATACACAATACACATTCATGACCCAGGAACACAGAAAACTTTTTGTTTCTATAGCGTGATTCGAACCCGCGACCTCCGGCTTTAGCGCCGACGAACTAACCACTGAGCCACAGAGCCCGTAGTACACTTACCATGAGCAGATCCTTGACGTTTGACGTGAAGGCGTCGACGAAGGTGTCGGACGCGAGAGCCGGCGTCGCCGCCACAAGCTGCAGCAGATCGCGACCGGCGGCCGGACGCGGCGGCGAGCGACCCGCTAGCACCTGAAATTATTTTATTATGTAATCACTACATTATATTATGTATGATAAATAATGAAGTACATTACAAAGTAACTAGCTGACCCAGCAAAACGTTTGTTTTGCCATATCAAATATCACCCAGTAGCCAGCACGCTTAGTTTAGCCATTTCAATGGTGGTTATCACTTCGAGACGGTTTCTGTCTATAGATAATAGAAGTATAGACAAAATGACAGTTTGACAAAGGAAAGCTGTCATTTTATCCATATCATCTGTCAGTATGTCGAGACTGTCTTGTGTAGACAAAACAATATCTAAGGTGGGTTGGTGGTGGCTGGGGTATTAAAGATAGTTTTCTAAGTTAGTAAGTAGAACAAATATTTTTACTTCAGATAGAACTATCTTTAGATTATACAATAAAACAACCAGTAAGTTGTTATATCGAAATATTTTATCCCTACTACCCCTGTTAGCTACCACAATCGAAAGTTGTTGTACGAGAAAAAGTTGGCATCTAATCAAAATGAAGTCACTCGCAAAAAATTACCTATATAGTAGTCAATTACAAGAATGAACCTGGATTATCTTTAAATGAGATAATTGAATGAATATTAATTATAAATATATACTAAGGCGGGTCAATAAGTCCGTGACTTTTTGAATTTCTAACCTCCTTACTGAAAAAGCAACACTACAACCTGTCAACAGGCATCTGTCAGTTGACTCCTATCAAAATTTGAACTTGCTGCGTCAGTTAGTTTGTGTTTTACAGCTATCTTTATCAGACTATCCAGTAACTTAAGGAAACAATGGAAAAAAGTGAATTTCGTGTGCTTATTAAGCATTATTTTTTGCGAAAAAAAACCATTACCGAGACCAAGGCTAAGCTTGATAAATACTATGGGGACTCTGCACCATCGATTTCAATGGTAAAAAAGTGGTTTACTAAATTTCGTTGTGGCCGTACAAGCACTGAAGATGCCGAACGTCCTGGACGCCCAGTTGAGGTCTCTACACCCGAAACAATCGAAAAAATTCACGATATGGTGTTGGCCGACCGAAGATTGAAAGCACAAGAGATTGTGGAAGCCATAGGCATCTCGCATGGCTCAGTGGTTGCAATTTTGAATGATCACTTGAGCATGAGAAAGCTTTCCGCAAGTCGACCACAAACGCAATCGTGTAACAACTTCACAGGAAGGTTTGGCGTTGTTTAATCACAATATGGAGGAGTTTTTGCGCCGTTTTGTAACCGTCGACGAAACATGGATCCATCACAACACACCAGAGACCAAACAACAGTCAAAACAGTGGGTTTCTAAGGGTGAATCGGCGCCAAAGAAGGCCAAGGTGGGTTTGTCAGCCAATAAAGTTATGGCGACTGTTTTTTGGGATGCTCGTGGGATAATCCACATTGACTATCTTCAAAAGGGAAGAACAATTAATGGGGAATATTATGCCAACTTATTGGACCGCTTCAATGAGGATTTGAAAAAAAACCGACCTCATTTGGCCAAGAAAAAAGTTCTTTTTCACCAAGACAATGCAAGGGTGCACACATGTGCAGTTGCCATGGCAAAAATCCATGAATTGGGCTATGAATTGCTCCCACATCCACCCTATTCTCCAGATTTGGCTCCGAGTGACTACTTCTTGTTCCCAAACCTGAAAAAATGGCTCGGTGGAAAAAGATTTGACTCCAATGATGAAGTCATCTCGCAAACAAAGGCCTATTTTGAGGACCTCGACAAATCATATTTTTTGGAAGGGATAAAAAAATTGGAGAAGCGTTGGACAAAGTGTATAGAGCTCAAGGGGGACTACGTTGAAAAATAAAATGCTTTATTTATCAAAAAATCTGTGTTTTATTCCAAAAGTCACGGACTTATTGACCCGCCCTCGTATGTAACCGAAATCTCGCAATGGACGCAAGTTTTGTTTTTTCTTTCGTGATGTAACAATATATCAATAATTTCGACCATTATGTCAGTAAGATTGGCATTTTGGTATGCGTATGTATAATTTTGCGTTGTCAGAAATTTGGAATGGGTTCGAATCCCGGTCAGATTAATATGTGTGTGATTCTTTTTATTTTTGTAAATTTACTAGAACTCGGAGCAGAGCTCGGTTACCCAGGTACTTAATACATTATAAAGTAATATAAAAATTACTGAGAAAATATTTTTACGTCTATTAGATAATGTAACAAAAGATGAAGAAACCACAAATAGAGAAATTCTAATTATTGTCATACAAAAATGGCTTAGATACCCCGGCCGACATATTGTATGACAATAATTAGACTTGCTCTATTTTTGGTTTCTTCATCTTTTATTACATAAGCAGAAAAAATTTCATTGGGTCAAATTTATAATTGATGTGTCATTGTATTTCTTTATTGCACAGTAAATAGGTGACATTTATATTGGTAGCATTATACATAGTGCGCATTCCTCTTCTTGTATAGTGCTTAACCCCCCCCATGGCACTCACCTCTTCCACATACTGCAGCAGCTGCTCCAGCAGGCCGGACAGCTTGGAGGCGGCCTCGGCTACCTGCGCCAGGTCTATCATGGGCTGCACCTGCCGCGAACGCCCGCCGCCGCCCATCGTCTTCTGGCACAGCTGCAGACCAACCACCTGCGGAACAAGTTAATGCACGCTTTTAGTCTCGAGTATAAAATTATAAATAAAAGAGAAAAAATTTAATTGCAGAAGGGATGATTAGGACACTTGTAGAAAGGGCCAAGTGTATGTTGTTAGATGCTCATTTGTCAAAACTATTTTGGGCAGAGGCGCTAGCAACAGCAGCCTATATAGTTCATAGATCGCCAACTAAATCACTCGATGGAAAACTCCTATAGAGGTGACATAATTACGCGAGTTGGAAATTTGCTGTTGTAGCTTATTTCAATCTTGAAGATTTGTGGTGTTGTGTTCTCGGGACTAATACTGACGAAAAAAAGGAAGGAAAAGCAAAATCAAAACTTATTTTACTGCTAGACCCGATCATCTATGTGCATGTACAAAAAGCTACTTCATGTCAGGAAGTCTGGAACAGCTTGCAACAGGCTTTCGATGACAGTGGGTTATACAGAAAAGTTGCTTTACTAAGAGATCTCATCACAACTACATTGGACAGTTCACGAAATGTTGATGACTACGTAAACAAGATCATGTCGACCGCTCACAAGCTGAGGAATATAAAATTCGACATAGACGACGAATGGCTCGGTACTCTAATGTTAGCTGGCTTACCGGAAACCTATAAGCCAATGATTATGGGATTGGAGAGCTCAGGGATGAAGATCAGTGCTGACTCCATAAAAACAAAACTTCTGCAAGAGGTTAAAGTACATCATTTTTCACCAAAAAGACAGCGGCTAACAGGAATTACAATACAGAAAAGGCTTTTGTTCACAAAGGACCCCGATGCTTCACCTGTAATAAGCATGGAAACTTTGCTAAGAATTGTCGTGCTCCGAAGAAAAAGAATAAAGAAAAATTAGAAGACAACAAAGGTTATGTTGCAGCATTTTCAGCATATTTACAGTCAATAATCTGGACCTTTGGTATGTTCGACATAACAAGTCTACTGATACCCACCATAACTGTTGCCTTTAAAACTCCCTACTACCTGTGAAAAGTATGGGAAAGGTGAATTTATTGATGAATGGTAACAGGTGAGAGAAATTTTATACATACCTAAACTTGCTGCAAATCTTTTATCTCTAAGTGCCATGGCGAAAAATGGATGTAGGGTAAATTTTAGAGACAAAAGATGCGATACTTATGATAAAACTAATAAATTCCTGTTCAGCCATTTTAGTTGTTTTAAATTTACAATTTATATCAATTGAACACTCACAGAGAAGTTTTTTCTAACCTATCATGCTCAAATAACTTATATGATGTTGTCCTGTGGCACAGAGGCATCGGACATTTGAACTTTTCAGATGTTAACAAGTTACCGGAGTGCGCAGAAGGTGTGAATCCGTTTCCTGACAAAAGTAAAGATCAGTTCACATGTACCACCTGCCTGGAATGTAAACGAAGCAAACTGCCATTTAATAATATTGGAACCAGATCTTCATGCCCATTGCAGCTTATTTATACTGACTTATGTGGACCGATGGAGCAAACATCACTGGGAAGTATGAAATATTTCATTACCTTCATCGATGACTTTACAAGAAAAGTTCATGTTTATTTTCTGAAAGATAAATTAACACAGCTACAAATATCAAAGAAAAACTTAAAGAGAAATTTTGTATGAAGGATTTGGGTGAGTTACAGCAGTGTATTGGCATAAATATTACTAGAAATCGAGAGGCAGGTGGGATCATGTTGGATCAAGAAAAATATATTAAACAAGTTTTGGAGGTAGATATGAAATTTTGATAAGAAAATTGAAACTGACAAGAGCAACTTCCCATACAGGGAAGCTGTGGGTTGTTTTATATATCTGGCACAAGTGACAAGACCCGATATCACTTACGCAGTAAATTAAGCCAGTATTGTAATGATCCCAGCAGTGAACACTGGCTAGAGTCAAGAGAGTCATGAGGTACTTGCAAGGGACGAAGGACCTTTTAAGCTATCATATAAGAAAGATGAGTCCGCAAAAATAACTGGATACTGTGACGCAAACTGGGTATTCTATTAGTGATAGTTATAAGCCTAGAACAAAACATATTGATATATGCTTCCATTTTCTCAGAGAATATGTAAATAAATTAATTGTAAAAATCGAATATTGTAATGGTAGTTATAAAAATTAATATTTTTTCAGAAAATATGATTTTAAACAGCGAACTGATGCATGAAATATATCAATTTCGTTACTAACTTTATTATGCGCGGAACACATACGGTACAGTGGTGAGTGCTGACTATAGTTAGTATGAGGCAAGCTAAAAGATTTTCTATTATGCAGATGGCTACCAGGCCGTGGAACAGCTAATTGCAGTTTTTCTGTTAAAGGAGGAGATCTAGCTTACCATTTATTAGTGTGAACAGGTACACAATATCAGCAAAGTTACGTCTATTCTGTAGGAAAATAAGTTTGAAATACTCAAGCCGGGATGCATAGGAGGTTTTATAACATGACAAAAACTGTTTCTGAAGTTTTTATTTCGGGAAATGTGTACTGCATAGGATGGGCTACATATTTGACAGCAGTATTCTAGAATCAATCTTACGTAGCAGTTGTAAAGAAGAATCAGAAATTCACAATCATTAAAGACTTTGGTTTGGCGGATTACGAATCCAGCCGAACGTGTTAACAATACAGTCAATGTGTTCCCGGAAGTCCAACTTGGTCTCCAACACCACACCGAGATCTCATATGCTCGAGACCTCTGCAATTGGAGAGTTTGATATATAATAAGTAGCAGGTATAGGACCTTGTTTGCGTGTAAATTTGATGTGAAAACATTTAAACGAGTTTATTGAAATTCTATTAGCCGAATACCAATGATTTATTGTGTTTACATCATTTTGAAGAAGACTTATATCACGGTAGTCATTAATTTTACGGTAGAATTTGAGATCGTCAGCGAACATTTGGTATCCGGATGTAATAGCGAAATACAAGTTTTAAAGACCTATTCTGGCATGACCTTAAGCATACCTCGGGGTCGTAGCTGATAAGCGACACATCAATCGGCGTGAACATGCAGCCCTGCTTGCCGCGCGGCACGCCGAGCGCAACGCACACATACGCGCGGAGCCCCATGCGTGCGCCCGCCAGCGACGTGTCCAGCGTCACGTGGACCGGCGAGCGGCACTCGCGCGCGTAATACTCGTGGATGACGGATGAGTGGTTAGTCACCTCGTTGCCTGTTGCCCACCAGCCTGCAAACACAATGATGAATGTTACATGTTGGTATCTTTTTAACCAATGTTTGGTATAAAAGTTTGACAGAGAGAGTTTACTGCTATAAATGTAATAAATATCAACCCCAGGAAATGCCTATTAATCACCTACAGTAAAAAAACTAATATCATCCTGACTACAGATAGTATGTAGTAAAGGTATTGAAATCCAAAGAACGGATGCTGTGTGCGACTTGGGTGTCTATCATGATATCATATTTTTGCAAACGCCTCAAGATCCTTGAGATTTTTTATGAGACTTAGCTTTCAAAAACGCGTATACCTTAAAAATACCATACTGCACGTACATTAGAAGTCACTTAGAATACACCTGTCAGGTTTGGAATCCCTGTTATGATAAATATATTACTCAGATTGAAAACATTTAAAAGTGTTTTATACAATTTCTATGCTACCGCCTAAAAATACAGTTTTAAAAATTATGTGTCTCTGTGCAAGAAATTTCACATTCAAACCTTTGTTTATTTGCCGACAAATTGCCGATTATATATTTATACTAAAATAATTAACAACGAAATTGACTGTCCAGATCTTCTTAGTAATAAAACTTTTATGTAAATACTAGGCAACAACGATTTATTCCGCCCCTGGTTATTCTACCTTACAACTCCAACTACAGGCGTAACTCCTGCCTGGTGCGAGCTAGCATTGAATTTAATAACACTTGTAAAAAATTCTCCTTTGATCCATACACATTGCAAAGCAAGAATGCAAGAGATAAGCTAAACCTTAACTTCTTTAAATAATAAACTTAGTTAGATTTAGATACTATGATTTTCAATGTTATGTTGCTAATGTTTCTTGTTTGAACTTTTCCTTAGTCACTAATTGAGAAAATGTATACTTCACTTTATCTATTTCTAGGCTATATATTGTAATATTTGCAAGCTGTTGGTTTTCTAAAATAATTAAATAAAATAAAAAATATATTGATTTCAATAATTGCACACAGTCACCAATTATTAAAAGTTTTAGTACTTTTTGGTGGGACTTGCCACTAGTGACAGTACACAAATGTACTAGGGGGAAGAACCTAGTTTGCTGCCTTGAACACAGTGAGTTGAGAAGTGCACTCCTGTCAAGCAGTGACTATGCCAAGCTCTGCTGCTTTTTGGTTGCAGCGACGCTTGCCACTGTGTTGTTACATACTTCAGCCCTTAAGCCTAGGCTTACTGCTGATAACCACAATTAACACTTAAATAAATATTCCTTATTTAAATATAAACCACAAATGACAAACTTTATTAACATTTTTCAATCAAAGTAAACCAGTTAAAATAACCATCATAGAAATGGTTCCCTTCTGCAGAAGAATAAACAAATTGATAAAGGAAATATGTCATTTTGTCCATACAAACTGACAGTATGTGTGTTCCTGTGTAGACAAAACACATTTCTACAATACAAAATTATTTCTTCTAAAATTCTATTTGCAAAACATCATTAAAACAACAATCAACTATTTATGTACATGATTTATATACACTTTACAGTATCATATTGTAAATAGTGTAAACAACTAAAAAGTTCTTACCGACTATGCTCTCTGATGCATTAACTCTCCTATTCAGCTCGTACACATCCATGGCGTAGTTGAGCTCGGCCTCCACCTGGTCAGCATGTTCCTTGTGTGGCACGCAGAAACAGTTCGTCACCTCCACCACTCCCTTGTCCGACGTACCTGAACCAGAAAAAATACAAACATAATCTAGTTGTTTACACCCGGATGGATACAAATGACAATGCACCAGTAAGGGGTTTAATTTGAGAAATTTACAATTACAACTACAAAAGCATTGTTTTTATAGTATAATAATTAACTCTTGAAATACTGTAGTTCCTGCGACAGTCGTCGTATGTCGTATGGTTGCCCAAGCACATACGGTATTCTCACAACACAGTCAGCCTAGTCCAGAGGAATGACTGGTCAATACGTCTGGGGCCAACCATGTGCGGGTTTCCTCAGGATATTTTCCTGCACCGTTAGACGCTCTAACGCACGTATAATGTATTTGAGATCTGAAAGTCTCATTGGTACACGCCACAACCTGGGAATCGAACCTGCACTCTCTCGAGTGCTAATCAAACGATCTACCCACTAGGCCACGGAGTTTAATTAGCACTTAGCAATTTAGGACGGAGGGTAATTTATACACAATTAAACTAACAATATAGAGAGGTTATGTTGTAGTATAAGTTGACACGTAAAATGTTACTACGCCCTCTAATTTGCACAGGAATTGATACCCACCCAATAAAGTGCCGATAACTCGGTGTGAATCTGCATTTCGCCGTTCATATGCGTCGACAATTTGAAACAAAACAACAGGATGAATCTTAACAACTAAATTCAGCGCCATGTTGACGGCAAAGAGAATCTGACAGATGTCAAATGATTTTGATGTCGATGACTTTTCTTTTTTTACTAATAAACTAACTCGATAGGCTTTACTTATGACATTATTGACATTGACAGTTACATCTTACTGTTGATATATGTAACAGTTTGAACACAAGATACACAATAAGGAAGTCTATGTAGTATGTACCTACCTTATCGTAGCTTTTTTAAACCATTTTCAAGGGGAAATCAAAGCTAATCTAATGTCAATAATGACATTGACAGTTACATCTTACTGTTGATATATGTAACAGTTATAGTAGGGAATAGGCTGTGTAAAAATATTTCGGAATTTTGGAATTCAGGCACCTTTTTGTTATATAAATATGGCATCGGCATAAAACCATTTGCTAGTGTCAAGTTAAAAGTGCGGGAAATATAATTTTCGTTTAAATTTTCTACACCATATTCCTAAATCGTCAAGTCTAAAGTCTAGTCAAAGTTCAAATAAATAGTCAGTGCAGTCAATGAGTCAAATCAGTCCATTCAGTAAAGTGGTAGAAGTTTTACTGAAATTTCCTAGGGAGTTTTGGAGCCACAGCAAATAGCACGTTTTTTGAAGTTGTACCACTTGCCCACACTTGTGCGCGTTAACGAATATTTAATGGTTAATATTCTACCAATATTACACGTTAATAACCAAAATGACACAAATTTATGAAAGCCATACAAAAACCACAACGTCACCAATTTTATTCCCCGGCAAAACTCTACTAAAAACTTATGTTGGCAGCACTGCGCACGAGTCAGGACTCAGTGCACTGATTACATTGTTTTATACTGAAATCAAGACGCTTATATATAAGCTTCTTGACTAAAATAGAGACGAAACTTGAACCTAAATCGTCAATCAACAACGAAAAAGACTGAAAGGCAAACGTTTAAATAAACTGTTGTTTTTGCAAAATCTCTCAAAAGAACACTGGCGAAAGGAAATGAAAGACTTTTACAATAAAGATTTTTTCATCACGGCTTTTACTTTTTGTAATAAAACAATATTTGAATTAGTGATGCTTTGCATGAAAAGTTGTGTTGAAGTAGTATATCTGGTATGTGTCCTGTGAATTTTATTATTACTTATTTTTTGTTATAGTGGCAACAGAAATACATAATCTGTAAATATTTCAACTGTCTAAATATCACGGTTCATGAGATACAGCCTGGTGACAGACGGACAGCGAAATCTTAGTAATGGGATTCCGTTTTTACCCTTGGGGTACGAAACCTTAAAAAAGTACTCGATGCGTACAAAATATCGATGTTTTCACCCGATACATCGAAAGATATTGATGAACTGATCTGGTTTATCGATTTATCTACTGTCTGATTTATCGAATCGAAAAAAATATCGATGTTTATTCAAAGAGAAACATCCCTACTTGATGTTTTTAGCAGTGTTGCTACTTTAGTGATTTTGTCACTAGATTTGGTGAATTTTCAGAATTGGACAGTAATATTCTAAAAAAGAAACCACTGAAAAATTATTTGATGATTTTTAGTGATATTTAAAGAATCTCAAAGAATTTAGAAAGTACATATTGGCAACCCTTCGCTAATGGCCCAGATAAATGTTTTTGATTTAGCTTAAAGTAAAATGTACGCTTTGCCGAGTAAAAATTACCTATTTTGAAACGTAGCTCAAGACCAATGGCCAACCTTTGACATATTGAGGGCCAAACTTTAGCGAGCAAATACGTTCGCCGGCCGCGTTTAAAAGTACTTAGTGCATTTTAAAGCAGTGATAATATTTTTTGCGATAGATATTAGACATGAAATAATATGACAATGTTATTATAGTTATATTTATTAAAATAACAATATGAATTATGCGATCCGTTTGACGTCCGAAGTCCATTATGAGAGTACATCGTTTCCTTTTCCTCACCTGGTCGCTAGATGTCGCTACTTCCGCTACCTTTTCGCGCTATCTTAGCCCCTACCATCCCCTACCATCTGCAATTATGTTAACCGCCCCGAAACAAGCCGCTATTTTCGTCATTGTTGCGTCGTTTTTCAAACCGAGCGCATGGTCGTAACAGAATCTTATACATTTTTGTTATATTATTAGTTTCAACTCAAAATTTTTGTCGCAAAATTTTTAACAAATTTCAATTAACTTTCGAGATTGAAGTAGAAAGTAAAATTCAAACAATTTAAAGTTTGTCTTTCGTTACCTTGAACATATTTTAGTATAAAAGAGTGATAAGGACGTTAGCGCGCCTATCGAAGGTGATAGTGATAGTTCTTCGGATTGCTCTACGGGTCAAGAAGGGCTACCAAGAAAACGCCAAAAACGTACCAGTTCGGGGGAATTAGAAGAGAGGTTTGACGTATTGGCACAGCAATTGGTGAGTCATTTAAACAACATTTTAACGGCGAAATTCACTGCATCTACGGAGGTTCCACAGCTAAACACCCAATTGCCTTTGTCGGAAAACAATAGCATGTCACACGCGTCGGGCTTGTTAGATAGTTCTCTACCGATATCCCTTGAACAGTTTTTATTCTTACCATTATTCCCACCAAAATTAGATGCGAGTAGTATTGTAAACCTGTTGGTTAAAGAACCGTCCGTACCAAAAGCGAAACAGACACGTGTCGATAAAATAAGGATATGCAACGATTTGACTCGCCCGATTGGAATGCGGTTAGATATACCGATATTCAGAAAAAATACGCGGCCTTTTCGGCTTTCACATAACTAAGGGTTAATGAGGAACTACGACGTTTCGAGGATCCCTTTACGCCATTACGTTGGTTCCAAATGGAACGTAGTTTTGCAGCGTTATCTAATGCATTTTTAGCCCAAAATGAAGCCGTAAATTATGCCTTGCAAAGTCTAATCGATTGGTCTGCCTCTGCAGATGTTCAAGTAAATGCTTTTTCTATTTATAACAAGTTAAGTCAATTTTGGTAATGATTCAGATTATAAGTCGGTGTCACACGATATACTACAAATTATTTGCGGAAAATGAGCCGAGGTGTTAGAACTACGCCGTAGAGATCTAGTTAAAAAATTAAAAGATTGAAGAAAGATGAATGATGAAAAGAAGAAAGATGAGAGAGGATCTAGGTAAAATTCCGCCCTCTTGCGAGTATATGTTTGAACCGGGCCAGATATCCACGTATTTACAAAAGATTGGTGGAGTAGATAAGTTACAAAAACAATCATTTGCAACTCGCACCCGGCCAAAATCGCCCGAACCTTCGACGTCTACGGGTAACGCAAAATCGTTTCGCGGCCGACCAAATATCAATTATAGATCGAAAAAGGCCGATAACAAAGATTCGGAGCGTTTTATTTCCCATAACTCGTCCGCTAAAAAAAGGGAGACAGGAAGAAAATATAAAGCCGAGGGTAGAAGAGCGGGATTTAAAAATAAATGATTCTGCAAAATTTTTAGGTGGCTGTCTGAGACACTTTCGAGATATTTGGACTCTTTTCAATCCTCCCAAATCAATATTGCAGTTAATAACAGGTCTCAGAATACCATTCAACAAAACGCCACCATTAGTTCTCCCAACAATAGATGTTTTAGCAAAATATCAAACTCCACATTCTCAGTTAATGTCAACCGAAATTCAAAATTTGATTCAATTAAAAGTTTTAGAGCTGGCTCCGCTGACACCTTCGTTTATATCTTCCCTATTTATAATTACAAAATCCAACGGAAAAAATCGAATAATTTTGAATCTCAAGGCATTAAATCGGTATATGCAACCGAAGCATTTCAATCTGTTTGGATTTGATGGTGAAATTGGACCTAATTCAGGCCTACTTCCATCTTCCTGTAAAGAACCAACACAGAAAGTTTCTCCGAATCAGTTATCAAGGCCGACTGCTCCAGAAGACGTGCCTGCCATTTGGCCTGGCAGCGGCACCACAGATTTTTGCCTCTGTAACGAACTGGACGGCAGACATACTTCGCAAAAAAGGTCTAAGGTTAGTGGTCTATCTAGACGATTATCTGATAGTACATCAGGACAAAACTGCACTCGCAGCTAGTGCAGGTAATCCTTGCAATACAGTTTTTGACCAATTTAGGTTGGTCGATCAATATGGAGAAATCGGTAACAACACCAAACGGGGTTGATCGATTTTCTGGGAGTGGTATGGGACACCACATGCAACACGAAGTCCCTACCCACCGACAAAATAGAACGTGTCCGCCAAATATTGCGAGTACGACTCGCAGCCGGCCGTTGGAACCTAAAAAGCACAACGCTTATTAGGCCATCTCAATTTTGCAGCCTTCATCACCCACCGGGGAAGGCTGCATTGCCGGTACATACAGCGACACAGCAACAATCTCAGGAAGTATCCACGATCGCAAAATCGGTATCCAGAAGAGGTACGTACAAAACTGCGCTGGTGGCTGAAGAATATCAGTCAGAAGTCAGCTATTCATCTCCAAAGAATGTCCACGAACCACGTCATCACCGACGCGTCGGACATTCAATGGTGGGGGGGGGGGGGGGGGGGGGGCAAGTAAACAACGACACGATAAAGGGAAAATGGGAACATCACCAGACGGCATGGCAATGCAATCTGAAGGAAATGTATGCAAAATAGCAGTTATATCCGCGAAAGCAATGGAGTTGCAGAATTCGACAGTGATCCTTCAGAATGACAACAAAACGGTCGTGTCATATATAAAAAACGAAGGCGGAACACGATCATGTCAACTGCTAAATCTGTCTCAACAGCTGCTGAACTTGGTAGACAAACTCAATATTGTACTTCTCCCTCACCATCTACCCGGTCTGTTCAACACCGAAGCAGATCACCTATCACGAAATCGCGCCGCTGCCGAATGGCACCTCACAGACAAGGCAACGTCCAGACTGTTCAGTATGTGGGGAAAACCAGATATAGACCTGTTTGCGTCACAGACAGCACACGTCGTAGCAGACTATATATCGCTAGACTTGTCAGACTCAAACGCTTACTTTCACGACGCATTCAGCAGATCCTGGAATTATCGACTAGCGTGGCTGTTCCCGCCGCCCAGTCTGATACCCAGGGTTCTGGATCATCTGAATTCCGCCTCAGGTTAGTACATCCTTGTAGCACTCAGGTGGAAGAAGCCATTTTGGAGACCAGATCTAAAGAATCGCGCTCTGAAACGTCCTGTAAAACTCAGACACTTGAAGGAGTCGCTGGTGGACACAGCGACAATGTTACCGCCAGCACAAGTCAGCAAGTTACACCTGGAAGCCTGGCTCATTTCGGGTGGGATGCTCTGACAAATACATGGACGCCGCAAGAGAAGAAATTATTGTCATCATGTTGGAGACAATCTACCATAAAAACTTATGCCCCTATTTGGAGTAGACGGGTTGGATTTTGTCAAGAAAATAGCTTTAATTTTTGTTTACCGGCACCTGCAAACGTAGTATGTAATATCTCGGTTATCTATATTTAACTGATGGTCTCTCTTATCGAACAATTCTCGTGCATAAATCGGTTATTGCAACCATTTGCGAAACAATATCTGATATTAAAATTTCTGCTAACCCGATCTAAAACACATGCTGAAAGCTATTTCCTTGGCAAAACCTGTGCCTTCTAAATTACCGATTTGGGATGCAAGGATTTTGATTAGATTTTTAAAAAGATACAATATTAATTTGAATAGTCTTTATCAAGTATCTAGACATACAGCTGCTATTTTGATATTATCGTCTGGTCGTAACCTTACTCTCTTACATATTGATAGTCAACACTTTTTTGATAATTCTGACTCTATTTTCTTGCACCCTGCTTTCGGTTCAAAGACTGATTCGTCCTCTTATCAGCAATCTAGTTGGACATTTTTATCCGCACCTGATAAGAATATAGATGCAGTATACTGGCTACGAATTCTAGTAAATATGACGAATAAAATTCGAGGCAATATTACTAACTTATTTTTAGCAACTAGAAGCCCTACATGGCCAGCTACTGCAGCAATGATGGTTGCATTAAGAGGCTTTTATCCGAGGTTGGGAATCATGCGTCAGCTGGGAGTTGTAGATCAGCAATCTCATCTTTAAATTGGGAGGAAAATTATCACATCAATGATATTCTAGCTAAGGCAAATTGGCAGCATGAAAAACATTTTAGAAAGTACTATTTAAAACAAATTAATAACAGAGAAGTAATTGAAGAAAGTTCTCTATCACAATATTTTCAGCCTAATTCCTAGTGTCATAGTAATATTTGATTTATATCTGTGATTTTTGTTAATCCATGTTAAAAGATTTAATTAATTATACGATTCACATTATTGCGTTTTAATCAATTTTGTATTGCCATTTGAATTGAGATAACAAACAGTCTCTCATAATGGACTTCGGACGTCAAACGGAAACGCATAATATAAAAATTTTACCTTCAAATAAAATTTCTATTATGCTTCCAAAGACGTCCGAAGTCCCAGTAATGTCTTCCTGGTGCAGTACCCATTGTGAGCCAAACAATGATGAAAATGGCGGCTTATTTCGGGGCGGTTAACATAATTGCAGATGGTAGGGGGCTAAGTTGGCGCGAAAAGGTAGCGGAAGTAGCGACATCTAGCGACCAGGTGAGGAAAAGGAAACGATGTACTCTCATAATGGACTTCGGACGTCTTTGGAAGCATAATAGAAATTTTATTTGAAGGTAAAATTTTTATATTATAATTAAATCGTTAAATTTGCAATAATTGTTACAAACTACGAAAGTTAAATACATCAAAATCAATGAGACACTTGAGCTTGAATTTGGGAAACTAATCCA
The DNA here is from genome assembly GCA_963565745.1 of Phengaris arion. Lineage (NCBI taxonomy): Eukaryota > Metazoa > Arthropoda > Insecta > Lepidoptera > Lycaenidae > Phengaris > Phengaris arion. The sequence goes on along the minus strand of OY751449.1, from coordinate 332,665 downwards.
TCGATATTTGGATTAATTCCACTGATACAAAGACGTAAAGAATTTTCAAAATTATCGTCAGTCAGTCTTGTACGATGTGTTGATTTATTAACTTTCATCAATGAAAAGAACTGTTCGCATTTTCAAGTACTGCCAAACGCAAAAATCAATCTTCTTGCAAATTTTCTATGCTGCGGAAAATTGTCTTTTTCTAGGTATTTTTTGTAGAAATCGCACAACTCTACGTCTTTTTGTGAGTTTTCTTGAATCTCGATCAACTCCATTTGTAAGTGTTGTGGAGCATTTTGTACATTACATTTTGTAGGAGTAGCAAATAAACTGAAACATTCTTCCATGTTTTTGAAGTCGCTAAATCTGTTCGAAAATTGTTCCGACAGTAACTTGACTTCTTCAGCATATTGAGCATAAGCAATATTTTCATACGCAGAGAGCGTGTTGAAATGGTAACTGTTACCAGAGAGCATCTGTGACTCCCACAAGCATAGTTTGATCTGAAACGCTTTCAAATGGCTGTACAAATCATTTGTTTTTGAAGTTTTAAATTTAAGTCATTCAAATAGCCTGTAAGTCGACCAGAAATGCTAAGTCACATATCCATTTTGGGTCAATTAATTCAGATAGTGGTTAATCTTTTATTTTCATAAAGTCTGCTATCTCATTTCTAAGCTCGTAAAACCGTTTCAACATTTTTCTTTTGCTCAGCCATCTGACTTCACAATAATATGTTACGTCGTTATATTCAGCTGATGTTTCATCCAAAAACGCCTTGAACTGACGATGGTTAAGCCCTCGGGACTATCAAATCATCTTTTTGCACATTTAATTCTGTTGCTTTTCCATTCAAAATTCCGATGAAACCTTTACGTAAGCCGACCATAGAAGGTGCACCATCAGTGCATACTCCAATTAATTTTGACCATGGCAAGCCAAAACTTGTGAATACCTTTTGAACTTAAATAAAATATCCTCTCCTGTAGTGGTTCCTTTTAGCGGCTGTAAAGCAAGCAATTCCTCAGTAACAGTGAACTCCTTATCAACACCTCGAATAGATATAGCCAGTTGAGCTGTGTCAGACAAATCGGTGCTCTCGTCTAATGCTATGGAAAATGATTCAAAACCAGCCATACGGTCAGTCAATGTTGTTTTTATATCATTAGCCATCATTTATATACGTCGAACAACAGTTCGTCTTGACAAACTAATTTTTTCAAATTCATTTTTCTTTTCAGGACACAAAATACCGCAAACTTCTAACATACACTCCTTGATAAATTCTCCTTCGGCAAATGGTTTTAATGCCTTTGACAATTTTGAGATAACTATAAAACTAGCTTTCACAACATTATCATGTTGTGTTTGTTTATGAAAAATTTTTTGCTGTTTTTCCAAATTTGCGGTAAGCTTCTGGATTTTGTCTGTTCTTAATTGTCCTGTCAGTGAGTGCAGCGTAGCATGCTTAGTTGAGTAATTCCTCTTTATATTGAATTCTTTCCTTACTGAAATGGATTCATTACACCATAGTATAAAGAAGGGAAGTAGGCTAACTCCGGCCCAATCCGCGATATAATTGCCTACTGTCTCAGGGTTTTTTTTTTTTCTTGTTCCCCCTACCGTAAGCAGGGACAATTGTTTGCTTTGTTTATTTATATATTGGTTTTTTATATTTATCAACTACTTACAGTTTGTTTTTCTACTACTTTCGATTACATTTGCAGCTTATCTTACAATTATTTTACAGTTCCAGTTAGTCTAACATTCTAGCATTGTAATCCTATTTTAACATTTCTGCTTTACAGCTTCACTTTTTTAATCCTATTTGATATTTTTAACATTTACTTTTCCAGCCTTATTTTGTACACATTATTGTATGTTTCCTATTACATTCATTTACTTTTTTATGTCATTTTATATTCCTTTCTCATTTTTATTTACATTGTTTCTGTATTATACTTACTACATTAGCTTTATCTTCTGATTACAATATAATTTTAATATCCTTTTTTCTTACTTTTCACCTTCACTTTCTTAAATCTATTTAGTATTTTTAACATTCTTTTACTTCATTACATTTCTTATTACATGTCTTATTAGTTGATCTCTTATTTGTATACATTTTTAATATATTTTACTGTTCCATTCATTTTCCTATTTATTTCACATTTTACATTTTTCTTCATACTTTTACAATATCTATATATTACTTGGTTCAATTTTAAATCCAATTACAGTTACAATCTCATACTACACAACTCACTCACTGTCTCGAGGGTTGTCACTTTTAGCTAAATTTTAATTCAGTGCCTATAAATTGGCAAGGGTCGGGAAGTTGTATTTTTTACTTCTATTGTCTGGGCGAAGGGTTTGTGAGGTCGGTTTTACCTAAACGATGAAAGAAAGAGCGTCGGGCCAGCAGACAGGCGGCGCGGGGCGGTGATGAGCACGAGTAAACGGTAGGTTACTGATAAACAATAGGTAATCTGACAATTCTGGAATCGATGAATTATTAAGACACCCAAACACACAGCAATACGTTCTCCTGCGATTATCACACATTTTCATTCATTTAGCGGTGTCGAAAAGCCGTGACGCGCGAACCTCGTGCGGTATTAGCCCCGACTGGCGCACTGAGAAATGGGTCGAGATTTTGTTTAAGTGTGCGTGCGGCGACGCATGGATACTATGGCGCACACATACAAGCCGCGCGCTGTGCGTTTGACGAAGAATAACTTACTTCCCCTCTTTCCCATTGTGCAAGATAAAAAATAATTCTTCAGTCCATTTTTCTTGAAACTGGCGACCCTCTGTATCTACTTTTCGTTTCTTTCCACCATACATTATTTTTGTTTACTTTTCGTTCAATAAACTTAATAACAAACTATAGTTAGTAACCACTCAAGATGTACACAAAGTCACAAAGCAAGTTGACGGCTCGAGCAGTTCGCTAGGATATCGCTTGTCCAAGTTATCACCTCGGTAGCTCAAATAGAACTGAACTAACGTTCGGGCCATCCACGCGCTTATAAAGGCAAAATGAAGGAATAATCTGGAATAAACTAGTTTAGAATAATTGAGAAGCAATAAATATTTTGATGTGTCGCCCGTCAGGCGGCAAGTCTCAAAGAATTTGACCGAGCAAGCTGAGTGGCGGCGATTATCAAAGAGTGAGCCGCAAACATCAAAGGATTTGATGTTTGCCGCCTCACTGTCACTCCCGTGAGTATAAGTACCTAATGTAATATTTTTTTTAATTGGGTTTCTTCAAAATGTCTCGCGGGCCGAATCATATCTTACAGCAGGCCGGTTCCGGCCCGCGGGATAGTTGTTGCCCATATATGCTCTAGACAAATAAAGCCTAACCAGCAAATCGTGGCAGAATATAATGGCGGTAAATTTCAAAATCTATAGGCTGTTAACCCTTAATATAGTAATTTAATTTGACTACACAATTTTACACAAACAGGTTTTTCTGAGGTTTCAATGTCTAAACATATTTCAAAATATTTAAAGTATCAAGATAGTTCGATTATATTTTGAGTTAACATCTTAAATATTTTTTTATTTTTCCGCCAATCTATTGTGCCACGCCACGACTTGTTGGTTCGACTCTGTTTGTGGTCTTAGTTTGGTTTTGCTTGGGGACTCCCCGACTAATAAAACCAACCATGTTATCTTGTTGTTAATCATTATAAATTATTTAGTGAATTCTAGTGATTTTTTTAGTTCTAAATATCCCTAAGTCTGGTGATATTTCGAAACTAAAGTAGTGAAAAAGTTTTCTGCATGGTGGCCACACTGGTTTTTAGTATGCTCTCAGTAGTAATAATATATGCAGTGGTCTCGAATCTACCGATTTTTCGGTATTTTTACTGATTTGGGTCTGATCAACCGAGATAACGAAATGATACCATATTTTACGATTTTAGAGTATACATGGAAATTCTACCTATTTTTCTACCAAATATATATTTTAAATTTTTTGATTTGACAACCCTCCTTTTTAGGGTTCCGTCGTAGTCAAGGAACCTTTATAGTTTCGCTCTGTCCGTTCATCTGTCTATTTGTCTGTCCACTCTTTCTGCCTCTGTAATTATGAATATAAATTGATTAAATTGTTTTTTTTTTTGATGTCCGTTAAAATCAATAACGGATATTTTGGGCATATGATCTACTGTATAAATAAAGACGTTTAGGCAGAAAAATAATTGTCATACTCGAAAAAAAAAACTTCCTTTCTATGGGCGAGATAGTGATAACAAATTTTTTTGCCTAAATATAAGTATAATAAGTAGATCATATACCTAAAATATGCGTAATTGATTTTACCAAACCTTAAAGTTTGGTAAATATATATATATTAATAACTATAATAACTCAGTTTCGGCATCTTATAATAACAATAATTTTATATTTCAGGGGTGGCTCTCCACACATGTGAAGTGGGGATGAAAAATATTTTTTTATTCTACCCCTGTGGGGGGGGTATCGTTGAATAGGGATTTTTAAATAAAGGCAAGGTTCCATACATTACTTTTTGGCATTTATAAACTATGAGACTTAGAAACTTATTTTAAACTCATGACATGTATGTAGACATGGGTGTAAAACCCATACATTTTGGGCAGTATCCTTGTTCTACAAATAAAATTACAAATAGCCATATTATACCGATTTTGGGTATAAATGTACCAATTATTGCTGGCAAATCTACCAATTTCTCAATTTGTCTTTCAAGACCACTGCATTTATAGTATGCTGGTGCTTTACAGTTTCCTGTAGGCTGGTGAACTTGTAAAGCAGTGGAAAGTCTTAAGCGATTACTAGTTACTCCTTACTTAATACTTTAGGACTCGCATATCTAATCATGAATCCCAAGAGCAAAATAATAATAAAAATATGACCAAATATTATTTTATTCTTACGCAAAATTATGGGAAATTTAATTTAAATTGACATTACCTATTCATACTGCACATATCTTTTCCATGGGACTGAAAAGAGGTACAAGAAAAATACTTAGATAACAACATAATTACAACATAAACTATATTTCTAAGGCATGAAATAAATTTAGAATTTTGAAATATTTAACAATTCTGCTGTTTGACCACTTACAATCCTGTGAGTACAGATTGGCTTGAGCATAAAATTACATCATTTGTCATTTTTAGATGGATTTGTATGTATTCTGATACCATGCATTTCGGCTATTTCACTTTTCAGGGATTCCGTTACAAGTCTGTGCTGTTTCACCCTAGACAGACCAACAAATTCTTTGGCTTCTATACTTATCTGGAAAATTTTAACACACACAACACATGTTGAAATAGAAATCATATGTATTTAAGAATCTACTGGTGGGTAGAGAGTAGCAAAACACTGATGTTTTTCGTCTTAATTTATGACTATCTGTACAATAGAAATAATGAAGTATTTATAAGTTAAATGAGCTATCAATGATGAATAGCAGTGTGTGGAAAAACCAGCAATGGTTTATGTTACTCTGTTTAGGTTTAATGTTATGTATTTCCTTAGTTTATAAATAAATAAATAAAAAATAATATAACCCCCAAGCAAAGTCGATTCATCCATTTGGGAACTACGATGATAGAAGAGACACACACACAGACATATAGACACGTCAAACTTATAACACCCCTCTGTTTCCACCCAAAACAGAGGGGCAGTTTTCATTGAGAGTTAAAAAAACTAGTTACTTAGAACAAAAACTAATTTTTGGTAAAAAATCTTGTCCACCTTGCACACTATTTGCTACACTCTGAATGCCTTAGGCAAGATTTTATTCAGTATTTACCTCGAACATAGCACCACAGCCACCAGATATGTCCTCAACACTCACATATGTGATCCCCGGCAAAGCTTTCTTCAAAGCTTCAGTCAGTTGTTGCTCTTTCGACACACAATTCCGTTCAAATGCACTGCCAGCACCTCCTACCGTGCGGGTCTGCAATTTTATAAAAGATTTAACCACAATATTTTAGTAAGATCTAAAGCCTACAATTAATTAGGTATAACATCAATCTTAAAAACTTACGAAACTATTTTTTAGGGGCTCTAAGGCCCTAAAAAGCTGTCGAAACATAATTTATTATTGCTTTTGATATAATATATTGTTACTTCTGCACTTAATTGATTAGCATTTTGCTGCAGAATCTTTTTTATTTTTTAAAATAATTTTTCTTTTTTATACCTAAATTTTTCTGGTACCTATGTCAAAAATCAAAATTTCGTAATTCGTCCACAGGGCACAGACTATCCATCAAAATGTGTGTTCCAAATTGCAATACAAAATAACAGGGGTCCTTGCGTCTGTGAAAATATTTATTCAATTTTATGACTTTTGAGGATTGAAGATTGTGGTCTTAAATAAATATTTTATTGCTTATCATTAATGTATTTGTGGTGCTAAAACAACTAGCGCATAAATTTTTTAGTTTATTTGCATTTTATTGTTTCGAGATATTTAGTGCGAGGATATTGTTGGTGAATCGGAACACATTTGACAATACCATAGCTCTTGTGACTTGTTATGTCAAATAGTAGAAGAAGAAGATAAGAAAACAATGCGTCTACCAGCACGTGCATAAAAATTGTGAAAAATATTTTAATTTTAGTTTATATTAAACTATAAACAATGCCTCCATTTAGAAAAGGGTTAGCGAAGAGAAAAATTGAAGCTGAAGAATCAAGTGAAAACCATGATGACAACGTAAGTATTGAAAATATAAATATGCCTACCTAATATTCGTCTAAAACGTTTTATTCGAGTTTCACATTGATAATATCTTGCCCAAGTTGTTAGTATTGTTATTTTTTTGCGCTCTAAACGCGATTGGCATTGTTATCTTACCATACTAAACATTACTTTTTAACATGTTTTGTCGTAGGAGTCGAGCAGTTCAGAGGATGGTGAGGATTTGATGCCGGGTGAGATAGATGGGGAAGGAGACGCCACAGACTCCGAGCGGGAGGAGCCCGTGGACTCGGACGCAGAGCAGGATGTATGTACTGTTCACTAAAATAAGCTCAAACAGCTACAGTATGTAGGAACAGTGGAAAGAAACCCATAGAAAGATATCTCTGACTGAGCGGGTTCAGTAGTTGTATAGCATTGTTAGATCTACTATTATATAGGATAGAAACTGTAAACTATTGCTACTAGCAAAAACTTTAACTGGCTTAGTAACTGTTTATTCTGTTAGTAATAGTAGCAAGTCTGTAAGTTTTCCATGTATTTTAAAATAAAATAAAAATAGCACCTGATTAAAATAACTTTGATAGTGCAATTCAGGGCTGTGCACTGATTGGTCCACCACAAGTTCTAAATAAGGGTGGGATATAAAGTTTAATTAATTTTAAAATTTTAGGAGGTGCTTTTCAATGAGAGTGATGATTCAGTGATAGAAGATAATGGTTCAGACGAAGAAGCAGAGTCCTCCGTATGTTTACATTATACTCTCAATAATATTATTAAGACATTTATTAATTTATTTAAGCACTAAAGAAAATACATTTTACTTGCTTTTATTTTTCATACAAGATTTTAGTGTTTTTAATGTGTTTATTACTGCATATTCAACAGAATAAAATTAAGCAGAATTGTCCAAGCCAGCCTGGATAATCTTAAGAAATTAAATAATTGTTTTTGTAAAACATATTTGTTAGAAGTTATAATATGTTAGTTAAATAAATACCTAGTGAAATTAAACAGGAATTGGAAGATTCAGAAGAAGGAGCAACAAGTGATTATAATGAAGATGATGATGATGAAAGCGATGACAAGGAATCGGAGGCAGACAGCAATGACAGTGGAGCAGAAACCGGTGCTACCAGCACTCCTCCCGCATCCAGCGACGAAGCCAACAGGAAAGAGACAAAGAAGACAAAACAGAAAGTGAAAAAGAAAGATGATACTCAGAAGGAAACCTCAAAAAGTATAGATTTACTGTCCAAGAAAATAAAGGAAGTAGCAACACTACCTGTTCAACAGAAAGGTAAAAGAATACATTATATTTTTATGAAATTAAGTGTTTGTGAATATTTGCAGTTATCTATGACTTATTTTTGTATATAAATGAAAAAAAGGAGAAGCTTAATTCCTTTTTATTTTGTTTTGTTGTTTATTTTGTCTAATGGCCTGTTTTAATTACCTGTCTACCAATAACTATTTGTTAGAAACATCAAATTTGTATAACATAAAACTGTCAAATTATTGAATGACAACATTTTTAACAAATAGTTATAGATAGATAGGTTATTGAAATGGGCCGTTAGTAGATTTAAGTAGCCTATTTTTATAATAACCTTCAAACCTTTGTCAAGATAGAATTTTATTACTTTCTTGAAGGAACTCAGGCTTTTCACAAAATGTGATTGATTTTTCACAAAATATGTACCATAACATGTAATGTTCCAGACGAGTATGAGTCAGGGGACACGTCAGACGAGGAGGACCGGCGCAACACGGTGGGCGACGTGCCCATGTGGTGGTACAGCGAGTACCCGCACGTGGGCTACGACCTCGACGGCCGCCGGATCATCAAGCCGCCCCAGCGTGACCAGATCGACGAGTTCCTCAAGTGAGTACAAGTCAGGGGACACGTCGGAGGAGGAGGACCGGCACAACCTGGAGTGATAATTTTGATGGCAGAACAACTTTTGTTCCGTGTCTGTCTGTCTTTTCGCGATAAACTCAAAATACTGTACATATTTATATGCTGTTTTCACCAATAGAGATTCATGAGGAAGGTTTGGTTATATAGGTTTTTAATTTTGGTAAATAAATATATATTTGATTGTTTGATGGCTTGTGTTGCAGGAAATGCGAGGACCCGGAGTTCTGGCGCACGGTGCGCGACCCGAACACGGGGCAGGATGTGGTGCTGTCCACGAACGACCTCAAGCTGATAGAGCGCCTGCGCAGCGGCCGCGCGCCCACTGCCAGCGAGGATGAGTACGAGCCCTGGGTAAGTTATATGCCATTTTTATTACTTCTACTCTGTTCAGATCCAATGAGGGTTTTTAAATTCGTGATATCTGACAGCTTTTTGACACGACAAGGACCATTGGGCTACCAAGCCTGGTGACAGAAAAAGAATCGAAAATTCTTATTGACCGTTTTTGATACCACTTACGCCACCAGATAACGCTTTGTGTGCGTTGAGTCTGCCCCCTAACTGCAGAAAAAATATCAAACACCCTCATTTAATTAACACGTAAACCAAGAAACAATACCGCCATATAATGCTACCAATTTATAAGTCACTTACCATGCAATAAAGAAATACAATGCACAATTAATTTCATCGAATTTAATTTTTGGTTAACGTTTAGATTAACTTGGATTGAACATAGTATAAATTATGTAATTATTGAGTACCATTGTCTTTTTGTTTTGCAAAAAGATTAAAATGGATCTGAATAAAATATTGCTTGTGTACTTTGCTTAACCTTAGTAAATAATACTAAGGCGTTCTCTTTGTTATTTGATGTTAAGTCCGGCTCCGTACTGAGTCACATCAAGCGCTCTTCCGTCCCACCGCTCGCACACCTAAGGCCCGGCTAGCTAGTCACAATATGTAACAGTCATAACAGTCACAATGTGTAATTGCGAAATTCTACATTATTATCAAGGTGATGAGATCGTTTTTTGTATCATTCTTAATAGTCGTTATTACATTGTGATTTCGAGTGGCAAAAAGTGTCGTGCCTATAATCCGTCTAGCCTCAATACAATTCGCAACGCGCCATAAGGAACTTCGTTCCAATATCGCCTATAGCAGGAACATGATTTTAAAAACGTATTTTTCTTTTATATTATTTACTACTAATTACTATGCATTTTCATTTTTGTCGGTTACAACCAAACAGATTTCTTACAGTCCATTAAAATGTTGTAAGTGAGTAACAACTGCCTATGGTAACATAATATTTACTGTGTCTATTTACTGTTAATAATAAAATGCTAAAATACAGTATGTTAGTAAAGCATCAAAAACCCTTTTTTTTTTTCAAAATACTTACGGCGTAGGTAAGTGCCTTTTTCGTCTTGTAAATATAAGACCCAGACCAATCGATGCAGAAAAAAATATTTTTAAAATGGTGTAAAAAAAAAAGTATTTTCGATTTTTTGTGGGTTACTCACCACAGCAAATATGTTTTCTTATGTCGATATATAAATATTAATATTACATCTCTCAGGTGGAATGGTTCACCCGCGAGGTGCTGGCGACGCCGCTGCGCGCATTCCCTGAGCACAAGCGCTCCTTCCTCCCCTCGCGCTCCGAGCAGCGCCAAGTGGCGCGCATCGTGCACGCGCTCAAGATGGGCTGGACCAAGACGAGAAAAGAAATAGCTGCCGAGCGCCGCAAGCAACGGGTGAGTGATACCACGTGTTACGGGTGAAATTAAAAATTAAATAAAAGATTTCCCGTGACAATAATATATTTATTAACAAAAAAAGGGGTCGTGGGCAGAAGGCCGTACGGTCTGATCTAGCCTCTTGGTGTCAAGGTGGTGGTATCTAAGGGGCTTTAATCCACGTGGGAACTTAGCTGAGGATCCAGGTGTCTAGCACGTGGCGGATGCGAGATAGGGCTCCAACTACTGGAAGCTTCTCCGTCACCGCTGCGTCCGTTCGTCGTAGATAGATCGTCTCAAAAAAAAAAAAAACCCCGTCCAATGTCAACCAGCACTCTGAACTCCAGCTAGATATAAGTCCTTTTAATTGGTGCCTCGAATGCTGTAGTTGGCGGTGTTCGTGCCCGTAACCAAGTTCCCTGAAATATTCACGATAACGTGTCGGTAGGAGTCCGGTCCTACAGCCTGTGTGATCTTAACCCCAACGATCAAAATCACGGGCTGTGTGACCATTAGAAAGAAGGTAGGCAAAAAAAATAAAAAAAAGATAAGATGATATTAAGGACAACCAATATGATACAAACATCCTAACATTTTAATAGTGCTAAATTGGAAAGATGAAACTACAAATTGAGCACGTGGTATGGCTAATCAAATAATTGACAACTAATTTACCAAGATGATAGTTTACATGAAAGACTAATGCGTTTTAATACAAGCATGATTTTCTAAATATTCACAACACAGATACTTAAAATACTCACCGTGGAACACGGGGTTAAAAATATAATTATTATAACGACTACATCTTGAGTATATCGAAAATTTTATTCAAAAAGGAAATGTCATTCGAAGAAGTGCCATATATATACCTTTCCTTCCTCTTTTTTAAACTTTTGACAACTATAAACTAAAGCGTAAAGATAAGAAATCCAGAAATCAAAATAAGAAGATATTATATCAATAATCAATATATTATGTAATATAATATTAGAAATTTACTGTATTTTCATTATTATTCAAAATTAAATTAGTATTTTTTAAGATTTAAGACGGAAAAATCGATCTACGAATTTAAGTATTATAGCAAGGCTGACGCCGTTTAGTAAGGACGTGCGCCGATAGATGGCGCTTTAAGCCTCTAAAAATGACTAAATAATTAATTATACAAATCATAGATGGCGAGTAACGCCAAAATAATCGATTTTATGGAAAGGGAATGTAACTACGTTACATATCCCCCCCTGTTACCGAAGGATTTTGAGTGCTCTAAGGAAAAATCCTGAAATAACTATTAAGATACATATAAAAAAAAATTTAGGCGCTTGGAAAAATAAAATTCACCAAATTATCAAAATGAAGAATTAGGAAAATAAAAAAATTTAGAACTGGAAGATAGTGCTAGTCTAGTGTTTACACGCATAAAACCGACAACCTTTTCACACCATACCACATTCACCTATATTCATACGTCATCATACATACAAACTGCACATCACATACATACTTCAACTTTCATATTGCATCTGGTCATAAACAGTATGACGCGAGACGCCCTAACACACGAGTATTGTTCTCCGTAACAGAGGTAGAACAACGCAAGTCGAAGCTAAAACGTTATTAGAGATAACGAACAGCAAAAAAACGCGAAACTACTAGCCTTCCAACAAAGTAACATACCACTTTAATAGTATTGACTGCATAAGAAAGACCCCTTATTAAAGAAAAGAATCCAAAAAAAATATCCTAGGTGGATAGAGCGCAGCCAATCCAAAGTAGCATAATAGTATTGGCAGCAAAAGAAAGACCCTTTATAATAGAAAGAATCCAAAAAAATATCCCGAGATGGATAAAGTGCTGCCTAACTAAAGTATACACCTATACAACTCCTCAACAGTGAGAGCTGGTATAATATTCCTAATCAAAACACCATACTCCAATTCAGTCATTTTAAGCAAAACAAATTTTATTTTTCCAGACATTGAGAAATAAATTTTTAAAAAAATTAAAGATTTTTCCAAAGTTAAGTAAGTTGTCAAAAGTAAAATTTATTAAGAAGATAAGTAACTAAGTAAATTCAAAAGTTTAAAAAGAAATTAAGTTTTTCCAAAATAAATCAATTAATGAATTTATCAGAAGTTAAATTCAATTTTAAAAGTTAAATTAACAAGAAAATTCAAGAAAAATTTTCACAAGCCCAACGGTGAATATATCTGTGTTGAGAAAAAAAAGTATTCTCTAAAAATACACAAAAAAAATATAATTTGTAATCAGTACTATGTAACTAACTACAAAAACAACAACTTCTACAGACTATATGGTACAGACCATAAACAGTAAAATGAAAAAACAAACAGTATAAAGTTTATTAACAATTTTAAACTTTACACAACAACAATAAGGTTACTAGTTACTACACTAAGTATATCCAACGCTCATAGTAAGTTAAGATTAAAATAAAGTTAAGTAAAAGTTAAAGTGATAAGTCAATAGCAAAATAATTTAGAATAAGAATTAAAGGTTATATGTAAATATTTATGTTGAAGTAAAAAGTTAAATTAAAGTTTAATTAAAACAAGGTTAAGGCCAAAAAGATCACATAAGCATCATTTAAGATGATGCTTATGTGTGTGCATGTAGTGTGTGGGTATGTGTAAAATAAATAATATGTATGATAAAATAGATAATATACAATATAAAATAAATTTCAATATCCTGCCAAAAAGACAGGACTAAAAATAGAATAATAATAAATATATTTAATAACAAAGAATATATTTAAGAGTTTTTATAAATTTAATATTATGTCCACTGTGAAAAAAAACACAGGGTTCCTTATGTATCACGGAACCCTAAAAAAAAAACAATGGGTGTGTGCTGTAACGTTACCTGCCTCTTACACGTGTCCGTTACGTAACCTGTACCAATTCTACCCCGGGCCGTTACACACGGCCATACAGAAAACCGGCGTCAAATAATCGAGCGCCGCAAGCAGCGGGTAAGAATAAAGAATGAGCCGGCTCTGGGGAGATACCATGGCCTCACAGAAAACCGGCGTCAAATAATGCTCGCGTTGAGTGTGCCAAGTACGTGTTCAATTGAAGAAGGTTAATAATAAAAACAATATATCAATGCATTATACACATGCGTCTAGTAAAACTATATGGTTAATAGTTGGGCTAAAAGCAGTCTTTGTTTTTCTATGGAAATAACGGGCGATGTATGAAAAAACAAGGATTGCAGAAAGACATTGAGATTGTGGTCTTACTGTACACAACATGTGCACACTATATTAATATTTTAGTCCTGTAGCGAGTGATTTAGTAGCGGGGACAGGAGCAGGACACTAACTATAAACTACACACGACAGGAGCGCCAGTTCTACGACCTGTGGGGCTCGGGCGAGGCGGCGGAGCGGCGCGGCGCCCGCCACCTGCCCGCCCCGCGCCGCCCGCCCCCCGGACATGCGGAGAGCTACAACCCGCCGCCGGAGTACCTGCTCGATAAGAAGGAGGTACGTAGTGTAAACATTAATATTTTTTTTGTTACTGCTGCTATTTAATTGCAGCATCTTTGCTACTGGTTTATTGTATTGCTGCTTTAGTTTTCCATCCTTTACTTAGTTCTTTATTTTATTTTTGTATATACATGTATAATCTCTTTCTTCTCTTATTTGTTCTTGACAAGTGATCCAACTGAACCGTATGTTTGCTCTCTTAGCGTGATACGGTAGCATAAATGGGTTTATTCTTTTTAGTTAGTATTCTAGTCTTTGTTTTTTTAGTTGTTGTAATCTTTTGCCTCTTTTTATTTCGTAAAGTTGTGCGTGCTTTTTAATCCGTAAGTACAATGGTGTTATTCCAGCTATCCTATGAGCCCTGCAGATTTTTATTGCAAACATTCGAGTGAGACTGTTGAGTCGAGTTAGTTCCTACTTCTTTGAAACTACTGGTGCCCATACACTATGGGCACCAGTAGGTCTATGCTAGTAGATGACTTAAGATAAATAAGTCTTGTCATTTCTGAATTCAAGCGCCATTGGCATTTGATTGTTCTTGATAACATGTTGCATGTATTGATACATTTTTCATAGACCTCGTCAATAATCTTTCGATAGTTAAGTTTTTTGTCGAGTGTAAGTCCCGGTACTTTTTTTTTATCTGATGATTAGTTGGGCGCCATTTAGTAAGAAGTTCGGTGGATCATACTTTATTTTCTTAGTGAAGATAACGGCTTGTGTTTTGTTACGGCTTGCAAATTTCAGTTAGTGTCGCAGACCCCAGTGTTATATTGCTTCTAAGGCTGCGTTTATTAACCGACTTCAAAAAAATGGAGGCGGTTATACATTTGGCTGTATATTTTTTTTTTTGTATTTTCAACGATAACTCCGCCGTCGGTTGACCGATGTTCAAAATTATTTTTTTTATGTAAAGGGTATACACCGAAGTTGGTCCCGTTTGCTCAAAAGTGGTGACCTGATGATGAGATCCATGAGAAATGGAGGGAACTTCTCAAAATTTATATGGACACATATAGTGATTTTGACTTTTTCTGAAGTAACCCAAGCATATACTACTAAAAAGTAAGATTTAGCACCAAGGTATACCCTGGATCCAAAAGTACTAAAAAGAACTCCTGACTCCTTATAGATACATGTTTGGGGATTTCGGCGCTGCTTAAAGAACTACAAGCATAAGCCACTATGTCAATCAAAGTAATCATCATCATAGCCACCATCATCACACCATAAATCATGTCATAATGATGATATAATAGGTACTTCTCATAGTATTTTACACCGACACGGATATCTTTGAACATTACTCCGCATTTGCATAAGCACTGAACAGAACTCAGTCTTGCAGTTAAAGAACTGCAAGCATATGCCATTAGAAAGAAAAGAAAGAAAGAAAGAAAGTTTTTATTTTCAGTTCACAAAAGACACAAAAATAACATGACATAGAATAGGAAGATATAAAAGAGAATAACAAATTGAGACATGCACCATAGTTACTGCTGTAGATAAAATAGGACAAATTGTGCCTTCATGTTACTTAGAAAATGGGTCCAAGTTCGGCATAAGCCACGTATGTCGTATAAAGACACGCGCATACATGACACCGGTTTTCAACTGAACCGTGAAGTGTAGTAAGCCACGAACATCATGCGACTTTCTACATAACATCGTAATATACTATATATAAATAGAAGTGCTTTGGTTCGATGTTGCTGTGTTGACAGTCCCTGTGAGCACTGTCTGCGCGAGTTTAGCCAACTCAACCTCTCGTATAAATAAGACGGTTCTTTATACTTTATGACACCGAACATAAGACATGCCAGATGATATTTACGCCTGGACTTCATTTTAAGCAAAGAATGTTCATTTAAAAAAGGTGTTACATGTCCTCTACTTGGAACTGAGTAGCAAAACCGAACGCAAGCGTTCTGTACTCTCTGAATAAGTTTCTCCGTTCGAGCCAGTAGACGGGGGCCATAGACTGTGTCAGAGTAGTTCAGTTTGGAAAGGACTAGAGTTTCTACTAACTGTTCACGTAGCTCTTCAGATAGATAAGGCCTAATTTTATATAAGACTTTTAAGCGATAAAAACAATTTTGTACCGAATCAGCTATATGTTTTTCGAATCTCAGGTGGCTGTCCATAAGTAATCCCAAGTTTCGAGCCTCATCCACTCGTTCAATAGGCTGACCAAGAACCATAATACCGAGCGAGGCCGGCCATTATGTAACTTACAGTCATCATCATCATCATCTTATATACAATCCCTAATGGAAGTATTATTATACATTCGATCGTTTATATTAAACGTTCTTAAATTGTGTTAATAATAATTTAACATATATCGATAAAAAGGGAAATATTATTTTTATTTTTAAACAAAATATTAAACTGACTTCCAAAGTTTTTACTTTGGAAGTCAGTTTATGTTTATGCACCAAAAAGTATGAAATAAAACTTATTTTCTAAATAATTCCGCTCTTAAATTTGGCTAAAATTATAACTATTTCTCTACTCAAAAATTTTGAAATCGGTAGTTTTTGTGCATTTATACTTTGGAAGTGGACTCTGAGTGTATTTCGCTGTTGCAATCGCGAGAATTTCGTCAGCAAAAGCCTGGATATAAGCTTCAAGTTTTCCGATACATCCAGAAGATTCGACTTGGATCCACCATTGTATGTTCCACAGCATTAGTTGTAGATCCCTGGACACATCCTATATTAGTTGATCTTTTGATTGTTGCTCCCGCATAGGTGAATTCTACCAATCGATTCTCGCAGCTCTTACCTGTTTCGAGAAGATGGTCGGTGTGGTATATTGAAAATTGGAAAATAGACGTTTAATTTATCTGCTGCTACAGCTGCCCGATTTCTTCATTATTTTAACATTTGGTCCCATGTCATCTAAAACAACAAATGGACCATGAAATATTTCATCTACCTTTCCACCAGTTTCTGATTTCACTAAAATTAAATCGTCTTTATTATAACATATAGGATTTACATACTTGTCATATCTTATTTTACGATTAAGCTTACTTTCTAATAAATTATTCCTAGCATCCTTAAAAGCAACTTGTAACCTATATTTAAGTTCACTACAATAATTTTCTGGGGTATACAAGGGTTCTATTACATTACTCAATCTATTTGGGATGTTGCACTGCCTACCAAATACTAATTCAAACGGTTGGTATTTTGTTTGGGTATGGACTGTATTGTTAAAACTAAAACACCAGTATGGTAACCAATACGACCAAGATTGCACATCTGTCACAATAAATTCGTAAAAAGAACCTAAATTTTTGTGAGCATTCTCCAAAGCTCCTATATATTGATGATGGTATGCGGTTGATACTATATTTTCTATATTTAATAGTCGACATAGCTCAGTCATGGTTAAAGATGTGAACTCTGCTTCTCTATCGGTTGCAACAATCTTAGGTATACCGTATCTTAAAATAAATTTATTTACTAAAGCTTTAGCTACCCTAACTGTTTCCTTATTCTTAATTGGATAAGCCTCTATAAACTTACTGAGTTCACATTGAACTGTTAAAATATATACATTGTCACTATATCCAGGAATTTTTTTTCAAACGTATATGATGCAGTTGTTGTTAGAGTCATAGGCTCTTTGACGTATTTGCAATGTTTAGATAATTGGCACTTAGCACATTTTCTAATAAAGTTTTTAACGTCAGATTCAAGTCCTGACCAATAATACTATTAATACTAATAATAATACGTCTTTTAATATTGTTTATCATTCTACGAACACCAGCATGACCACTGGTTGGCAGTAAATGAAAATCGTTAAGTATAAATGATTTGTCTTTATCATTTTCTATCCTAGTTACGCCTCTTAAAATACAAAGTCGTGGTCCGGGTCACTTTTTAGTTAACTTTATTTCATCATTTAAATATTAATAAACCTTTCATTATAATTATCTCTTATGAGGCATATTTCTTCAATTTTTAATTTTTACAATAATTACTCAACAGTGTCACAAATTCGACTCGCGAGAATTGTGCCCTAAAGCTGAGATTAATGTAAATTATGTTTTTACTAGGACAATAAGAAAAACATTAATATTCATCACATATTCTATTAAGCTTTTCTTAATTTCTCTATTTCACAACTACCAACTAATTTCATTTCAACAGAACCACACGGTTTTCTTGATAACTCTACGACTCTTGGTTGATCAGGCCTTTCGTCTCTAGAGCTATCAAGGAAAGGTGTCTCTCCATCCATATATTTCTCATTTACCTCTTCCATTTCTCTCTTTTGTTTTCTTGTTATTACAGCTATAATTTGCTCACTCATGCCTTTAAGTTCATTTGATGTAATAAATATTCCTGACAAGGCATCGGCTCCTACATTGTCCATACCTTTTACATATTCTACTTTAAAATTATACTCTTCTAATATTAATCTGAATTTGGGAACTGGCCCCCGCTGCATTTTGTCCGATAATTATGTATATTTTCTTTTGACTGGGAGGACTGACACATTTTTATTTTTTAATCAATTAAATTATGAATTTAAATTAATTAAAATAAACTTTCGGCAGGGTCGCCATGAAATGATGTAATTTTAGGAGGTTCAAGAAAAACGTCTACTTTCTTTCAATCCATATTTAATAATCATAAAGTCCGAAATACATCAACTAAGAAACTTACGCTACTGGGTGGTCCGCCTTATTTGGGGGACACCCGAGATTATTACACGTAAGGTTAATAACATGCTAAATGCTATGATGTGCTAGAACTATTCTAATACTATGCTATAATTTATAAATATATTATTAACACACTTCATCCTGACATGCTCTTGGTTAGGTAATTTGGGGTGTAAAGTATTGGCGAATGCTAAGATTGTTTTGAGAACCTAATTGCAACATTATCCTGTTTACTTAGAGCGCTGTGTATATTAAACGAAACGCAATCATGATAGTAATGCCTAGCTCCAAAAAATTAATGATGATTTACAACATTGCGGGGCATTCAGTGTGTAAACAAAGATCTAGGAGGAGATCTTGAGGAAAGGATTTTATAATTGGTTTTAATTTGTAACTCTAAGTAATTGTCTTTTTTGTTTGTTCGAGCTGCAAGTTTTCCTTTGAATAAAAGAAAATTATATACGAAAGTATATAATTATATGAAAATTATTATATGAAAGTTTTAATAAGACTCGGTGGATGCAATCGAAAACGATGTGGCCAGTGGTCTTTTGTTTATTAAAATTTTATTTATATCCTTTACCGTTAATCTGTATTATATTTTTTGGTTTCTGTCCACAGATGAAGGAGTGGGACCGCCTGTCGCAGACGCCGTGGAAGCGCAAGTACACGTTCCTGCCGACCGCGCACGACAGCCTGCGCGCCGTGCCCGCCTACCCGCGCTACGTGCGCGAGCGTTTCCTGCGCTGCCTCGACCTGTACCTCGCACCGCGCGCCATTAAGATGCGCCTCACCATCAGCGCCGAGGACCTAGTGCCCAAGCTGCCCTCGCCGAGAGATCTACAGCCCTTCCCCACTGCCGAGGCACTGTGTCTGAGGGGTCATAACAACCTGGTGCGCTCCGTGGACTTCGACCCCAGCGGCCAGTACATAGTGTCGGGCAGCGACGACGGCACCGTCAAAGGTACAAGTTTTTCTGCAGTTATAATTCAATAACGCCGTCGTTGCTTCGAGAATGGACTAGAGCTGAGAGACTTACGGACTTCTTGCCATAATGTGTCCGTAATTTGTTACAGTATGGGAGACGAGCACTGGGCGCTGTCTGCGCACGCTGGAGCTGGGCTCGCCGGTGGCGGCGGTGGCGTGGACACCGGCGCGCGGCCTCAGCCTCGTCGCGGCCGCCGTTGGCGCCCGCCTGCTGCTACTCAACCCCGGCGAGCGCATAGGCGCGCACCGCGTCGCCGCGCGCACAGACGAGCTGCTGCGCGAGCCGCCGCCGCAGCAGGACGTGCGCATGGACGAGCGTACCGCCGCCGCCGTCACGTGGGAGGACAGCGATGCGGCGCAGTGGGCGCGTGGCGTGCGCCTGGCCGTCGCCCACTTCCGCCCTGTGCGCACCGTGGCGTGGCACGCGCGCGGCGACTACGTGTGCGCCACGCTGGCGGACGCGGGCGCGCGCGCGGTCGTGGTGCACCAGCTGTCGCGGCGCCGCAGCCAGCTGCCGTTCCGCCGTGCCAAAGGCCTGGTGCAGGCGGCGGTGTTCCACCCCTCACGGCCGCAGCTGCTAGTGGCGACGCAGCGCGCCGTGCGCGTGTACGACCTGGTGCGGCAAGAGCTGGTGCGCACGCTGCGGCCGGGCGCGCAGTGGGTGAGCTCGCTGGCCGTGCACCCGGGCGGCGACCATGTGCTGGTGGGCTCGTACGACCGCAAGTGCGCGTGGTTCGACCTGGAGCTGTCGTCGGCGCCGTACCGCACGCTGCGGCTGCACGGCGGTGCGGTGCGCGCAGTGGCATTCCACCCGCGCTACCCGCTGTTTGCGAGCGGCGGCGACGACGCCCGGCTGGTGGTGTCGCACGGCATGGTGTACAACGACCTGCTGCAGAACCCTCTGCTAGTGCCGCTGCGGCAGCTGCGCGGCCCGGAGCCCCGCGATGACCTGTGCGCGCTCGACCTGCGCTGGCATCCCACGCAGCCCTGGCTCGCGGCCGCCGGCGCCGACGCCACCATCCGCCTATATACCTAATAAACTATACCAGCACCACCCAAGCTGCTTTATAATTTTTATTCTCTATCCCTGCGCAATGTGCGCGTGCATTCAATGAGTCAAGTTAGTCAATTCAATTGAGTCGCTTTACTGAAACTTTCTAGGGAGTTTTGGAGAGAACACAAAATAGCACGCTTTTTGAAATTGTAACTACTTGCCCATACTTGTGCAAATGTGCATGTTGAAGAATATTTAGTGAAAAATATTCTACCAATCTTACACATCAGGAACAGAAATAACACAGAATGATGCATCAAGTTAGCCGGTATATCAAATGAAAACCAATTGCCCGTTTAATTAAAGCTAATAGGTACTATAAAATTCATTTTTTTGGGCAGAACACTGTAAACTACCGGAGAAAAAAATTACCCCTAACGTCATAGGAATAAGTATGAACTTAAAACACTTCTGTACGTATTATATTCTCAAAAGTAACGTGGGAGATCGGCACGAATGGGCCGCCTCGACCGAAATAATGTCACGGCCTCACTAAAACCTGAGTGGGGGCCGGTAATGTCTTACCATCAGGAGATCCGATGCTAATTTCCTGTTCCATTTCAGAAAAAAAGTGTCTTCGTCTTCACTGATGTGCTAAATGCTAATAGACGGTCGACAAGAGGAGATAGAAGCAATGGTGAATAATTAGGAATATTACGCAAAGCTAATCGTAGAGAGCGCCACCTAAATATAACGTTAATATTATGACGTAAACAGTATTTTATAGAGCAGTAAAATTCCTAAGTATGAAGAGTGTTTTGTTTTAAACTTTGATTTTGTTTTTAATAACTGCTGCGTTTAATTTCCTACTTTCTCTTTTTTGATGCAGACAAAACTCAGAATAAATAAATAATAGCAGACGAAAAATAACAAATGAAATGTAAATTTTGTTAACATTATACTGCAGTGCGAATAGGTACCTAGCTATATAGCATCAATAGTTTGCCAGTTTTATTCCTAATTATTGCACATCAAACAAAAACATGAAAAAACACTTCGCACGTACCTAGGTAGTTATTGAACAAAAACTATTAGTAGGTACCGACTATGTTCATCAGGGAAAATGTAGAATTCTAATGATGAAAGGATTTTTTCAAATCGGTCTAGTAGTTTCCAAGTCTAGTCGACAAATAAAACTCATTTTCATGTCCGTTCATTGGATAAATCATAAAATATATAAGTAGTATTACGTTTGAGGTTGGATGCTCTTAGCGTTTCGGTATCTTTAAGTTTTATGTTTATGCAATAAACTAACAGTAATTAAAACATACATACAAACAAAAATACCCATCATTCTAAATCCTTATCACCAGAAAAAATCATGTCCTTGTGTTCCTAAGCTCCAGCACATGGAGACATAGATAATACAGTAGGTATAATAAATAGAGACATGGAGACGAGACAAAAATATGATTACATTCTCCATACATGAAAAAGTGTCAGTAAAAAGCGTTAAATAGGGGGTGCTACTGTCGCAACTCGCAAGGGTGTAAAGCGGTAAAAATATTTACTTATTTAAATAAAACCTAAGAAGATGCTAAGATTTAATTCTCTGTTAAGCCGTTTCACACCCTAGCGAGCGAGCGACAGGAGGAAAGAATATAATATTACTAACGTAACAGTTGCGCTTTTTACAAACAGACTACTAAGGGGATACGGGGAGGACTACGTAGACACTAATTTTTCATGTATGGCAAAGGTAGACTCCTTTACTCTAGTCCCGTGTTCTGGGGCAGGCGGAAAAATGACAATGATCGTTTTTAAAAAACTGTTGCACATTCGGTTTAAAAAAATCAACGATTATCTATGCACAATCTACTATCTATACTCTATGGCGTTCTAATAGCCCTACCGTAGGTTGGCTGCCTTGTTTTTTAATATGTTGCCATACACGGTAGGTAATTTTTCCTGTAATTATCAATTTTCCACAATGGATAAATAAATGAGAAAATAAAGTTGTTGTTAGGCAGGCATAATTCATTATTATCGATTTATGAAGCCTTTGTCAGGCTTTGGATTTTTTTTTCATTTATTTAGGAACCAACAGTTATTTAAGTTTCGTAAACTACTTCCGATCTACATTGTGTTCAACACCACAATGTAACTCGAAAATGACACCAACGTGTCACTATAAAAATATGATTTATTATATAACTACTAGTTTTTAAGTTATATTTTGAAAAGTCTATTGTCCCTAATAAATAAAAAAAATATCCGTAACGTGGCGAGTCCGTCCGTAAGTTGTTCTTTTATAATTCGCTAGTACGGTGTCGTCTCCGCAATACAAAACTCACTCTGAGAGATTGGAAACACTACAGAAATTTTTTTGAAGTGCTTGGAATTTAGAATGGGTAACTTATATACTGATTACGAATCTTAAATTTCGAGATATAATATACCTCCCTTGGAAAAGTGCCGTCTAGTTTGTGTTGTGTTCTAATACAAAATAATTCATAATTCATTATAGATACACCTGAGCTATTTTTATTTTTTTTATGGGCCCATTTCTGGGCCTGCTTGTTCCCCCAACCATGAGTCAGGACAATTTTTTACTTTTTTAATTTTTAACATTTACAATTATTAATTATTAATACATTTCCTTATATCTTGCTTCTTTTACATTTCGTTTTTTGCTATTTTAAACTATATTTAACTTTACATTAATTATTCATTTACAATTTTTTACTACTTTATGTCACATTTCTTCTAAATTCTTTCTCTTTGTTACATTTTCTTGCTTACATCTACAACTCTATTTTCTTGCTTAAATTATACATTTCATTTATGTTAGTCACTACTTTAACATTTACTTCACACTATTTTTTTCTTTTGCCTTTACATTTCTCTTTTTTAGATTCACATTTCATTTTTCTTTTACCTTTACATTTCTCTTTTTTAATTTATATTATGTCTAACTGTTACATTCGTTCCTATCATATTCTACATTTTTCTTTACACTTACCTATATATTTCTATATATTCCTATATATTCTATATATTTATCTGTTGCATATTTTCTTTTCTATCTATAGATTTATGTCTTTTAAAATCTTTGCATTTCCATTTTGATTTATATTTGAGCCTATTTTTACATTCCTTCGCACTCCATCCTTACATTAAATTTCTGTTTACATTTCTTATTTATTAGAACCTTTATTTGTGTACATTATATAATTTCTTTTTCCTTTACAAAACATTTCTTCCATTAATTTTCTATTACCATATTTATATATTACAATAAGACCTTACTTTATATTTTCCTACTCATCCCACTACTCCTATCCCATTTCCATCATTCAGCCCGGGACGTCCGCCCCGACATTTTGCACAAAAATTATTTGCATAATGATCCCTGTTTACAATGTGTGTTTTTCCATAGCGCGTTATCTGCTAATAGTGCCAGTGTACAATTATTTGGGACAGGGGCCTCCCCCTGTCTGGTATGTCTTTTTCTAAGCTTATGCTATATATGCTTCTTTATTAGTACAATAATCCCATTTATATGCAAAGTCTTCATACCCAACTTTTTCATACCCACCGCTGTCTGCCTACTTCCTTCCTTCACATCATTGGCTTAAAATTAAATGCAATTAATAATAAAATCCAATGTTTTGGCTTTATAGACAACTTACTGGCACTATTGGTGTTCGACATAGGCAACCGTTGCACGCGCTATGGCGTCCCACCCCTGATGGACCGGACACCCCGCGCTGAATACATTATGGTCTATATGTTGTAACCCTTCCTTTTTACAATTTATGCAACAAGCCTTGTTTCCCGACTTCATTTCCTCACACTGGCTCTGGTGGTGTGCCCCGGAGCAATGGCTGCACCTTTCCTCCGCGGTGCTGCAGAATCGCTTCCCATGTCCATACCCTAAACAGCGCGAGCACTGTATTAGGGGGGACTGATCGGCGACCCTAACACGCTGCATGTCTATGTAAACATGACCCGCCTTGGTAAAGCGCAGCCACATCTCCGGCGACACAGTCAACACCACGTGCTCAGTGGCCTCATCTTTCCCACGTTTCCTATACTTTACCCTGATCCTGTCCTCTTTTCCATACAAGATTGGCTGTACGAGGTGCTTATTCTGAGTTCTAAGTGCGTCAAGGATTTCTTCATCTGTATTTGACTTAAGCACCCCGTACAACACAACCTGCGGATCATTATTTTCTACACTCTGAACTTGAAGTTTACTTCACTTTTTTCTATTTTCTCTTTAACCTTATCCCTGTCCTTCTTATTACTTAATCCTATGATGACTTTCCTATTTTTACCTTTTCTAATCCTATCTATTTTTAATCCTTCTTTCTTTGCCTCTATAATTGCTCCTACTTCTGTCACTATCTCTGTACTCGTCATAAAATTATCCCTGTCTGTCACTACTAGAGAGTGGAGGGTCACGTGCTTCGGCTTCGGCGGCAAGGTTTGGGTTTCCCCACCGCCACTGACCACACTCGCGTATGTCGCGGGTTGAGGTCCCACCAAAGCCCTGGCCCCCCACTCTTCCAGTGCCTTGCTTAGGTTTTCCCTATTTTCTTTTCCTACTGTCTGACTTGTTTGTTTTATTTCCTCGATTTTGCTATTTATTTCCCCTTTTAGACAGGGGTCTAAAGACTGAGAGATTTAATAAGCAATAGGATGGATAACCTCACAGCACATGTAGAAGAGACAGGGTTTCAGACAAGGAGTGGTATACTAGATATTATTACTGAAAGTATTAGAATAAACGGTGAGAAAGTGATAGAGGAAAACAAGAAAAGCAATGAGAGGACATGTAGGGACATTCCCTTATCATTTCTTGATTTGTTCTGTTTATTTCCTCAATTTCGACTCTTGTCTCCTGCCTAGCTTCCCTATTTAATTCCCTTGCTCCGATTACCGCTTCAAAAGTCCTCTCATTGCTTTTCTTGTTTTCCTCTATCACTTCCTCACCGTTTATTCTAATACTTTCAGTAATAATATCTAGTATACCACTCCTTGTCTGAAACCCTGTCTCTTCTACATGTGCTGTGAGGTTATCCATCCTATTGCTTATTAAATCTCAGTCTTCCATACACATCTATCATTATCTCTCTACAATCACACTCTTTTCGCACTATCCCCTCCTCATCACTGTCACACTGAGTTTCTGAGTCCCTGGTATTTATATTCTCCCATTCATTCCCCGTCCTTTGCCTACTTAGCAATGCCGCCTTCCCTGCCTGCTTTGCTATTATTGCGAGGTTATCTGCCAAACCAGACTTTAGCTCGCTCTTCATATTTCTAGTCTGGTTTAGCAGATTAAAACTCTCCCTAGCCGCGCGCGATATGTCCGCCAGAAGGGCTTCCATAGAGTCCGCGGGGCCCTGTGCTATTGCTACTGGGCTGCTTCTCCGGCCACCACCATCGCCGCCGCCTCCCCCAGTCCCCCTGCCCTCCATAGACAGTCGCGCTTTCGGGTTTCTGGGGCTGCCACTGTGTGGGGTGTGCACCATAGCCATTAGCACCTGAGCTATTTAGAAGTATTGAGATTCGTGTGCCCCGGAGACAAGAAAGAAATGTTAGAAAAAGTAAACTTTTTTAGTGTACCGCAATCCAGGACTTCTAATGCTAATAATGCTTTTATTAGAAGGTCTTGCAATATATATAATTCGCTCAGTGCGAAGCCATGGTAGGGAGAGCCACATCGATCTCAGCGCTCGCAGTGGACGATTTAGGCGTTAAAGGAGGCTGTTTAATATTTCTGAGCAATCAAAATATACTAAAAGGTAGATTAATGCAGCAATATGTTTGCATTTTTTTACTTTGGTTGTAAACACGTAAACACATTGCACGTCTGACACGTGTCGAGCTGCATTTATCTGAAATAATAAATTAAGTTTCATTAATATATTGATTCGGTTACTGTAATTTAATAAAATATAATTATTAATGACATTTTTCATTACATTTAAAGATGTACTGTAGGGTGTATCATGGACTGATGCCTGCCTAATTATACGAGATTTTATTAATTAACCTTCATTATTTTTACGTAACTCTTGAACTTCTCGTACGTGGTCAGCTACGAGCTTTTTTCCTTTAAATTTTTGGTTTGTGGTTGAAATTCAATTGTATGTGTGATTGATTGAAAGCCTGTTTTAATAATGATGTCCATGATGAATTTGAATCTAAAAAAAAAAAATTATTTACTTAACAAGTACCTAAAACTACAATTTTATATGAAATTGAAGTCGGTAGACATCTGACAGTTTCTAAAAAAAATTTTAACAAATAGATTACCATAGGTTGACACTGACACTGGCTATTCCTCAAGGGAGGCCATTATAAAGAAGAAGAAGAAGATTACCATAAAAAAAATCAAATTTTTTTCAGTTCAATCAGTTTTGTTAACATTCTACATATTATTTTTTTTTATAATTTTCTTTAGAGTAAATTATATTTTGAATAAAAATTATTAAAATTGTCACATGTCTACTAACTTTAATTTTATAATTTAATACATTATTTTTCTCTGGCCAATATTTTTTTATTCTGTTTTTATCTGTCAATAATTTAACCTCACATTTGCTGGTTTTATATTATTTGTATTGTTCAAAATACTTACTTGACACTGCTGATTTCACACAAATACTTCACGACAAAATCTTCATTGATTAAAATTTATAAAATAAATTTATAATTTTTTTTCTATAATGTTTTTTTTTATAATAAAAATTTTTACATCAAAGATTCATAGTGTAAAGCTCTCTAACAGCCCCCTTTAGTTCATTCATGCCGTGGCGCTACAGTCACGCATAGAGCGAATAAGTTTTTTGATGATTTAGATCTGTTTCATTGCTCTTTAAGTAAAATGAAACAAAATGCAAATTACAAAATTAGAAACATTGTTATAAGCTGATCCGATAGTTTTAAGTTTTATATATTTATTACTTCTTTCTATGGAACTCTAGGTTTACGTTTCTTAATTATGTATTACTTTATAAAAATATTTTGTATTAATTGAAATATCATTGATGTTTCATCTTCGGCGTTTACCCAAAACCCAGCTTTCGTAGTGTTGCTGCAAAAAAAGTGGAAACCGGTTGTGTGATAATTATATTAAAATGAATGTAAAATACTTATTAAAGTGGAAACAGTGCCAGAAGACGTGTGTATTATATATTATTACGGGGAAACATGAATTTCCACAAAGAACCTACACTACAATCAATATCATATGCAAAAAAAAGTTACGCGCTGTGAGTGAAGGCATTTTTCCTGGTCAGGTTTTACATACTAAATATTATTTTAAAGTAATAGTAAACTTTATAGTGCACCAAACTCTGATTTTAAATCTCAATCCTTAAAATATCAACTAAAACAAGTATCTGTCTAATATCTGTACTTCTATACTAACTGACAATAAAGAAATTTAAAAAAAAGCGTGTGTGTCAGCTCTGACGCACGACTAGAGTTTACTCTAAAAAGTAAAATTTGGTGTTCTTGGGTTGTGTGCAAAGCAACCGACGCATTTTCGGCTAACATCGTGTGACACCATACCTTGTGACCGTGTTATCGTGTGACATCGTGAATTCGATTTAACTGCCATAGTTTTTCATACCCCGGGCTTATATATGAAAATCGTTTCTTTTGGAGTAACTTACAAAAAATCAAAAGAATGAAAATGATATTCATTAATTAATTTACATTATTTTCGGATTAGGTATTCATTTTATACCTCGGTAAAATAATAATTGCTTATATTGAGTTTTTATAATGAAAAAATTAATAAATATCTATGGACGCTTCTCACCACGTCAATCTGGCCCCGTGCTAAGTATCCGAAGAACTTGTGTTATAGGTACCAGAAAACGGGAAGTATATTTTTAATACTTTTATACGAAACATATATTTAAGATTTTTATTATATTATACACATATTTAATACACATCCATGACCCAGGAACACAGAAAAACCTTTTGTTCCTTCGGAGGGATTCGAACCCGCTACCCCCGGCTTGAGCACCAACGTGCTGAACCACTGAGCCATAGAGGTCGTCATTTTAATTATAATATTATTATTAATACCATAATATGAGTAAACTTCACTAACCTGGTAACACCGACCATGTCAAAACAGGGTGAGCCAACATTCAGATTTTATGTTTGTTGTCTGTTGAGCTTTGAAGTTTGAAAATTGAAGCTTTTCGATTTTTTAAGTTTCGTTTGAGTGTTATTCTTTAGTGCTGTTGGGTTGGCTAATGCAATAGCTTGACGTGAAATGTGCAGCGAAAGTCTTGCCGATATTTCGAAAATAAATCGGATTTCTACATAAATAGTCATTTTATCAAACATTTTTTTAAAATATTTTACATTACCGGGAAATGTGAATTGCATAAACTTAATTGTGATACTTATTATCTTCGTAATAACGAAGAACTATGAAAATACTGTGCATATTTTTAATATTTTAACGATCACCTGAACTGGGTAGAAGTGTTTTATTTTAACTTTCAATCTTTATTTAACATGTGCTACGAATTGTAAGAATAAAAGTGAAAAATAGACTGAACTGCTTTTCTAATTATGAATAAGTGCTAACGTTACAAGTACTGGTATTTTGGTGTGTACGATGTCAGGTTCCGGCGCGACGACGCCGACGGCGGTGGAGCCCCCGCCGCTGGACGACAGGGACCTAGAGCCCCGCACGCCCATGAAGCGCCTCGGCTCCACCAGAAAACTAGCAGCCTTTAACAGTAAGTGATTTTTTTTTTCTAATAAAAAATCCAAACTGTCTTTCGAAATTTAAACTATCAATCTACAAGTTACAGCAATAATATGTACCTACTTACCTACTATATTTTATTAATGTTACTTATTAATAATATACTTAAAGAACCAGACAATTCAACAACCACAAAAAACAGATAGGTAATAACAAAGAAATCTGTTGTTTGTTTTATTAGTAAGGGGGTTAGCTAATAAACATCTGCATAAAGATAAGATAAACACACCAAGCAAATCAGGGTTTATTTACTATATAGCTGTTGAATTTTAACTGGCACAAAGTACAATTTATTTTCATAGCATTCTAAAGAAGTTGGATTTAATTTTAGTAGGAATTTCTTTGTTAATAGTCCTTCTATGCACTAATGGTTAACATTCGTATGCTGAGGCAGCCCAAAGGCTAGCTTTGGCTAGCATAAAAATAGTTATATTGCCTCAGCATAAGTTTTTAGAAGAAACAGTACTTATATTAAAAATAATATTTTGTAAGCTGTAGCAATTTGTTTACATAATTTTGCAAGTGAAAACAATCCTTACAAAACAACAAAAGTCCTACCTAAATGTGAAGTCACAGTGTGTTTAAGTTCATACTTACCATAATAAATGTTTTTGTATATGATGTAAGTAAAGTAATGGCTTAGGTTTTTACTAATTAAGCTAAAAATATCGAAACTTTTTTGGGTTTTTTGATGTGTCTAATTACTAAAATTTACATAAAATTTTATATTTTTTATGTTTATCAAACATGTATATAAATCAAACTAAACATTTTACATGTAGTCATCCCCTCTATTGTAGAGCTTTGTATGTATTGATTTGAAGCAATACTCAGACTATAATATAAAATGAAACAAAGGACATATCACCACAATGGCATTGAGTCCTTGTTGAAAACACCTGTCATGGGTTGTTGTTGTTCTGGGTTGTTGTTTCTAGGTCCTAGGAGATAGGGAATAGTTCACTATACTATCTAGTAGTTAGGTATATAATATAGTAAAATAGTATAATATATTGTTGCTTTATTAATTAAATACAGACATAACATTGCACTGACTACTTGAAGGGCACCACTTTTATAAATTCTCATTGTGTTTATGAAAGGAAATAATCTAGTTTAGACTTTAGAACAAAAATTGAAGCAAAAATAGTTAAAGTATACTTAGTTATATTAGGAAGCTAAAGAGTTTGTTTTATTGAATGTGCCAATGTCAGAAACAAGCAAATGGATCACCTGATGGAACGCGATTACTGCCAGCCATGGACATCCACAACATCGAAGGGGTCACTGGGTGTTGGCAGCCTTTTGAAAAGGAATGCACTCTTTTGTTGTAGGTTTGATGGATAAGCACATTCAATGAAACAAATCTATTTAACACAAAATATTGTAATTTAATAAATTCTGTGTTCATTAATTATATTATCTTGTAATCTATATTAATCATAACAACACATGCCACATCTGCACACTGTCCTTGTCCTTCTCAGCTGTTATCAGTGACAGGTGAGCTTATCTACAGCAAACAGGCTGTTTATTAGCTTATTCCCGTCACTATCAAGGACTTTATCATCTTTTTGCATATTCTTGTAATTGTTGTCCATTATACTCGTGAAATTCATCTTTTTTCTTCCTTTCAAATCTGTCAGGTTTGCAACACAATGTTCACTCTTATGCTGATGTTTTGCAATAAATGGTTATGCGTCCGAGGTTCCTTCTTCAAAATTCCTTCAAAATCAGCCTTAATGAACAGGTAAATTGTGAAGTTTCAATGCAAAGATGTTTGCAACTGTACTCTATATTCTGTTCCATAGTAACCGTTGTTACATTATGTGTTAATGCACAGTTTGCAATCATTCCCTATGTTCATTTCCACGTTTTTGTCGTCGCATTAACAAAGACTGTGGGACTGTCTACATTGTACGTTATGTCACGCCCCGCGCCGGCGCAGACACACAGCGCAGTCATATCTAACGCCACTGAGCCGTAAGACACGTGGGGACAATTAAATGATGAATCGCATCTGGGTCGTAAACTTTGTGTCGTCTATATGACACACATTGGACCATACAAGAGCATCTGTGGCCTAGTGGTTGGATTGTAGAGGGTGCAGGTTCGATCCCGAACCTTTTCATGCACCAATGAGAGCTTCCTAATTTCTACTGCACATTAAACGGACAGTAAAAGTTAAAGGAAAACATTGTCAGGAAACTTGCGTAGATTCACACTATGTAGGGCAAGCGAGTAGCGAGTATTACGTCGAACTCGACAAAAACTACGAGTTCCAGTTACAATAATAAAAAGTGTACAATTCCTAGAACGTGTGGTATGTATTGTCTGCACTTTACTAGCGGGTTATAGACAGATATGGAGTTTGTCCGTATGGACAGACACAATAAATGGCGGACGCATGCGACTTGTGTTCGCTTTGTCCGCGGATCATTATGCTAAATTAAGCAATCATTAATTATTTATTATTGTGGTAATTCTTAGTAATTCAATAGACGTCCAAAACTGGAATGAACAGGATCTTTTTTTTAAATTTAATGTGAATCATTACATAAATAAATCACAACATAGAGCGTATAATGTTATGGAAATTGGAATATTTGCTGGCTACTGAGGATACGAAATGCATGTAAAACAAAATGTAGAGTTTCATTGAATTGAAACTTTGTTATCAAATTTAATCTAGGTTATCAAATTTAATCTACGTAAACAAAAAGACAATAGTTAGTTATAATACTACCAATTTAGATGTAATTTATTATCAGTGCAATAGAGTAAAACAATGACACATTAATTTATTCGAATTTATTATTTTTGCTTACGTTTAGATTAGATGGGATCTGAAAGGAGTATAATACAATGAGAGCTTTTCAGTGCGCAATCTGTGTAATGTCATTTGTTAAGCAGCTTGCTAGTCGGCGCAGCACCCCGCCCCGCGCCGCACCCCCGCCGCGCAACATCTGGCGCGGCGCTCACACGCGGGGTCGGCAGTCGGGAATACATCAACTGATATTGCACTCACTTGTAATAATTATCATAAACCTAAAAGACATCAGAATGTATTAATAGCAAAGTGAGGGATCAGTGGGAACCTACAATGTTTCTACTTTCTAGGTCTATCTACGGATCTATGAAAAGACTTAACTTAATCTTATCATAACACTGTTGGAGTTGCCAGGGTTTTACATACAGCAAAATATGAGAGTTCCATATAGCTAATACCTGACCTAGGTACTTGTCCTACTTATTTATTTTAAAGCAACCACCTGATTTAATTTGCGGTCACTTCAAAATAACCCGTTTTTTTTACATTACCGTCATGTATGATTTGAATGGCTTTCGGGAATCGTTGTTTTTCATACATCGTCTGTCTTCCACAGAGAAACGACGAATGCCGAGGAATTAGCAACGTGGTTTTACTGTATGATGTAACTTACTCCATAGTTCATATTCCGTTGTCGGCAAACTATATTTGGATCATATAATCACAATTCACAACATTTTACCTAATGAGTATTCTTTAATATTCATACATTTGCGAAGTTGTGTAACTCCACATCAGCTGCTGTACAGCTGCAGTACAGCTGCAGTACCTAATCAATATGTATCAGTCGGTAACGATATTATCATAACCTGTTGGGAAGTGATCACGGAGAAAGGATCCTAATGGTAGCAGATGCTTGTCACCGATAGTTACGTAATCGCTCGATACCAGTAGCTAAGCAGCTTTACGGATCAAAGTAATGAAAAAGGTAAGTTAGAGGAACTAGTATGTAATCAACAGGGTTGTGACTTGTGATTGAATATGAATCAAGTGTCAGGATTAAAAAAAACGAAAGTTCAGAAAACACTCAATAATCCTACTAGTACTACTATTATAAATGTGAAAGTTTGTGCCGATGGATACATCCATCCATAGAGGATGGATGTATGGATAGATAGATGTTTGTAACCTTTTTCACGCAAAAACTACTGAACGGATATTGATGAAATTTGATATGGTAGTAGTTTAATTAGTAGCTCTGGATTAACACATAGGTTACTTTTTATTCCGAAAAAGTATTGTGTTCCTGTGGGATACTGTATTTATGCGGGCGAAGCCGCGGGCAAGTAGTAGCGACCATGGGATACGAACTGGCTTCCAAAGTTCCATATAAAATGTATACAATATGTACAAGCCGCTATAAAACTCGAATGTAGACATTGTCTACCTTCTCGTACGTCTCGACCTTTACACGAGCAAGACGACTTCTAGCGAGACTTATCTGCGTGAGTCTATCATAAAAAAAAAGACCCTCAGAATACCATCTAAATTCTAAAGCATAGACACCCGGCTATTAATAAGAGAAGAAACATAATATGATATATCGTTCATGCTCTTTCCACGGCCTAAAACACCTATTATGAGTGCCATAAAGTCGTAATACCAACACGCAATGTCGTAAAAAAAGATACCAGAGCTGAGACAGCAGTGAAAAATAAAACATAAAGACATGGATTTGCTTTCTAGTTCGTTCTTTTGACTTCCTGCCATTGATATTCTTGCCAGCTTGCCGGCTTCGATTTGAGTACTTGCCTCACGTTTTACTCTCCTTCCTAATGTAGACCAATGAATTGCCATAAACAACGACGACATCAGACACGTAACACAGCGTGTTGTCTCGCACATATCTACTCGTCTACTCGTGTAACTGTCGTGACACATAGCGAGTAGCGACGGCTAATCAATTAGTTGTGGGCGCGTGAGGTGTGTGTTGTAATTGAGTAACGCGCTACGTGCTTTAATTAATTGTTAATAAAACACGTTATTATATTATTATAATTAAAAAACAACGCACGTCACCTCATTGTTATGTACACAGTATATACTTGTATTAGTGGCTTATATACGACGAAAGTTACGTTGGCCACACAATCTCGTTCCGAATAGAGTTGATTTACCACCAACTACCAAGTAATTCGTAGCTTAGTCTTGTCATTAAATAGTAAGTAGTTAAAAGTGTATTAGACGTATTATCGAACAAGTTGCCGCTCGAACGGGCACAAGATTAAAATCGCCTAACAGTGCCGATGAACCGTGTACACGCACACATACTCATGAGTCACGTGTTCATCGTGTCTGCAGTCGTTGCGGTCACTTATTTGTGTTTAAATATTATAAAGGCGTCCCAGTGCACAGAAAAATGTTTAGAAACTGGTTGAGCAGGAACGTTGTTGATATTGATATTGTACATAAGAGGACTTAATAAGTGCCCCAAAAGTTAGAATGCCGCTTGAGACAATTCTTCTGACAAATATTATGTCTTAACAACTTACATATTTATAAGGAAACCCCTCAATAACACACATCGGATGCGGGAATCAGGAGACACTGCCAATTCGGGACGCGTAACTAATAGTAATTGCCCCGCTGGCCATTGTCTCGCGAGGCGGGGTGAAGGGAGAGGTGTAATTCAGTATTTCCGTCAGGAGTCAGGAGAGCTTCCTCCGCAGGAATCAACGACGTGATGTAACCGCCGCCGGCCGCGAGTGGGCAGCACCTCCGGCCGTTGCCGAGTCGCCGATGTTGGAGTTTTGTCTCGCACAGACTACAGATAGCTGAGAGAGCCTAATAGCTGGCTCCTCTACTGTCTACAATAGGGGTTCTTAAACTTTATTGATAACAACAACGGAAAACTAACTTAATACTTTTATCCCCATAGGCCACATTACCATGTTGGTTTAA
Organism: Phengaris arion; assembly: GCA_963565745.1. NCBI lineage: Eukaryota > Metazoa > Arthropoda > Insecta > Lepidoptera > Lycaenidae > Phengaris > Phengaris arion. The sequence continues at coordinate 297,563 of OY751449.1, read as the reverse complement.
TGCTCTAAGCCATGGGCGGAACCCTGATGACTATTCAAAACGGGTTTGACGTTTAAGGGAATACTATTTTTGAACATATCGGGACTGGATCGAAACTGTATTATTGCAGGATTTATTAATCGACATCGAATCGATGACAGAATCGACTTTCTGGTCTGCAGACTGAAACTTACAGAAACTTGTAGAACCCTATCTACCGTTGTCTAAGCTTTTTAATTAATAATAATAGCTTTTGCCTATAACACAATATATTATAATATAGAGATTCATAGAATAATCACTTCATTTGGCTATTTGAATCATGACAGCATTGGGCGTCGACTGTCTACAGTCCACTACTCCACATACGGGACAGACGGGGACACGGGACACGTAAACTCCGACTATTGATAGCTCTCCTTGTCTCTGTGTTTACTAGGCCGGTGTACTCAGTCAAGCCCTATTAGCAGTCCAAGTAGGAAGCGGCTCCCGGCTACCGTGCTACGTGTGGGCGTGGGCGTGGGGTCCACGACTTTACTGCGTTATTCCCCGTAAAATCCACAGGACAGATTAACGCCGATAAAATTTTACGACGCCTCCCAACTTCCCCGTAAGTGTGAGTAGTTAACACGGAAAACCTTAGTAACTTTATTGTTTAACATTAATTAATTTAACAAATATTATTTTGATTTTGGGGGCTTGGAACTTTGGGGTGATGACTTCATAAGTTAACGTCGCAAAATGACATATCAACTGCACGCAATCAGTGATTGAAACAAAGTGTAGCGTGGGGTAATTCGACGCGAGTGCTGCTGCTGGGGTCTGGCGAGTAAATCTTGGGCCCCAATGTCCCCAATCATCCAATTGCCGGCGGTCCACCTCCCCAACTGCGGCCAAATATTGACCAACGTCCGCCGCGCGCCGCTTCCGTCGTCGCGCCGGTGGGAAAAACATCATTATGTTTATTGAAATGCTATGTAACAATATTATAGCTTCATAGGGCTGAGGAAATCACACGACGTTCAATATGAACACTAGCAGTAGGTACAAGGATGCTACGGCCTACGACTCCACCCTGGGAGAGCCAGGCTTTAGTAAGAAATACCCCGGCCTCGCGCAACACCGGCGCGTCGTGAAAATCGTCGCTTGCAATGAGGGTATCGGAGAGGGTGGGTTTAACCGGCAACGCACTTGTTGATGTCGCGGGTGCCCATTGGCGACGGTAATCGCTTGTCATCATGCGTTCCGTCTGCACGTTTTCTGGTCTATTCCATTAATAATGATATAAGGGTGCTACGTGATAGAAACATGCGAATTATCAAGTCATAAGCTCACTCCGTGCGTTGTGTATTCACGCCGCACCGCGCCGGCCGGCCCCATCCGGAGCTCATTACAATATTACACTCGGTAATGTATTACATATTATATACCGATGAATATTAAATGCTGGTTAAACACGTCGCTGTAGCTACTTACTGCTACTGTTTAAATTGCACAGATTGCAAATCCACGACGTCTCTAATGGTCAAATAAATTTATTTCGGACAAAGTCGTTGCAGATATTGAAAATCATGAATCATTGTCACAATTTTTGACACTTTGAACTCTACATTTTCTTTCTTACGATATTTTATCATTTTTCATTGCGTTTGTTATAGAATACTGAGTTTACGATTAATAGTTTTCAATTTTGTATGCACCTATTCTCATTTCTCAAAACTCGAGTTTATCAAAGTACCAATCGTACACCATTGTGTGTGAGGGAACATAAAAAGCAGTTGTCGTAGGGCCGTGCCCTTACCTGCGAAGGGTCCGCAATCCACATGCGGGGGAAGTGGGAACCTACCGTCACGTCAGCTGCGCTACGAGTGCTCAATGTTTGTCGAGCACTGTTTGCTTACGAATTATATTGTGCTCATAATAGACTTTCTATCCTCTAATGTTTGTATTATCTTTCTCTTTGTATATTAGATATTTCAATTTAGATTGATGAATATGGTTTTTTTAGTTAGCTTTTAAATCTGAAAGATCGTTAGGTAGCATACTCTATTTCATCATAACTCATTTTTAATTGAAATAGGGCGATGAAAAAGCCTTTTCTTCGTGTTAATATCTGTGTCTGATTGTGGTGCACCCATAAGATATAGTCGTGTAGGTTATCTGTTATTTGATAAAACATCCCTAAACTGGTTTTATCTGGTGTTAAAAGACATGTTTTAACTTTTATCACATAATGTCCGCATGTGATTGTGCAGTAGGATATAGAGTCGTAGGTTATCTGTAGTTCCCGGAACTAGGTCCGAATCGGCCTGTGTTGCTGTGAACACTGAACTGCTGGCGCGGCGCCAACACTCCGTTTGGCAGCGGCCTTTGGTTGCTTCGAGCTCAACTAACTAGCCCATATTTCGAAGCTTTACATTGTGAATTTGTATTTCCCTGATACGTTTATGAAACCAACACAGAGCATTGCTTTGATACGAATTGCTATATATTACGGTATATATAATTACGGTATACGAAAACACGGCCTCACAGAAGACGTGCGTAAAATAGTGCTTGTGTTGTATTTTGCGAACTAGTGGGAATGGGGATTGAAAGGCCAGCACCGCACTTGTTAAGGGTTCTCATCTCTCCAGGGTTGTGCGTGTCTATTGGCTTTGGTTAAAACACTTACGAACAGATGATCGCCTACTCGTTTGCCGGTCTTTTTCCATAAAATACTGCAATAATAAGCTAATTGGTTAGGTGTTGGTGTAATGAAGCTGTAAACCTGATAAGAGGCTTGAATCCTATTGCTAGGTATTCGAACCTTTCGCTCTAGCGATTATATTACGTGCAGCCGCGGGGTGCAACTTTTGAACCTTATTGCCAAGGAATATGTTCGAAAATTAGTGCACCGGATCGGTCGGCGACTGTACTTTGGCAACAGGTTTGCGTGTTTGGGAGATAGGGCGGTGGGTTCGATGGCCGCGCATTGGAAAGCTCAGTCGTGAGTCGTGCAGGCGCGGCGCGGGCGGTGCACCCAGCACCGTGCGGCATTACACATGCAGCCCGCGTGTACTGCAGATAGATACACTGCACTTATCGCTTATGTGGTAACGCTGGTTTAGTTTAGCAGTTTGTCGGTAAATACACTATACACGTCCAAGTTCCATCTTTATAGCACTAACCGTCTGGACGGTAAGCCGACTGCCGAAGACGGACGGACGGACATGACGAAACTACGGAACCCTAAAAAGTTGAAATGTGGTACATCGGGTTTGTCGGCGATTGTACATGTAACTTGTCTTTCAAATTACTTTTCTTCGAATTAACAAAACTTATCTTCAAATTACTTTCTTCAATGACTTTACGTTGTCTGGCAGTTGGTATCGGTTTGTACATCACCGGAAGCTCACTGTCTTATCACATAATAGAGTTTAACCTACCTACAATATTGTGAAACGAGACTTCGCTTCATCGCCTCTACATACTACACACAACAATAACTCTAGCGAGAGTTTGCATTTGCATTTATATTGACTCTAGTCAGTTAGTAGTGCTGTGCGCACAGCGATTTTTCACCGCGCGGTTTGACGACCTCTGGGGCTCAGGGTTTGGGGGTATACAATCAAAGTATAATGAACGTCTTCTTTAAATACGAGAATTGAGGCTCAGATTGACGTGATGTGAAAGCGTCCATAGATACTTATTACTGTTATTAATATTATTCGGGCTCCGTGGCCTAGTGGGTAGAGCGTTTGATTCGCACTCGAGAGAGTGCAGGTTCGATTCCCAGTTTGTGGCGTGTACCAATGAGATGTTTTCAGATCTCAACTACATTATACGGACGCTCTAACGGTGAAGGAAAACATCGAGAGGAATCCCGCACATGGTTAGCCCCAGACGTATTGACCAGTCATTCCTCTGGACTAGGCTGACTGTGTTGTGAAAATGTCGTATGTGCTTGGGCAACCATACGACATTTAAAAACCAACTGTCTTTTAGAGTGGTTACTTCGCTCGAAGAATACTGTATAAATCATCCAATTTAACAGATGAAAAGCCCTAAGTTTTTTATTATTATTCGCACGGATTATCGCGTACAATTCGATGACATCGCAGGCTTTATACCTGTGCCGTGTGCGATCTTTTGTCTAGTGCGGCTACTTCCATTCAATGTGTTACGGATTTGCGAACTATAAACCGCGCGGTGATATACGGCTGCTGTGCGGACAGCTCCTCATGCTCCACACAGCATTAGTGAGAATCTGCATTTGCATTTATATTGAGTCTACAGTCCGTTCTGTGTTATTTTACCTCGGGAGTGTCTGTGAGAGTGATCCTTATGTCGGTCGCATAGAGGTCCTGTCCGAACGGACTCTAGTTAGAGCTGCGGAGGTGGTCCGGCAGCCTTCAGCCTGATTTGAGATAATATATGGCCGGCCATTGTAATAATTGGCCATTAGAGATGGCCATTGAGTTAAAATGAGTAATTTGTGGGAAAGAAGCTGCTATTCACACCGACGACAAAGACTCGGGCCGTGGACGTGATGTCACGCGGCCGCACTTATGGATATTATTCGTCCATTTGGCCAGATGTTATGTCATACCTTGTTATGTAAAAATTGTGATTCTTCCATTTTAATTAATGTACGTATGTGAATTCAGAACAGAGTATGTTCTGAATTCAGATCAAACTTCATCTAAGCGTTAACAAAGATTGTATGATAACGTGAGAGTGTTGAACGACCAAATTGATGACCATTTTCATTGCACGGTAATAAGCTAGATGACAAAATTTTTTTTACTGCATAAATGAATAGTAGGTACTCTTAAATATGAGTAACTTCTCAAAAAAAACAGTATATCAAAAGTTAATATTTTCAAATGTACAGCGATTTGTTTATAAAATTTCGCAAGTCTCGTGAATACGCTCCATACTAAAGTCGTACCTAGCTGTGACGTCACGCCTAGGTTAAAGTGTATGAAGTATACGGCCGCAGAAACATATTTGTAAATATCTCCGAATTTGTGTGTTTAAGTTCATACTTACCATAATGAATGTTTTTGTATTTGATGTAAGTAAACTAATGATGTAGGTTTTACTAATTTTGCAAAAAAAAACATACCGGTTGTCTGTAAAGTCGGTTTACTGACGATAGTTGAACGTGACAACGTCAACAACAACAACAACAACAGCAATAATAATACTGAGGTAAAGGCAATGTGAGCTAACGCTGGTACTTGGTAACGGTACTTGGTAACGATAACGGGTAACAGGTAACGCATGAGTCATGTTTTTTCGTGCGTGCAGCCGGCTCCATCGATTTATAAGACGTTATCACGTCAAAAAAAACTTACTTAAAAGTACTTTTTTGTACTTTTTAGATGTAACTAATTACTAAACTACACTATAAAATAATATATTTTTTTTACATTTACCAAGTAGTAATGCCTCAATGTATCTGAGTATATTAATGAAACTAAATAGTTGAGATGTAGTCATCATCCCTACTGAGCGACATTAAAATTGGTAGCAACATAAAATATAGTTTCTGTGTTTACATTTAGATTAACTTGTATCTGAACGTAGTAAATTGAAAATTCCTTAAGTAGTACAACTTGAGTCCCTGCACTGTAGTGTAACGAAAAGGCACTCCTTTTTTGTTAAACCAGAGTAATGGCTGAGGAGTCAGCACTAAGCAGTAAGCGCGAACAAGTATGGACAAGTATGTATCGTAACGTTATCGAATGTAAATTGCTTATGCGTGTCGTGATTTTCTTACAAAACTCTCTTTCAAAACGTTACAAATACGTACTTGGCAATTGTTCGTGCTAGGCCCTCTTTAATAGTCCCAATGACGATGCTGTCTCCCACGTAATTATAGCAATCCTAGTTTGTCAGTTGCCTCCTTCTCGGTTCACACTTTGACTGCGAGAGCTTTATCTGTCGGCGGCGGCTAGGGAGTGGGGGAGGGGCGGGCCGCCGCGCCTGTACACTGCACATGTGTCCGCCGACACAGAGCAGAGATGTTAAGGATATGACATTTCGGATCTGGAATTTCGGCAATTCCGGATACGGATAATCGGAACAATTTCTATATATAGGTTTCGGTTACGGATATTAAATTATATCGGATTATTCGTTACTATCGGATAATTTCGGTTACGGATATTAAATTATTTCGAATTATTCGTTACTATCGGATAATTTCGGTTACGGATATTAGGTTTATATGATGAATGTAAGTGAGATGCAAATACTGACATCCTATTTACAAGTTTAGGTAATTATTTGGCCTGAAAATCTGGTGAGTCGGCTTAGCCTGCAAATTAAATAAACATATCATAACAATTCTTATTTATGCTCCCCGTATATCCGATATTATCTGAAACTTTTTTATCGGCTACGGATAGTTATTTATTTCGGATATGCGATAGATTCGGTTACGGTTACGGAGCTCCACAACATACCTGATACAGAGTACAGACTAGTTTAAGATCTATATTTAGTCAGAATATCTCTCAACAACATGGATACTATCTGGAGTTTTGTATTCGTAGCTTGCGCCATTCGTATCGTGTATGTGGATTGTGGATTGAATTAACATAAAACGACAATGCACTGTTGTCGTGAATTTTGTATTAATGTAACCTGCGCGTTTCGCTGTTCGCAGCCAGAACGAGTGCATAAGGAATTGTAATCTTATTAATATCGGAATTGTTAAAGTGTAAAATTTTGTGTAAAACAATTTTACATTGTTAAAATGTAAAATTGTCAAGTGAAAATCTGTTATGACGACATTGCTGGGACCGATAGATTATTATCATTATAGCCGATAGTCGTTATTAGCGATATCAAAATTTATTTAACGTACCAGGACAGGGCTCAAAATGTCGTCGTAATACGCGGTTTGCAGGAATGATGTCGTTATAAGGGCGTTACCTACACTCGTATAAGTATGTTTGAATATACGTAATAACCTACGTATTATGCATTACTATTTTAATAAAACTTCAATCTTGAGCTTTAGTAGTAAATTTATTGTTCACCTTAATACTGAATACTATATACAACAGTATGCGAATGTCTCTACTGGGTAACAATTAACATAATATATGAACACCAGTCCGCTCGGCTCTAGCGCCTCCGCTCCAATAGTTCACACCGACTGCCTATCTCCACTCCACCGTTCATATCCCTACCACCGAAACCAACGGGTGAAGGTGGCGGGATCGGAGCGGTGTTGCCAAATAAAACAAATAAAATTACAACAATAAAATAAAATCATGACATTCGGCCATCCTGTAACGTGCGGCCTCCTGGCGCACGTAGATGTAGGCAGTCGAAAATATTTATAGTTAAATAAACAATAGTTGCATATTAAATGTAATACATTAAGATTTGGAAGTAGTAGATAATGCTAGATGCATATATCTTAAGAGAAGTAGTTTAAATCAGATTTACATAGGAATTAAATTAAATGTAATTCAGTACTATAATCATTCAAATTTAGTTTTCAACTTAATAGTATAAAATAAAATCATGACAATCAACCTTAGTTATACTTACATACTATTTAATGCTATTGCTAAAAAAATAATATTACTAGCCTTATGACAATTTTTAAATTTAAGTTATACAATTAAGGAATTTTATAATAAAATCTTTACATTTATTAATATTTATTCATCTTACACAATCACTAAATTTGAAAGCTTACAACTTTTTAGTTTGGCAAGAAACGACTGGCAATAAGGCCAATTCGCGTGTATGTCTATATCACCTACTATGGTGCCCGAGCTACTATGGTCGCTATTATGTATTTCTAGCGCCTTTACGTGTACCCACGGTCTCATCCTGTCTGCCGCAATACCAGAGTCATATAATTTACCCCTTTTAGGAAAGCCCGATGTCCCGGGACATCAGTGATCTTATAGCGATCATTCACGAGAACCTCTGCGACTCTATAAGGGCCAATAAATTTAGAAAGAAGCTTAGAACTCTTGCCATCATTATAATAATTGTTTCGTGACACCTTAACTAAATCACCTACGCTATATTTAACCGCGGGAACCCTATTTTTATCGTGCCTATTCTTTTGTTTTATTTGATCCTTCTTTATGTTAGAACTGACTTTTTCCCTGATATCATCCAAACTTTCACTAATTTCGCTCTGCTCTATTTGCAACTTGTTGGTTAATATATCGCGCATTCTAACACCAAACAATACTTCAGTAGGGGATTTTTGAGTAGTTGCATTGACGGTATTATTTATCCCCCATTGAATTTTGCCTAGTTGCTGATCCCAGTCGCGTTCATTTTTATTATAATTTTGTGCTGACAGGGAATTCAAAATTACTTGATTATACCTCTCGGCTTGGCCATTTGCCCTGGGACAAGCAACTGCATTTAAAATATGTTTAACACCATAGTCTATGCAAAAGCGTTTAAAATCTCCTGAGGTAAAAGATGTTCCGCGATCAGACACTATTCTAGCCGGATAACCGAAGTCATGAAAAATATTTGTTAGAGTTTTAATAGTAGTTTTAGTTTTTGTATTTTTAACAGCCCGAATGAAAACATATTTTGTAAATCCATCTACAACAGTCAATATATGAGTATTCCCGCTTTTGCTCCTCACAAATGGACCTAAATGGTCAACATGGACGGTATGGAACGGTATATTTACTTTTTCGATTGGAAATAAATGACCAGTTTTAACACGTGACGCACTATCCTTATTATATGCGCACTCTAAGCACGCTGCTACATATTTTTTTACAAAACGCCTAAGTTTCGGAAACCAGTATTCATTTTTAATACGCTCCAACGTCTTAAAATAACCAAGATGACCTAAATCGTCGTGGTTTGCCTTGCATACTTGCCACCTGGCATTTCGTGGTACGACCAGACGCAACCCGTCGTCAACCCTTCTATATACTGTACGATTTTTAATCAAATAATTTTTCTTTATTTCCTTACACTCTTCATTCTCGTCTGGGTTTAGTATTTTTATAATACGTGAAATATCGGGGTCAGCTAACTGTAATGTAAGAAGCCAACTATCCGATTCTATATTAAAAATACTAACGCATGGATTATCTTCCGTGTCCTCAGACAGTACGGTATTCCTACTCAAAGCGTCGACATGTAGCATTTGTACCCCGGGGCGATACTCGATATCAAATGAGAATTCGGAAATCTGTAACCACCACCTAGCTATTCGTGGTAACAAATCTCGTTTAGTTAGAGTGGTCCTAAGGGCCGCACAGTCCGTGTATATTTTAAAATGCAACCCCAGTAAGTATACCCTAAATTTTTTTAGCGAACAAACGACAGCCAAGTTCTCCAGCTCATAAGAGTGAAGATGTCTTTCTTCAGGTGTAGTCTGCCTACTAAAATAGGCAACAGGCTTCAGCACTCTGACATCTCGCTGCCACTGCATCAATATTCCCCCAATGCCAAGAGAGCTAGCATCAGTGTGCAGCTCGGTTTCCAGTTTCGGATCATAAAGAGCTAAAACTGGCCTGCTCACTAACTTTTCTTTTAATAATGAAAACGCTTTGTCTTGATCCTTGGACCATTGCCATCTATAGTCTATCTTTAATAAAACTGTCATAGGTCGAGCGATTTCCCCATAATTCTGTATGAATTTACGGTAGTACCCCGTCAAACCCAAGAATTGGCGTACTTCATGAACGTTACTAGGCTTAGGGAATGACTCCACGGCCTGTATTTTAGCTTTACCAGGCTGTATCCCTACAGAAGAAACCACGTACCCGAGATACTCAACATTGGTTGTAAAAAAACGACACTTAGATAATTTTAAAGTGAGACCATTTTGTCTAAATAGCTTTAAAATCTCTTCAAGCCGGTAAAACATTTCGTCAATATCTTTTGAAGGAATTAAAACGTCATCGAGGTACGCTAAAGCATATTCAAATCTCTTATTACCTAAAATTTTGTTAATCATCCGTTGGAAAACGGCAGGGGCGTTAGCCAACCCAAAAGGCATACGCTTAAATTCGTAATGCCCATCGGGAGTCACGAATCCGGTAAGGTGTTGACTGATTTTAGCTAGCGGAACCTGGTAGTAGCCGGACGCTAGGTCTAAAGTTGTAAAGAAGGAGTTACCACTTAAATTAGTAACTTGATCATCAATCACTGGAAGAGGAAAACGATCCTTACAGGTTTTGTTATTAAGGGCTCTAAAATCTACACAAAGCCTAAATTCACCAGTTTTCTTCTTTACCATCAGTATAGGACTAGAATAGTTTGAAGTAGACTCCTGAATAATGTCGCATTTTAAAAGTTCATCGATAGTTTCCCTAACTTGTTCTCGTTCCGAATGTGAAAGCCGATATGGACGATATATAATAGGTTTATTATCCAAAAGTTCTATGTTCATTTCTATATTTTTGACGCAACCAATCTCGCTTAAATTAGTAGCAAAACAATCCCTATAGCTCTGTAACAAGGAGTATAATCTATCGATCGATCTATTCTCAAATTTTCACCTAAAACAATATCACTTTTCTTCAAGGGATCCATTTTAAAAGTGTCATCACTAACGATTTTATTGACGTGCCGCATTTCGCTTTCTATAAAAGGCAATGCTCGTGCTATTAACATGTTAGCGCCTAAAGTGTCAACCCCAGGTGTTAGATTGGTTACAATTAAAACACCTTCGCCGTTGGTAAGTTTGTAAGCGCCCTGAAGCAGGCTAAATTCACATCCGGCTCCTAACGCATGGTAACCCTGTACAAAAATATCGCCAGAATATTTAGAGTTTTCAGCATGAACAGATAAAATATTTGTATGTCTAACTTGAGTAGTTTCAGTAATAATTAATCTAATTGGCGCAAAACTAATTTCTGAATCAAAGGCATCACAAGACGGACTCTTATAAAAATTTAATTGGCTACTATCCTTTAGAACAGTTACGAAAGGAAGTTCAGTAAAATTTTGGCCTACTATTAGTGAGGTCGGCATAAACTCATCAGCAATTATGAGCACCTCTATAGAGGCGTCGACTTCATCAATTTTAATCGTAACGTACGATTTGTATAACGGTCGAATACAAAAATTACCAAAACCTTTTACTACAGGGATACCGTCATAATTTTTAGATAAATGTAAACATTACATTACTGTTTCTAACTACACCACCATTCAACGAATTTGTACCATTCCTATGCATAAATCTTCCCCTATCCTGACTTTTAAGATGATTGGATTGTTGTGGATGCGACCTCTGGGAGCAAAGGAAATGTAAAAGTCCTTCAGGTTCTTGGCAGTCGAGAGTCTGAGCACCACTTTTGATTGAGCCTTCACTTAAACCATGCACTATACAATCTACCGCCTTTTTGCCAGTTATTTCGCATCTATTAAGTAAACTAAGTTTGTCATAAAAATACTCTCGCAGACTCTCATCACGTCGCGAAGTTCGGTTCAACATCTCCTCCAGAATATGTCCATAGTTTTCCTCACTAGGGAACGCTCTTTGAAGCTTCGCCTGCCATTCACTCCACGAATATACTACAGTTGGCAGAGACTCAAACCATTTTTTTGCTAAGCCAGTTAACTTTTGTAATGAGAAGTGAACAATTTGGGCTTCGTTCCACCCATAGATTCTGGCACATTCGTTAACTTTCTTAAGCCAAATTTCAATTGTTTGAGCTCTGTTCGATGGGTTGAATTCAGGGATTACATTATTGAGATTATTAAAGTTTAATCCAGTACCTTGCTCGCCTTTAAAGTTTGCTAAAAGTTTTAGCACATCATTTGTCGTGAGTCTGTCTGATTTTCTGCGTGACCTAAATGACCGATCTTCCTCCTCAGATGAAGATAAGAACGTCGAACGACGCCTCTTCCTTCTGCGTCTACTTTTTGGCGGTGTTCTTGGAGGGGTTCCTCCTTCACTTAATTCCTTCGGCATTACTGAAAATTTTAAAAACATACGAGTAGATGGCCACACAAGTGATTTCCATGTACAAAATTAATGATATAATAACGGTGAGCCAAGCATAACCATTTCAAAATTCTAAAGAAAAATTATTAATAATTCATTAGTTGTTACGAAGTAATGCAACAATTAATTAACTCGAGGATTATTGAACTGACGTAGTCTAGTAGGAATAAAATTTTAAACGTGCTGTAAAAATATAATAAACCTTAATTTAATCAAGTTAAAGTTCATTGAGTAAGACTAGTGGACTAGTTTTGTTCAATGAACAACTAGTCCACTCAAGTACTAATCCAGTGGGCAAACCCAGTCCACTCAAATAATCCAGTGAACAAACCTAGTCCACTCAAGTAAAAAATCCAGTGAACAAACCTAGTTCACTCAAAATAATAGCCCAGTGAACAAACCTAGTTCACTCAAGAAATAATCCAGTGAACAAACCTAGTTCACTCAAGAAATAATCCAGTGAACAAACCTAGTTCACTCAAAATATCCCAGTGAACAAACCTAGTTCACTCAAGAAATAATCCAGTGAACAAACCTAGTTCACTCAAAATATCCCAGTGAACAAACCTAGTTCACTCAAATAATAATCCAGCGAACAAACCTAGTTCACTCAAATAATAATCCAGTAAATACTACCCTAACCCTTTTAATTATTTAAAATTTTTCATTAAAAGTTTAATTACCTATTTCAATTTATTTATTATACTTTATTGGTTTTGTAATTCAACATGTAAACGGGTTTAAACCATAATTAACTTCAAATGATAATATGTAATTTATTTATTCCATTAGCAAACTTATTCCAAATTTATCTATACTAATTTAGTAACTCCATAACGATTTTATGTAAGACATGAATTAAGTATATACTTGCTATACTTTTCTAGAAAACTTTATTCAGAAACTACACTCCGTCCCATCAGGATCCTCAAAACATGTTATCAAGAATAACATAATTTATGCTATGGATGACACATGATGATGGATCAAAATGTGTCCAAGTCCTGTACAAATTGAAATCCTCGATCTGTTATATAGTGTTAATATAAAATTCCAGTTTTATTGAAATTCACAATATGATATGACAAATAACATTCAACAGTAAGACGTAATACTGCACGACGGTCATGGAAGCATACTGTTAGACCACCTTATCTACATGCCTGTCAGATCCTACTGCAACGGAGTATATAACGGAATCATTATTTTAATTCGACGAAGTGCAGTAGGCTTTTCATATCAATATTATTATATCATTAGTTTTAGTATTACAAATCATGGTAAAAGGTATGTCTGAGCAGTGTCGTGTGGAGATGTTAAACTGTAATATCGTTTTACAAGCTGTGATTTGTACTGTCGAAGTGTAGCCTCGACCACGCGCAATTGTCGCGTGTGTGGTGTGCACTGTCGAAGAGTAGCCTCGACCACGCGCAATTGTCGCGTGTGTGGTGTGCACTGTCGAAGAGTAGCCTCGACCGCGCGCAATTGTCGCGTGTGTGGTGTGCACTGTCGAAGAGTAGCCTCGACCACGTGCAATGTATTGTGTGTGTGGTGTGCACTGTCGAAGAGTAGCCTCGACCACGTGCAATGTATTGTGTGTGTGGTGTGCACTGTCGAAGAGTAGCCTCGACCACGTGCAATGTATTGTGTGTGTGGTGTGCACTGTCGAAGAGTAGCCTCGACCACGCGCAATGCATTGTGTGAGTGATGTGCACTGTCAAAGAGTAGCCTCGACCACGTGCAATGTATAGTCGTGTGTGTGGTGTGTAAATTTCGTTCATAAATTATTTTTCTTATACCGATAAAATGTAAAATTAAATGAGTAAATAATATTTTTTCATAATTACTAATTCGAATAAAAACTAATTAAGTATAAAGTGATCAACATACTTCGGGTGTTTTTATCCCACTTCTGAAGTTTAATAAAACTTCAATCTTGAGCTTTAGTAGTAAATTTATTGTTCACCTTAATACTGAATACTATATACAACAGTATGCGAATGTCTATACTGGGTAACAATTAACATATATGAACACCAGTCCGCTCGGCTCTAGCGCCTCCGCTCCAATAGTTCACACCGACTGCCTATCTCCACTCCACCCCTCCACCACTTCATATCCCTACCACCGAAACCAACGGGTGAAGGTGGCGGGATCGGAGCGGTGTTGCCAAATAAAACAAATAAAATTACAACAATAAAATAAAATCATGACATTATAAACCGTTTTGCTAATTCTCGTCAATCTTTGTTTTTCTATAGAAATGACAGACAATGGTTGAAAAACAATTGCCGATACAGATTGAAATTGTGGTCATACTATAGAAATACAGTACACTATGATCTTTGACATGTTTAGTATACGCCATTGGTCATACGGATTACGGATAACTGTTCTGTTTAGTTTCACTACACTTTATCCCTGTTACTTAGTGCGGTTCCTATGGAATAGGCATACTTCATAAGTAACAGACTTAGGAATATAAACTCGCTGTCAATTCACAATTATAGTATTTCCTCTATATTTATATTAGATTATTTTACAATTTTTCATCCCAGATATCAACGCGTTATTTTAAACGAGTGTTAGATATTCTATCGGTGTGGGATCATATTATACACAAAAACATGCTTTTGCATTAGCCAAAAAAAATTTCATACAAGGAAATAGTGACATAGATGGCCTATGGATTCTAAATCTATCGAACGACGACGATCGACGATGTAAGCGATCGAACTAAGGCCTGTAATGGCATCCGCAACCTGTGATGACAGGCTTGAGTTTTGAAATTATTATAATACCTAGCTTATGTTCATTAACTACCACAATTAATATGATAATTTTTCCTATAATATTATATCTCGTCCATATTTGTTACTCGTTTGTCGTAAATTTGCAGCCTTTTACAGCACAACACTGACCTGTAACTGTAAAACTGGAGTGCCCCAATGGGGCAGTCAAAGAATATATTTTAGGCTCGATATTCGTGGGATAGTCTGATGTGTGCGGTCGTGGGGTGGTGCTGCGTGCGGCGCGGCGCTAAATATAGCCCTCCCCCCCTCCCTCCGCGCCGCACCGCGCACACGCTCCGCCCTGGAGCGCAGCTTGATCACAGTGGGAGCTGGGACGAGTGATCCCCACTATCCTGTATCTACTTAAACCAGTAGCGCCGAACCTGAACATACCTAAGCGCTGCCATCTAAAAACGTTACGATGTGCTACAGAAAATTCTTTATTTTCAGACAGAACCGCAACATCGACAGACTTCAGGAAATTACACTACACCTAGAGCAGTAAATATTTTCCTGAATATGGTTACTGGTTATGAATACTTTTAGAAACGTAATGATGCAATGTGAACAATGGTGCAGTAACTAGTGATTGTTTGTAGTTTGTGAAGGCAGCGAATGGTCTGAACTCGGACCGCCTAGCCTCGACAGAAGCTGAAGTAGGTCGCGGCGGTTTCCTGTTTGTGACTTACCCTGCCGCGCCGTTGGAGTGTATTTATGGCATGTGTTTATGTGGCGCTGAGTGTTCTCGCCAGTCGCCACACGCTCATCGGGCATTGATTATTATTGTTATAATATACATAGATAGGGCATTAATTATTGTTCGCAGTGAACTAACTAAACGTCTCATCTAGTTGAGGAGAGACTAACAGGTCTAAAAAGGCCACTTCGAGTGTTTCAGATATCCTACTATATCCTACTATATCCTTACTAATATTATAAATGTGAAAGCGTGGATGTCTGTTACTCTTTCACGCAAAAACTACTGAACGGATTTCGGTGAAATTCGGTATGGTAGTAGTTTAGACTCTGGATTAAAATATAGGCTAATTTTTATACCGTAAAAGTACAGTATTCCCGCGGGATACCCGATTGTATATTTACGCGGGCGGAGCCGCGGGCAACAGCTAGACTATGATAAAATAATCATATTAGCAATTTATCAAGTTTGACAGTTTTGAATAGATACGAGGGCGGGTCAATAAGTCCGTGACTTTTGGAATAAAACACAGATTTTTTGATAAATAAATCATTTTATTTTTCAACGTAGTCCCCCTTGAGCTCTATACACTTTGTCCAACGCTTCTCCAATTTTTTTATCCCTTCCAAAAAATATGATTTGTCGAGGTCCTCAAAATAGGCCTTTGTTTGCGAGATGACTTCATCATTTTAGTCAAATCTTTTTCCACCGAGCCATTTTTTCAGGTTTGGGAACAAGAAGTAGTCACTCGGAGCCAAATCTGGAGAATAGGGTGGATGTGGGAGCAATTCATAGCCCAATTCATGGATTTTTGCCATGGCAACTGCACATGTGTGCACCCTTGCATTGTCTTGGTGAAAAAGAACTTTTTTCTTGGCCAAATGAGGTCGGTTTTTTTTCAAATCCTGATTGAAGCGGTCCAATAAGTTGGCATAATATTCCCCATTAATTGTTCTTCCCTTTTGAAGATAGTCAATGTGGATTATCCCACGTGCATCCCAAAAAACAGTCGCCATAACTTTATTGGCTGACAAACCCACCGTGGCCTTCTTTGGCGCCGATTCACCCTTAGAAACACACTGTTTTGACTGTTGTTTGGTCTCTGGTGTGTTGTGATGGATCCATGTTTCGTCCACGGTTAAAAAACTCCTCCATATTGTGATTAAACAACGCCAAACCTTCCTGTGAAGTTGTTACACGATTGCGTTTGTGGTCGACTGTGAGCAAACGCGGCACCCATCTTGCGGAAAGCTTTCTCATGCCCAAGTGATCATTCAAAATTGAAACCACTGAGCCATGCGAGATGCCTATGGCTTCCACAATCTCTTGCACTTTCAATCTTCGGTCGGCCAACACCATATCGTGAATTTTTTCAATTGTTTCGGGTGTAGAGACCTCAACTGGGCGTCCAGGACGTTCGGCATCTTCAGTGCTTGTACGGCCACAACGAAATTCAGTAAACCACTTTTTTACCATTGAAATCGATGGTGCAGATTCCCCATAGTATTTATCAACCTTAGCCTTGGTCTCGGTAATGGTTTTTTTTCGCAAAAAATAATGCTTAATAAGCACACGAAATTCACTTTTTTCCATTGTTTCCTTAAGTTACTGGATAGTCTGATAAAGATAGCTGTAAAACACAAACTAACTGACGCAGCAAGTTCAAATTTTGATAGGAGTCAACTGACAGATGCCTGTTGACAGGAGTAGTGTTGCTTTTTCAGTAAGGAGGTTAGAAATTCAAAAAGTCACGGACTTATTGACCCGCCTTAGTATACGTTATTCGTAAAATGGGGCACTTATTAGGAATTGCTTAATTGGCAAATAGGAGAATCATTAGATTCAATACATAGTAAGAGTCGCTTAGGGGACAGGGGCGACACTCTACAAATGATAGCTCGTGTACTGGCGAATGTCAGCAATGTTGACGTAAGCCTAAGGTTGACACCAAAATGATTTTAAACGTCGCGTCAGACAAATCTATCTTAAATATTGTGAAATTATACTGTCAATTATGTCAAAACACGAAACGACCAGCGGCAAACTCCGTGAACGAAAGTCCAGGCGGGAAAAACTCACACCCCGCCCGCCTCCGCATTCGCCCAGCGACCGAGCCACGCACACACAGCCGCTTGCTGTCATTTGTGTAAATCGGTGGAGTGACGATTCTTTACGTTAGTAATGTATATTCTTTGCTTAGGGCCTGTTTCACAAGTGTCGGATAGGTTATTCAGAAGTTATGCCGCTGCTTACTTTATATCGAAAATAACCTAGTAATCACTTATCAGTAGATTGTGAAACACGCCCTTACCCTCCTGAACCCCCGCAGTGGCTTAACCTCAATATTATGAGGAGTGAGGACGCTTAAGCTGTAGACTCTAGTTATTGGCGTTAGGCGTATTGGCTGCAGGTCTTTTCTGGTATCAAATTGGATTGTTTGTTGTTTATTATGATTGACGTGGATCCAGTACGAAGAAATTGGTGCTTGTTATAATTCGAGATGGGAGTGCTCATCATAATTATTTGAAAATTGTCCTGTCGACTGCTAGGCATGCCGGCGCGGCGCGGGCGCGAGCGCTCTACTTAGGTTTGTTTATGTTGTCGATGTTTTTCGGTCACTCTCTCGCTCGCTCACTTCTCAGAGATATGACTCACGGCAATTGGCACATCGCGGTTTAGTGATAAATAAATTGGAATATGTAAGTACCAGATTATTGACTAACTTGGACTGATTTTTGCGTGCTCTAAAGTGAAAGATCTTGTTTTCTTTGTTTGTAAAACGTGCCCTTGTATAATTTTTAGTGTCCAGTGTCCACTAACGTCTGCACTGCTGGGGTTCTGACCTCATTATGATGAGGATGATTAGGCAGATTTTTGTGCGATGACTACCATTGAAAGGGCCCTAAACCTAACCTAAAAGATACTAAACATATTTACGCAACGGATACGCTAATCAATATTGCTGTTTTTGCCTGACACGTTTGAAAAGTCACTTGACAATCTTGACACTTGACAAACAAATTTATGGCTGGAACGATACTTCTTCGGACTTGCTGGTGATGCCGTACAGCCGTAGTGTGAGAGATCCTGATTCCTGAGGGGATTTCCGTCCCGTATCAGCTGTAGTCCATCGCCTAGGGGTAGCTTATATTGTATTTTTTAATTAATTCCTATGCTATAGTCAGTGGTCACTTTTCACTAACTCACTAGATACTTGGGGTGACGCACCACAGAGCCCGCGCCTGCGCGGCGTCGCGGCGCTGTCACAAATAAAGTGTTTATTACATAAATATGTTATATTGTAATTAGTTCATCGTAACGACCGCGGTTAAATAAGTGTTCTTAAGAGAATAATGCAGCTCTACCATTATTTTTCCCTACAGTCTTCAAAGAACACACTTTTAGCAATAAAATTAAAACAATGATGAAATAATGCAATTTTAGTAGGTAAAGCCGCGTGAGCAAACCACTTAAAAGTATTTTTCATTTATGTAAAAGGTAAATTTAGAATAGGACCTTCCACCGTACTAAATCTTACAACGATAGCTAGAGACTATCGTCAATGTTATTTAACGCATTTACATAAAGACAAATGAAGTCTACAAAATCGTACATTGTAATTTGTATCTGATATGCCATGATAAGCCAAGCGAAGCGCAAAGGCACTACCCTTTCTCGAAGCGTTTTGTCGATTTTTTTAACCCTCATAACTTGGGCTTGGATTATACCAGAGAAATAAAATTTTCAGGATATGTTTCCAGTAGAGGACTTATTAAACATGTAAAGTTTTGATTGCATAGGTATATATTGCATATACTTTAGATTTTATTGATATTTAAAAACCCCTGAAGTCGTCACTGACTCACTGATGATCAACAAAATTATATTGTACTTCAGAATGTCCTAGAAAACTAAAATTTGGTACGTAAGGTTATATTACTACACAACCTACATAATAATTGTCAAAATTGGAACTTTTATCCTCCAACCCCTTAAACTAGGGGATGAAAATTAAGTATCTTTAAATGCGCCATCTATCGTGTATATTATGAACTACCCAAGTAACAATTTATCGTCGTACAATAGTTGAGTAAACGTTATTATATTACCACAGCTTAGTCACACTAACGTTTAAATAACTTTATTAAACGTGAAAAAGCCTCATTTATACGACCAACGTTGTATAATCGTCATACAAAAGTCACAAAATTGTCTTCGTTGAAGTCATTCAAAAGTCGTGTGAACGTTAAGAAATTACCTCTTTCATCGCACAGTAGCTTAATCATAACTTTACAGCGACTCGTTTTGTCATATTGTGGTCGTACATGGTACAGGTGATTTGAATTACTAAAAAAACAGTCGTATAGGTGTTGTTACTTGATTCAACTTTTTACTTGTCACTTCCAAGAGAAAAAAAAAACTGTACGACTTTTTTTTCTCTTGGTAGTGACTTGGTTACTTGTCGTTTTTGGCAAGAGATTTAAGTATATCCAAAAAAATAAAAGATTATTCTTATCATGTTATTTAATTTTCATATCTTGCTATCTGTAACTAATACCTTTTAGTTCGTCTGGTAAATTAAGTTTTACTATAATATACCGATGTAAATACTATTCAAATTTACACGCCCATTCGTAGTTTTGTGTTTGAAACATTATAATGTTTTAATAAAAATATGTTTATTTCTAAAAATGTAAGAAATGTTGCTTTTGTCGCATACTTATCTCGCCATGACGCTATAAAGACAGTAAGTTATTTTAAGGTTATCTCAAGACCATGCGCCATTCGCCATTCGCCATTACCATAAGGGTTCCTAAAAAATAATAATACTTTTTAATTTGTCAATATTCCCACACTATCAATTATCTCTAAATTGATTTCAGGCAAAAGCTGATCGTAGTAAAAGTGCAGTGCAGATTACAAATCATTTTATTATATTCAAGTATATATCATTTTAGAATTAAATTGTATCAAGCTTTCCATTAATATGGCGTTTAAAAGTAAAAATTTGACTTAAATGCGACAACAAGATTGGTTAAAGTCAGCGCATGACTTGTAATTGACAAAATGTAATATAAAAGTTATATTGAAGTCACAAATGAACAACCGAGTCACTCGACAAGTGTCTCAAATTGAATGCTCTAAAACAAGATGGGGTTCGTTTTACAAACGTCATTATGAAAACGTGTATACAACTGCTTCATTATATAAACGTCATATATTATAGGTTTTTCAATCACCCAATTTGGTCAGTTGAAATCGTATATTACTATTAGACTGCCACGTTAGTATGACTATTGCGTTGTCGTACAAACGTTTAAGCTGAAACTATAATATAACGTCGTGTAGTTTAGTCTTGCCGACGTCGCACGACTAAAAAGTTAATTTATAGACGTCTAAAGGACCTAGTAGTCACCTCACTACTATTATAAAACTGCAATACAACTAGAAGTCGTACAAGCCCTGACTTATATGACGTATTTGTTTGTTGGGTATTTCAGTTATGTCGTCGTTCGTCGCTTGGATTGGAACTAATTGACGTAAAATTTAAATAATTATTTCTCGAGTATTCTGTAGTTTGTTGTATTTCAACGGGAAATTAAACATAACATTAGTAACATTCTAATTATTAAACGGAAGTGTCATATAAACTTTTATCCTCCAACCACTGCAACTAGAGGATGAAAGTTTGTATGAGACTTCCACAAATTTTGACGCTAGTGGTCTGAAAATTGTTGTAAGGATCCGATAATAACAATAAAATGTAGTAACTATGTAACCCTTTATTGACAACAAGAAACACATTAAGTATTTTTAATCTTTATTGACATATTTTAATGTACACTTCATCTAAAATCGTAGTGTACGAACGTCCCTTTATTTATTTATTTAATAAATAATGATAATGTTACCTTTATGTTTACTTTTCGGTTTAAATTACTAAAGCATACTTGGGAAATAATTATTTCATTATTACGTCAATTAATTTCCAATCCAAGCGATGAACGCCGACTTAACTAACAAAGTTCATATACGTGATAGATGGCGCTTTTAATAAAACTTAAAAAATATTATTATTTATCATTAAAAAAGGTTATTAATTAATTGAAGTGAATAATGTCAAAAAACAACATGTTATATTATTAGGCCATAAAACAGTCATATACTTTTTTAGAGTTTTTAGTCAAGTAATGTGACTTGGCCGTTTCGTTCCTACAAGAATAGTATAATAAAAAAACAGTCAGTAAATGTTTCGCTCACGCCCAAGCGAATGTAACGAAATGGCCAGGCCACATAACTTGAGTGTAGAGTTTTTGAAGTTAGGCTTGTAGAGTTAAGACGTGTTGCGTCAGAAGCTTGGTTTTACATGAGATCTGATAACTTTTTGACAGTGCAATCTTAGCATCACTTTACATGAAAATGTTTTGGTGGGATCATGTCAACATGCTACGCGTTACATAAGACGCTAGATTCTAGAAGTACATAGCAGTGGCGAGGGCTGGTTTTTCTTCATAGGGAAACCCCAGCCTGTATAATAGATAGGGATTTGAATGAGGGTCTTTAAAAGGTAAGTGGTAAGTGAAGCCGATAGGAATGGAGTTATAAGAACACCACGCCAGTGGTACATAGCACATTCAGTTTTAAGACTTTCAAAACCAAATTCTCAAACTCTACTTAAAAGCATAGGGAACCTCTAATTCAAATACACAATCTAATCTTGCAAACAAGTGACTTGAGAGTCTCTTAACTTAACGAGCCTTTAAGTAGCTGTGATCTATAATTACAATCGTCTGTGTGTCACTCTGTGATACTGTTTATAGTGTCATAGCCCCGCCCGTGGCGCCGCCAAATAATTAGCCGCCTTATTAGTGGAGTGCAACCGCCCCCCGCCGCCCGCCCCCTATAACTCCCTTGTGATAGGGCTCGGCCCCTATATATCGAACACCGTGCAACGTAAACTAACGAATATTAGAAGAGGGAATGTGTCTGTGAGTGGCTTCTCAAGTTCTCACAATGTTGCTATTGACGCACTATAATATTTAGGGAGAAGGGAAGTGCGCTTCCCAGTTCCCATCCCATATCATTTAAAGTCTTGTAAGTCTTGAAGAATAATGTTCTTCTCAGCAAAATTATTATCTCTAGTTCTTTATGTATGGTGGATAGTTATGTTGACGCGACCTTGTGCTGTTTCAGGCTCTCATTTTGTTTGGGTTCCGTACCCGAAGTGTAATAATTAAATATTTAAAAAAAACATGAACCGACTTCCAAAGTAAAAGCAATAAATAACATTCTTATAATCACTAAAAAGTATGGAATAATTCTTATTGTCGAAATAGTTCACCTTTTAAATTCTACTAAAATGTTACTATTTTTCTACTCAATCTTCTTTTTTTTGAAGTCGGTACCAGCCAATTTGAACGGGAGTAGTTTAAAATATAGTTTGTATGTATATGGACGTAGTTGTGTTAAAATTAATAATTATTTGATGATAATGATTAGGTAGAGAAATAATTTAATTTTAGCAGAATTTAAATGGGGAACTTTTTCGACAAAAAAAAATATTTCATACTTTTAAGTGATTTTTAAGATTGTCATTGCTTTTACTTTGGAAGTCGGTTTTTTAAATATTTTTTTATTTTTTCTTTTTAGGGAGATCGAGCTTTCCTCAGTGTAGGACGGTAAAATATTAAAAAATGGGAAAGAAAGGAAATAAAAAGAATCACAAAAAAAAACTCCCATCACCAGGTCTACTATTTGGTGACAATGGGACCAATTTGTGAGTCAACCCTTAAAAAATAAGATTTTCGAAAATCGGTCCACAAACGGCGGAGTAATCGCGTAACATACACACAAAAAATACACACGAATTGAAAACCTCCTCCTGTGTTTTGGAAGTCGGTTGAAAACTGGACCCTTTTACTGAGACTACGCTCTCTGTCCGTCTGTCTGTCACCAGGTTGTATCTCCCTAACCGATCACGGTTGCTAGACAGTTGAAATTTTCACAGATGATTTATCTCTGTTGCCTCTTAAACAACAAATACTAAAAACAGAACAAAATAAATATTTAAGTGATTTTTTACCGTTTTGTACGGAAGTCGGAACCCTTCGTGCGCGAGACCGACTCGCACTTGGCCGGTTTTTATACAATGCGACGTTTAAGATATGGTAATGATTTATACTATGCAATTATTGATAGACATTATATTAGACTATAATTTGTGAACAATTATGTATGATGATGAATATTGATGGATCATGGAGTAATCTACTGACTGCGTTATTATCTTAATGGAAATTACCAGCCGCCGCTCGCCGCTCGCCAGCCAGTAGGAAGTAGGTACTATGGAGTATGAACCGGAAACAACAGGTCGACGAGTGTACTAACTAATGTACTGTAACAGTACTGAAGTCTGTGAGCACAGTCGCAGAACCTTGCGGTGTACCACTTTTGAAGCTTATTGGGTTAAATAAGGGTTAACGATGGACACAAGACGATTCTTCACGACACAAGAAGATACACGATCTTCTTGTGTAGCGAATTAAGTTTAATTTTGAATCACTATCATGCACTTGCAATAAATGTAGCGCCGCCTCTCGTCATCATATCGTCTCGTCTCGGTGTGAGCTGAACCACAGAGGTCGTTATGGATAAGCTATAAAATGTTTTGTCCTTGCCTTATACGTTGGAAAAGTCGCTTGACAGACAAGGACAAGACATTATACCTATAGCTTATCCATTGTGTAAATATTTTTATTAGTAAGGGGGATATATCTATAGATCAATATAATAAACACAAATCGACGTATATTCAGAGCTGACTGGCAACCGGTAAGGCGGGCTTAACACAATCGTAATATTTCTAAAGTGTTGTTCGCATGATTTGGATCTATATTTAAATATTAGACGTAAATCACTGGCGCTCGTATGTTTTGTGTAACGGGCGAATAAACGAGTCGATCCGTAGTAGTAGGAGTGGGTTGAATCTCCACACAGTTTACACAACTACCCACGACGGCAGCCAAATGCTAAAATAACGATAGCGCATTGGTAAACGGCGACTACTGCTTGGTTTTTTACTTTAGAACCCAATATCTTTTATATATATTAGGTCTTTACCTATGAAATTGTTGTTTTGTATGAAAAAATTTAAACGAATTTTTTTCATGTATTTTTTATTTGTATTAATCGAAGTAATCACCCATGCAATCAATGCATCTTTGCCAACGCAGTGGCAGTTTATTGATGCCCTTCTTAAAGAAATCAGCTGGACGGGAGGCAACAAATTCTTCAAAGGCATTTTGTACTGCCTCTCGGAAATTGAATTTTTTTCCCGCCAAGAAGCTATTCAATTTCTGGAAAAAGTAGTAGTCTGTAGGCGCAAGGTCTGGTGAGTAGGGCGGATGACGGAGAGCTTCCAACCCCAGTTGCAACTTGGAGACCGTCTGCTGTGCAGTATGAGGTCGCGCGTTGTCATGCAGGAGCAGCGGAGACGAGCGATTGACCAATGCTGGTTGGAGATGTGCCAGCTTCTCCATCATTGTGTTCAGTTCTTCACAGTACACATCTGCAGTAATGCTCACCCCGTTTGGTAAGAAACTGTGATGAATCACACCGGTGCAGTGCTAGACCACCAAACAGTGACCATCACTTTTCTAGGGGTAAGTTTTCGTTTAGGGCATTGTTTAGGTGCTGAACCAGGACCCAACCAACTTGCTGAGCGCTTGCGGTTATCAAACAGAATCCATTTTTCATCGCAGGTAACAATGCGGTTCAAAATTCCTTCATTTGTGTGTCTGTTGAGCAGTGCAATGCACGTTTCGACGCGTACTTCGCGCTGGCGATCATTGAGTTCGTGGGGCACCCATTTGTTAAGCTTTTTTACCTTGCCAATTTGACGCAAATGGACCAATATTGTTTTGACGCTAACGTCGAAAGCTGCTGCTAATTTAGCCGTAGATTGTGTACCATCAGCTTCCACAATCGCCTTTAATTCGTCACTGTCGACCAGTCTTCGGGCGACCGCGAGGTTCATTTTTCAGGTCGAAATTTCCAGAACGGAAGCGAGCAAACCAATAACAGGTGGTGCGTTGGTTTGTAGTGTTAGCTCCGTAAACGTCCTTGATGTTGCGTGCCGCTTGTGCCGCGTTGCTGCCACGACGGTACTCATATTCCATAATAACTCGAATTTTTAACGTATCCATGATGACGAAAAAGATTGAAATGCGATGAAAATGTAACACTAATCAATAAACAAATGACTAATTTTGGAAAAAGAATTCCATGTTTTTAAAATAAAATTAATTTGAAATTAGAATTCTTAGCCAAACAAAAATTATTTTGATTTGAAATGGCCAGTACTGCAGAACGGCAATTTCATAGGTATCAACGCACAGGCCAAACCCTGAAGGATAGAAACTTGAAATTTTGCACACGTATTTCTCATATAACGTAGACATCCACTAAGGAAGGATTTCAAAATTCAACGTCAAAAAAAGTCATATTTTTATAATAATCAAAGTTATTTACTTTTATGTGTATAGTGTATACTGCAATGCGATGTTTGTAATAAAATACGGGTAATTAATTAAAGTATTTATGTAACAATTGCATTCCAAACAAGTAAACAATACAAACAGATAACTAAAATATTATGTTAAATATTTTTTCAGACTATCTTGTAATACCTAATTATATTTAAACCATGACTCAGGAGTCATAGTTAAAATATGTCAAATGCGAAAACTAGACGATCCAAAATCCAAATTTTCTATTTGAGTCTCTTTTGTTTTTATATGACGGATTGTAACTCATGTAACAGAGTTGGTTAGATGTAGCGCGTGCACCATGAAACCATGAAACGGTGCTGAAAGTCCAGTGGGCATTGGGCTACGAGGCGAGTAGTACTATTACTACTTACTACTCTGTAGTAACTAGCACTCGGTGGGGAGTGACGACTGCGGACACAGCACAAGGGTGCCGACTGCCGAATGTCGACAAAATACAGATGGGATCGATACGATGTCCTGCCGGTCGCCGACTGCGAATTGCGATACGCTGGTGGAGTATACATACCTGAATCATGGGGTATACATACATGACCAATGGGCAATCATGCATAAGTCGTGTTCACATTATCCAAATAAAATAAGTCATTTTGACATATGTACGCATGATTTTCTGACTTCATAACGCGAATAGACCGAGGTTTGAACACAAGATACACAATAAGGAAGTCTATGTAGTATGTACCTACCTTATCGTAGCTTTTTTAAATCATTTTCAAGGGGAAATCAAAGCTAATCAAAGATTGTACAACTTACGAAATGGACGTCTTCTCGACCATTTTACCACGGGCACGGAACCCTATTATTATCCTCGATGGGCCGGCATTAATAAATTGACCAGTGCGTGATAATTATAATTATGATATACGAAACAGGGCGAGGACACGGGTCCTACAGCCTACTGGAGCGGATGATCAGCTCTCCCTGCCGAGAGAGTTGAGACCTTGTCCAATTGAATGGAGCAGGGATATTTATAAAAATATTAAATTAATTCTATCATGGACCTGTACCCTGCGGAGAGTCCTTATCCACCTCGACAGAGCAGGTTATTTATAAAGATAAAAATTTACTTGTTAATAACGAACTCTACATCAAAGTAGCTTATATTTAAAGGATAATGTGCAGCCGTTTGAATTTTGATCGTCTATATAATTATTTTGCAAGATAAAACGTATAGCACTATCAGAGGTATATCATACCGCCTTTGGGAAGAAAGCGGTCAAGTACCAATTTGTAACAGAAAATGCACTACATCATCTCTACAATGTGGACACTAGCCGAATATCACTTTTCAAACGTCGAAACAAATTCTTTCTTGCCGGACACTAGTTCTTGAAATTGTGTTACTTGCTTTGTGATACCTTCTGGAGTCCCTGACTCCAGAAGGTATCACAAACTCTTAACAGGACAGGACTCTGGACTCTCTAGCGCTTATCGCGTTGAAGTGTGCTGGGATTGCACGGATATCACTACACTGTAGCTCCACGTATAGTCGCCAGTCGGATCACGGATACATATATATGATTACTATGAAATATTAATTATGATACATATTATAATTTATATACATATTATAAAATCGAGAGTTATATGGTGTCTCTCCATTTGCAACAAAAATGTAACAATATTATTAATTAAAATGGAAAGATTTTGTACGTTTTCTGGGACCTTTAAAAGATTTGACTTGCTTTGCTAAGTCTGATCACCGGTATTTCTAACTTGTTCTTATTTCTAGTATTCCTACAATGATTGTCGCTTTTCTTTTTAAAATTATTTATATTCTTTAAAAAATATATCTTTTTATTAAGAATGAAAAACATGGTTTTGTTTTCTGAACGTTAAATAAAGAAAAAAATGATAAAGGATTACAATTACTACCGGTTCGGAACCCCTACCCGGCGGCGAAGAACCGACCTAAAGAAGTAAGAAACTCGCGCGGGTGACACCTTTTAGTAAAAAGGATAGCCAAAAGTGTTATTTAAAAAAATATATATGTATCATACAATACAACAAAAACAAAAAATAGGTAAACAAAAATAAATATTAAATTACAATATTTACAATATATTACAGTACAGAAGTACATTGTTTAGTAAGTAAACTGAAAGTGTCTCATAGGGTTATCTTATTCCCAGGGTGTGCTGTCATCAATGAAATCTTTAACTTTATAACCTTTGACTCACAAATGTCTTTTAACTACTTTTTTAATTTATTTATTGACAAATTTTTGTAGAAACGTCTACACTGACCTTTAAAAGAATTGCTTATTTTACTGAGGCTAGTACAGCCAGTTTGTGCTTATTCCTAGTATTGATGTTGAGTTTGTCACATTTTTTATCAAATTCATTACTATATTTTTTTACATACATAACATTATCAAATGTATTGAGAGTGTACAGTCACTATCCCTATTTCTTTAAATTTTTCTCTTAGGGAGGCATATGGGGACATCTTATTAATAGCTCTAATAGCACGCTTCTGCAGCACAAAGATAGAATTAATGTCGGTGGCATTACCCCATAAAATACCCTAGACCATTCTGCGATGGAAATAACTAAAATAAACTAACCGTGCCGATGCTTCGTCAGAAATTTGTCTAATTTTTCTAACTGTAAATGCTGCAGAACTGAGACTATTCGCTAGGTTAGCAATATGTGGACCCCACTGTTACTTAGAATCTAATGTTATACCTAGAAATACAATTGAGTCCATTAGGTCAAGATTAGCATCATTCTGCATAAATAGTACGTTGGTTTGTGCATGTCTCACATTTGGTAAGCTAAACTTTAAACATTTTGTTTTAGATGCATTAAGAAGGAGATTATTAGTACTAAACAAATTTACTATTTCAGAGAGGGCATTGTTTAAACCATCATAGTCCGACTGTTGTCGCATCACTTTAAAAATAAGTGAAGTATCGTCAGCAAATAACACTATCTCTAGTATATCTTTAACAAAAAAAGGCAAATCGTTTATGTAGATCAGGAAGAGGAAAGGGCCTAAAATTAACCCTTGCGGCACTCACAGATATATTTTGGCTCCAGATGACATCTTGCCATTCAATTCAACACAAAGGTTTGGTCATCCAAAGGTCATCTGGATTCTTTCTGACATACAACACATTGTCCAAAATGTATTGAGAAATTGAGAGCGTCACGACCTCTGGATCAATAGACATATTGATGTTTAGAATATACCAAAATATTGGACCTTTTTGGTACTATTTGGTACCTCACTTCAAATTTTTAGTACCATGATAGTTGCCGAAAAATCGCGTAAAGAAAGTAGTCAGACATTCTGACGTCAGGTTGTCTGGACCATCTCTGTTTTTGATACTTTGAGACAACACAACTGATTTTTCTCTTTGTAAATATTTTGTACCTTTTTAGTACCTTCACATATTTTATTTTCAAGTTTTTTTGGCATACCAGAATTTATTTATACCTACACTAAATATGAATATAAAAATGTACGTTTTCTGCGGGTTCGTTTTTTGCGCGCACAGAGTCGCGGGCAACATCTAGTTGTTTAATCGTTTTTTTTTGTTAAAAATATATTTATTATAATATTGAGTTCTATATTCTCTATCTCCCTTACTAATAAAAATATTTATACAACGGATAACCAATACAACGTTGCTATCTTTGTCTGATACGTTGGAAAAGTTACTTGACAGACAAAGACAGCAACGTTGTTTAAGTTATCCGTTGTGTAAACATTTTTCTTAGTAAGGGGGTGAATATATAAATAATTACATATTTAAGTGGGGGGCTCCCATAAAAAAATACTTGTTTTTTTACTGTTTGAGCATGCATGTCTTGAGTTTTTAACAAAGGAGAGATATAAAAAATTTTGACGACGGACGAAGGACGGTAACATCTACTTTTTGGCCCCTGATGCCTCCCGCCACCGCGCAGTCTATGTAAAAGATCTGGATGGCCCTACAACTGATGATGGTCTAGAGCAGAGGTCTCCAAACTACGGCCCGAGGGCCACATCCGGCCCGCGGACAGATTTTGTCCGGCCCGCGGAGAGCTAGCATACTTGAAAACTCCTTTTAGAGAACATATTTTTTATAGCAAATTAAATTTAGTTTACTGAAGTATTCTAATTTTATGTTGAATAATTATTAATATAACATCTACATTGATATGGTCATGGGCTAACTACTCATAACATTGTTGTAGGCTTATTGTTATTGTTTTTGTAATAAGTTGGATAAAGAAACACAGAATTGTAATGAGTAAAGACATGTATAATATGCAGAAAATTTAACTTCAGTATATAATAACTAACAAATTATTGAAATGAATCCAACTAACATTTTATACTTTTAAATAAAAACATAACTTATAACAAGCATAATGACATGAAATACTAATGAGATTTATGTAATTGAGATTTTCCACTGACAATAGTTTGTAGTTGTGGACTAATTTTACTTGAACCAATTATTAAAAGAGATTTAAGATGCTCATCAGTTAATTTAGATCTGTAAACATTTTTTGTGTACTTCATTTTGGAGAAGGTCTTCTCACACAAATAAGTAGTACCAAAAACAGAAAACAGCCCACGAGCAAATTTATGCAAATTACCAAATTGTGTCAGTGGAAGACCCTTATAAAATTCTAACAATGATGAGTTTTGATATTTGTTCTTAATTATATCACTGCACTGTAGATTAATCATTTCCATTTGAAGTTCCGGGGCTAGGGTTTCAATGTCAGTATCAAAAGGATGATGAAAAATCTTAATTTGATTCGCAATGGCATCAAAGTCCGAGAAACGAGTATCAAAATTTATTTTCAAAGCACTTAAAGTTTCGATTGCAAAATCGATAGGAAACTCAGTCTCAGTGGTGTGGCTGAATATTTCACATGTTTTAAAATGTGAAAAACATTTACTTCGTAGTTGTGATTGAAACAGTATCAATTTCTTCCGGAATGATTTGATATTAGTGTATAAATCAGGAAGATGCTGGCTTTCTCCTTGCAATCTCAAATTCAGTTCGTTCACATGTTTTCAACATAGAATGCTAACTTCCACAGCCATGCGTTGTTTTGTAATTCAGTAAGAGGGCGATGCTTTTCATTCAAAAAAATTTCGATCACTGCTCGAAGTTCAAAAAAGCGCTGAAGGACTTTCCCACAACTAAGCCAACTAAGCCAGTATGATAACTGATAAGGTAAGTCATTTTCTCCAATCTCCTTAATAAATTGTCGGAATTGTCGGTGATTCAGCCCAAAAGATCTGATAAAATTAACAGTTGATATGACTGGTTTCAGAACTTCAGACATATCCAAACATTTTCCGCACAAAGACTGTTGAGACTGTTGAATGATACAATGTAAGACTAATGGTTTTGAACCACCGTCATTTTCTACAGCCTTTGACACAAGAGCGACCACTCCTTTATCTTTCCCACTCATGTTTTTGCCTTCATCAGTTGTGTAATACATTTCAAGTTTTTCCATCGAAGGTTCTTTTGATTAATGTCCATTTCAACTCCTTTAAAAATATCTGTACCAGTAGTTGTGCCATGAATACTATACATATCAAGAAGTTCTTCATGCATTTCATAGCTTTTATTTACTCCTCGAATATAAAACCACTCAACATGTCCATTTTTGTCGAACAGTTGAGAGGATATATTTTTAGCGACGTTTTCTACCCTTCGAGCCACAGTGTTTGCTGACATACTGACACTTTTTAATAAATATACCTTTTCAGGGCACATTTCTTCGGCTACTGCAATTATGCATTCTTTGATCATTTCTCCATCGGTGAATGGTTTTCCACGTTTTGTAATTTCAAGACCCACACGAAAGCTGGCACGAGTTGCAGTCTCTTGTTCAGTTTTGAGTTTTGTAAATGAAGATTGCTGCGATTTCAATCCGCGCTTCATAGCTTCGAATTTTTCTGTCCGCAAACTTCCTGTATATTTTGAGTAATTTTGAAAATGTTTTGTTTCATAATGACGTTCAATGTTATATTCCTTGAGAACGGCTATGCTTTCATTGCAAATCAAACATAGCGCCTTGTTACTGGACTTAATTACGAAATACTGAATGTTCCACTGATCTTTGAATTTGTTACGGGTGTTGTTAAAAATAAAAAAAAAGGTTCTCCGTGACAATATATATTTAAAAAAAGAAAAAAAATAGGGGTCGTGGGCAGAAGGCCGTATGGTCTGGACTAGCCTCTTGGTGTCAAGGTAGTGGTAAGGGGATTTAAACCACGTGGGAACTTAGCTGAGGATCCAGGTGTCTAGCACGTGGCGGATGCGAGTTAGGGCTCCAACTCCTGGAAGCTTCTCCGTCACCGCTGCGTCCGTCCGTCGTAGATAGATCGTCTCAAATAAATAAATCCCCGTCCAATGACTATCAGCACTCTGAACTCCAGCTAGATATAAGTCCTTTTAATTGGTGCCTCGAATGCTGTAGTTGGCGGTGTTTCGTGCCCCAAACCAAGTTCCTGAAATATTCACGATAACGTGTCGGTAGGAGTCCGGTTCCACAGCCATGCGTGACTTTAACCCCAAACGATTAAAATATCACTGGCTGTGTGACCATTACAAATTGAAAAAAAGATGATAAACAGATAATTAAGGCATGGATACTATTATCCTAATATTTTGACAATGAAATAATGTGAGATGAAACTACAAATGATAGCACGTGGTATGGCTAATCAAATAATTGACAACTAATTTACCAAGATGATAGTTTACATGAAAGAATAATGCGTTTTAATTCAAGCATGATTTTCCCAAATATTCACAACACAGATACACTAAATTACTCACCGTGATACACGGGATTAAGAATTAAAAGATACTGGAAAAACTTCAACAATAAAAATTATTCTTCTTCTAGCAGGAGGAAAAAAAAGGCCCTGTCATCTCGCGACAGCCCTTATATACTCCTACTGACAATGTTTTTTTTTAACTGACAACTAGCGGTAATGCATAATCCAACCGCCACAATAAAGAAATATTGGAGATGAAGCTCTAGTTACAAAACCTTTGCCAATAGATGGCGTCGTCTAACATAGTTTAGTTATTAAAGTTAGCAATAACAGTCAATAGATGACGCTAGGAGCGTCGTTATAAGTTATATTAATGCGTTAAAATGTAGCTATGCTACAAATTTTCTGCATTCATTATCAATTTTTCGCTTCTTTTCCATACTACTAAATCACACACAAAAACAACAATTCAAATCAAAATACTGTTACAAAGATGTCTGAAACTTAAACACGCACAAACACGTTTTAAGGAGGTACGCACTATTTTATTTCACAACAGTGTCATAGGAACTGAGCAGCAGATTAGAAAGAAGTAAGATAAGATGTGCTTATTTTCTATATTTATAGACTAGCAAATTTACGTATTGTTGGTTAGTACTATCAGTCTATATTGTGATGGGTTGTGGAATCCTTTTTATCTAAATATTTTCTGCACTTATTTTGATTGCATATGTCTGTTCTGATTTTATTATTCGTAAAACTACTGGATGCCATTTGTTAATACATTTTATAACTAAAGTTAGCAGGTTTCATAATTTAGTTTAAAATAACGTTTGATTTACGATTCATATTTATAACCATCAACTTTTTGACAACTCACATCCATTGGAATCTGTCACTTGACTTTGTTTGATATCTGTAATTTTTTTTCTTTTTTCTTCATCGTAGTTCTGTTTTTTATTTATTTATGGTAATCTTGATACATTAACTATTAACTTAAGGGGAATTAATATGTCGTGTTAGATTGTGTTTTGCTACTCATGAGTTTATTGTAACATTTATACCACAGTTGACTTTGATTAGGTCTAATTATGAGTAAGCAACATTTCATTGAGTAAAACTTGCTGCTTGTAAAATAATGCTTTTGGTATTATTATATTTAAGTAGTGTACGGGTATTATATTCTTATTTTTGTTAATTTTATACTTTTGATTTGTATGTTTTTTTTTTCATTATAATAATTATTATTGATGACTGACTCTGTTAGTGGCGATGAGTTTCTCTCTTGTTCTTCTACAGGCGAGTACTTAAGTGACGATACTGTTAATCTATCGCTAAGATCTGCATTATGTTTATTCCTAGAGGAATCTATGAGATGCTTCAATGCCATTCACATAAATGCACAAAGTATTCCTGCACATTACTCTGAACTCCTTACTTCCTTTCAGTCTACAAGCGCTCATGCCATCCAGGTTTCCGAGTCATGGCTTAAACCCTGTCTACCGTCTACTAGTTACTCTTTACCAGGTTTCACACTAATCAGAAATGATCGCGTTGGTAGGGGTGGTGAGGGCGTCGCTATTTATCTTAAATCTAATATTATTTTCCGTTTGATTAGTGCGTCACCACAATTTTGATGCAGCTGAACATTTACTTATTGAAATTAACCTACGTCATGCTAAGTTACTTCTTGGTGTTATATACTGCCCATCGGTAAGAAAGAAAGAAAGAAAGAAAGAAAGTTTTTATTTTCAGTTCACAAAAGACACAAAAATAACATGACATAGAATAGGAAGATATAAAAGAGAATAACAAATTGAGACATGCACCATAGTTACTGCTGTAGATAAAATAGGACAAATTGTGCCTTCATGTTACTTAGAAAATGGGTCCAAGTTCGGCATAAGCCACGTATGTCGTATAAAGACACGCGCATACATGACACCGGTTTTCAACTGAACCGTGAAGTGTAGTAAGCCACGAACATCATGCGACTTTCTACATAACATCGTAATATACTATATATAAATACGTATACACAAACATACACATACATATACATATAAATATACACACAAATATATATGTATATATACATACACATGTATACAAACATACATACATATATACACACACATAAACATAATACATAATATAATATGATAATAGTAGACAATACTTTAACAAACAACTTCCTTACAAACTATACACTAGATAAAAATACCGCACAAACTGCTAGAAAACGTTACAACACTGAGTAACAGTGGTAAATTTCAAATTAGACTAATAGATAAGAATCTTAAATTTATTCAATTGTATGTATAATATTCATATGAAAGACAGGTTACTAATAATCATACCATGTTTACGCTGTTCTTTAATGAGAAACTCTTTCAAGTGATGTCTAAACGTGCCTACCGTGTTGAGTGTACGTATCGGAGGAGGAATATTGTTCCAAATCTTCGCAGCTGCATAGCGAAAGCTGCCACGACGTGCTTTGTTTCGATGTTGCTGTGTTGACAGTCCCTGTGAGCACTGTCTGCGTGAGTTTAGTCAACTCAACCTCTCGTATAAATAGGATGATTCTTTATACTTTATGACACCGAACATAAGACATGCCAGATGATATTTACGCCTGGACTTTGTTACGGGTGAGATTAAAAATAAAATAAGGTCTCCGTGACAATAATATATATTTAAAAAAAAGGGGTCGTGGGCAGAAGGCCGTACGGTCTGATCTAGCCTCTTGGTGTCAAGGTGGTGGTATCTAAGGGGGCTTTAATCCAGGTTGGAACTTAGCTTAGGTGTCTAGCACGTGGCGGATGCGAGACAGGGCTCCAACTCCTGGAAGCTTCTCCGTCACCGCTGCGTCCGTTCGTCGTAGATAGATCGTCTCAAAAAAATAAATCCCCGTCCAATGACTATCAGCACTCTGAACTCCAGCTAGATATAAGTCCTTTTAATTGGTGCCTCGAATGCTGTAGTTGGCGGTGTTTCGTGCCCCAAATCAAGTTCCTGGAATAATCACGATAACGTGTCGGTAGGAGTCCGGTCCTACAGCCTCTGATCTTAACCCCAACGATCAAAATCACGGGCTGTGTGACCATTACAAAGAAGGTAGGCAAAATAAAAAAAGATAAGATGATATTAAGGGCAACCAATATGATACAAACATCCTAACATTTTAATAGAGCTAAATTGGAAAGATGAAACTACAAATTGAGCACGTGGTATGGCTAATCAAATAATTGACAACTAATTTACCAAGATGATAGTTTACATGAAAGACTAATGCGTTTTAATACAAGCAATGATTTTCCAAATATTCACAACACAGATACACTAAATTACTCACCGTGGAACACGGGATTAAAATATAATTATTTATAACGACTACATCTTGAGTCTTAGCGAAAATTTATTCAAAAAGGAAATGTCATTCGAAGAAGTACCATATATATACATTTCCTTCCTCTTTTTTAAACTTTTGACAACTATAAACTAAAGCGTAAAGATAAGAAATCCAGAAATCATAATAAGAAGATATTATATCAATAATCAATATATTATGTAATATAATATTAGAAATCCACTGTATTTTCATTATTAAAAACTAAATTATTATTTTTCAAAGATTTAAGACGAAAGTAAAATCGATCTACGAACTAAGTATTAAAGCAAGGCTGACGCCGTTAGTAAGGACGTGCGCCGATAGATGGCGCTTTAAGCCTCGAAAAATGACTAAATAATTAATTATACAAATCATAGATGACGCGAGTAACGCCAAAATAATCGATTTTATGGAAAGGGAATGTAACTACGTTACAACTTCATTTTAAGCAAAGAATGTTCATTTAAAAAAGGTGTTACATGTCCTCTACTTGGAACTGAGTAGCAAAACCGAACGCAAGCGTTCTGTACTCTCTGAATAAGTTTCTCCGTTCGAGCCAGTAGACGGGGGCCATAGACTGTGTCAGAGTAGTTCAGTTTGGAAAGGACTAGAGTTTCTACTAACTGTTCACGTAGCTCTTCAGATAGATAAGGCCTAATTTTATATAAGACTTTTAAGCGATAAAAACAATTTTGTACCGAATCAGCTATATGTTTTTCGAATCTCAGGTGGCTGTCCATAGGTAATCCCAAGTTTCGAGCCTCATACACTCGTTCAATAGGCTGACCAAGAACCATAATACCGAGCGAGGCCGGCAAATTTTTTAGCTGATGCTGGCCAACTAATGCTAAGTGTCTTGTCTTGGACGGGTTCAGTATTAAATTGTTATTCTCTGACCATAGAGGTATTCGATTTAGGTCCTCGTTTAGGCCGCGCACCGCACTTTCATAGTCTCTAGCATGAAAGGAGATATATAACTGGATGTCATCCGCATAAATGTGATGCTTACAATTTTTAATGCACTGTACTATATCAGCACAGTAGAGGCTAAAAAGGTTCGGACCCAGGAGTGAGACCTGCGGTACACCTGCCTCCACTTGCGCTAATGAGGAAGTGCCAAGTTTACCGCCGTCGAGCTGGATTTGAACACATTGCCTTCTATTATGAAGGTAACTGTCAAACCAGCGTCGAGATGAGATGTCAAAACCGTAATAGCTTAGTTTGGATAAAAGCAAATTGATATTCATGGAGTCAAAGGCTCGTGAAAAATCCAATAAGACAAGCAATGTGCACATCCCACTATCCTGGGCAGCCAAGATATTATCGGTAACATCCAGTAGAGCGGTGGCTGTACTTCTCCGCTTTCTAAAGCCAGACTGTAGAGGTGGTAATACGTCATTTGTTTCCAAATAATGTGTCAACTGTAGGCACACCACTATCTCCAGACCCTTAGAAATACACGGCAAAATGCTTATCGGCCTAAGATCGCTAAAGTCCAAGGGATCCTTTTTTTTGGAAGAGGGCGAACCTTTGCAATTTTCCATAGATCAGGAAAGCAAGAAGTTGAGATGGAGCAATTAATAATAGCGGTACTTATTACTTATCGTCTTTCTCTCTTGGAGACTTTTGTGAATCTCTTTTGGAGACTTATTCCACGCAATATTATCACACAATAATAATGGGTGATTTTAATAGGTGCTTACTAAAAAATGATAATAGAGCTTCTTAAGCTACGGTCAATCACTGAATCGTATAATCTTCACATATTGTCTCTTACTGCAACACATAATGTTCCTCAATGCACTCCTTTACTCGATTTAATTTTAGTTTCTTCTGAATGCCTTGTAACAAAATATGGTCAACTTTCATCCCACTCCATTTCTTACCACGACCTCTTATATTTGTCATATAATTTAAATCCACCTAAATCTAAGCCTTAAGTTGTGATGCAGCGTAACATTAAAAGTATGGACATGGAAGCTTTAAAAACAGACGCGTAAGCTCTTGACTGGTCTGATTTGACCATGACACCATCAGTAGATGCTTAAGTTGAGATACTAACGCGACAACTTATTGCTCTCTACGACAAGCATGCACTTGTCAGACCTATAAAGCTGAAACATCTTCCCAATCCCTGGATAACCGACGATATAAAGGCTATGATAAAAAGAAAAAATCGTGCTAAGCTACGAGTAAGACTAAAATTCGATCCATCCTCTGTAAACATTGAAAAATATAAAACTTTACGAAACCAGTGTAATAGGTTATGCAGAGACGCCATATTCATACATCTGTAGAGAGTGGGGATGCCAGTAAAGTTTGGAAACTTCTGAATTCGGTAGGACTTGGAAAAAAAACGTGAACACTTTCCCTTAAAAGTTGACGATAATAATAACTTTTCTTCTAATTCTTTTAGCTATGATAATGCCGTTAAGTATAGAACGTTACAAAGCCTTTGCTCTCTACCAACCCCCGTATGTCAACAGTTCGTTTTTTGCCAATTTGATGTCCGTGATGTAAAGAATACAGTGTTGTCCATCGCCTCAAATGCTTTCGGTAATGATTATGTCAGTCGAAACATGATTCTCCCCATTCTCAAAATTATTCTTTCCATTATTACGCATATCTTCAATCATTCAATTTCTTCAGGAGTGTTCCCCACTAAATGGAAGGACGCTCGTATAATCCCCGTTCCCAAAAAGTTTAAACCTTGCACTTATTCAGATTATTGTCCAATATCTATTTTGCCTTTTATATCTACAGTTTTTGAAAAATTAGTTTATCGCCAACTTAATTCTTACGTAAATGACAATAGCCTACTTAATAAATTTCAATCTGGATTTCGAAAAAGCAATAGCACGTTAACGGCAGTGACAAAAATTACTGACGACATTCGACTAGCGATGGACAACCAAAAATGCTTTTAACTCTGTTGATTTCGAAGTTTTACTCAAATTACTTGTTTGTCTTAATTTATCTCCATCTGCCTTAAACTGGTTAACCAGTTACCTAAAAGGACGTCGGCAAGGAATCAAAGTCGACGAACTCTTCTTTAATTGGTGTTATACAGCTGCTGGCGTCCCCCAAGGCGGTGTGCTGTCCTCTCTACTTTTCAGTATTCATAAATACAATTAGCAGATAAATATCGTCACGGTACCTGACGATTTACAAATTTATACACACGCTAGCATTGAAAGTTTGGCCTCAGCGATCACGCAAATAAATCAAGATAACAAGACTATCAGTCATGGTTTAAAGCTTAACCCTGATAAAACCCAGGCTATAATTGGTAGCCATCGGATGTTAAATATAATTAATCAGTCTGATGTTCCCCCTATCATCATGAATGATACAAGAATGAATTATTCTAGTACAGTAAAGAATCTGGGTGTGTTTTTTGATACAACTTTGTCTTGGTCAAATCAGATTAGTTCGGTTTGTAAAAAAGTTTTTGCTGCTTCTACTTCTCTAAAACGACTTAAGCCTATTGCCCATACCAACTAAGGTTATGCTTGCTCAGACTTTACTGCTTTCAATTTTAGATTACGCTGACGTAAGTTATATCAATCTGACAGAGGACCAGTTAAACAAACTTAACCAGTTAACCAAAAATAAAGCGTATGCAAAAGTTTTGCATACGCTTTATTTTTGTATTACCATATATGCCATGGAATTCAGATCAACTCTTTAGTGGCTCCCGATTCGTCTGCGCAGAAATACTCATGAATAGGTGCACTATTGGACAATGTGCTATTTGTCCCTATGGCACCCCCCTACCTTAACGAAATGTTTACGTTCTCGTCTGAGGATAAAAATGCTTAGTTAGAAAGTAAATGTGCCTACTCAAAAACTCGATACTATGGTAACTCTTTTGCGTCTCTCACGGTGCGGCTGTGGAATAACTACCGACTAATATCAATCTGCATGAACAGTATTCTTTCTCTGTCTTATTGTGATTTATGTTTTCTCCTAATTCATATTTACTGTGTAATCTGTTTTTCTTATGTACTTGTTGTTTACTTTGTACGTCCCTTGTGTGTTTTTTAATGATGTGAATTTCTCATATACATATTATGGATGGTTGCCTGGAAGATTGGAAGATATTGCTTTTTAGCGATAAGGCCACCAAAATTGTACTTTTATATATCTGTTGTATGTATTGTGATAATTGTATATTTTTGTGGTGACCAGTAAAGATTATTATTATTATGAGATGCGACGGTCAGAATACCTATTTCTTTAAACCTTTGTCAGAGATTACGGTTTCTACGAGATATATATATATATATATATATATATATATATATATATATATATATATATATCTCGCATATAACGCAGTGTACGCGTCGAAGCCGCGCAAATCACACCCCGTGTGTCGTGTGTGTCGCCGGAAATTGAGTTGTGCACTCGGCCGGCAAATATCGCACTGTGTTACCACAACCAATGCATCACCGCGACCGCTTCCGTGTACAAGCATTGCATAAAATACATTGTTACATTTAATTTTGCATATTACGTATGTAGAATCATCATGAAAATCCGAACACTTCATTATGCACTATGCAGGATATATTCAAAACAAAAGTAGATATTGAGAGCGTGATGACCACTATTTGATTCTCGTTCCAAAAGAATTTGTATGTATGTATTATTAAGAGAATTACATGTGCGATGTGATCGTAAATTTTGACTATATATTGACTATATGATACTGCGCGGCGGTCACATGACCTTCAAAGCCGAGACGGGAAAAGGCTACTGCCTGCCGAAGGTGTCCAGTAAATAATATTTAATATTCAGTTAATAGAATCAGGCGTTACTTTGGGAAAATCCGTAGCATTCAATTAATTTAATATTATATCTAGTGATTTCCCGCGATAATATATTTAAAGCAGTGTGGGAGGAGGGAGGTGCTTTACACATGCTTATGCTCACACACTTGCTTGCAGGTTGTATTTTTTCGCGTGATTTTGCTGGATATAATGTATAAATTTATTTGATTATTTAGAGGGTCAATACGGGGTTAAGATAATGTGAAACGTTAAGAATCAACTTATTGGAGAATTAGCGATCAGGTATTGTTGCGTGTACAATGTAGAGTCTTAAAGGTTTCATGATACATCCCCTATTAAATGAAAAGCTAGATGTGCTTTTCATACGTATCGTCTTCTGCTATTGATACGAGGGCGGCACTGAAAATTTCGGGAATCAAGGAAGTGACACAACATTACTATTTAAAAATGTATTTATTGCTTTTCGAAGTATTCTCCGCGAAATTTGACACATTTTTCCATACGATGGAACCAATCATTGAAGCAACCATTCCATTCGGAAGTTGGGGTCTCCAAAATGGCCGTTTTGTAGGCGTCTACAGCTTCTTCAGGTGATGAAAATCTCTGATCACGCAATTTATTCTTTATTTTAGGGAAAGTATAGAAATCATTAGGGCTTAGGTCAGGGCTGTACGGCGGATGGTCTAATAATTCTATGATTTCTTGCTCTAAAAACTCTTGTTCTGTGCGCGGTGTGAGAACTCGCGTTGTCGTGATGGAGGATGATGCGGCGGTTGCAGTTCTCTTTACAGAGTTCAGAAACGACCTGTGGCAAACAAATGTTAGCATACCATTCTGCATTAACTGTTCTTTGTCCCTCAAGAGGAATAGTCGCAACATGGCCGGTTTTGGAGACAAACGTGGCCACCATTGTTTTTGCAACACTCCGTGAACGAACAATTTTTGTTGGCTTTAACTCATTTTCGAACACCCAAACTCGTGACTGGTTTTTTGTTTCGGGTTCGTACGCATATATCCAGGATTTGTCACCTGATACGATGTTGTATACAGCATTTGAGGATCCTGCGTGGAATCTTTCGAGAGTTCTGACGCACCAAGTAACGCGAGCCGCTTTTTGCTCTTCACAGAGCAAATGCGGTATCCATCGGGAAAACAACTTTTTTACACCTAATTGTTCATGCAAGATTATTTGTATTTGACTCATGTCAATGTCTAAAGTTGCCTGAATTTCGCGGTATGTCACATGTCGATCTTCCTCAATCAGCTTACGCACAGCATCAACGTTTTCTTGGGTGACTGCAGTTTTTGGACTACCTTGACGGGGATCATCACTGAGCTTGACACGTCCACGTTGAAATTCAGCAAACCAGCGATAAATTGTGGTTTTGGATGGGGCTTCATCACCAAATGCAGAAATCATCCGGTCAACACACTGTTTTTGTGTTAAACCACTTCGAAAGTCATAATAAATCATCGCTCTAGAATTTTCTCGAGTCAATTCCTTTTCTCAACGACTTAACAAGTTTGACAAGACCTTGTGACAAGACCGAGAATCTTTTTTAAATAAATAAACTGTATTCGGTGTTTTAAAACCAAGGAGTTTTAAATTAAAAAGATTTTAATATGACAGGAACAGTGGAAATATTCCATTCCCGATACTTTTTAGTGCAGCCTATGTATCTCTGCGGTGCTGCGTCTGATACATGAAACAAGATTAAATAAATCTGAGATCACAAGTTAGTAGTGGTCGCCCCAAAGGGAGATCTCCGACCGAGCGGGTGGTAACTGCCAACTGGTATGCTCGGTCAGGCCGAAGTCCCACTGTAGTCATTTCGGTTGTGAGCTACAGAAACTTCGAAAGCGCGATTCAAGACTGTGCGTTGATTGGTCCGCAACATAATACTGTAAATAATTTTTACCCGAAAAAAAAGCACAGGGCTTTTCCCTGCAGAGCGCTTCGTTAAACAGGACTTGAATTAAGTCTGTCCTTTAGTCTAGGGCTCTAGGCTGCGAGACGCGAGACGATCGATAGCCCGCTTGCAACCCGACTACTAAAGGGGTCACTTGTGGGAAGCTCAGAGCTTCCCACAAGGTTTTATCATCAGAAACTGTGGAATTTATTGACTTAATTTCAAGAACCGACATTTTG
Source organism: Phengaris arion (assembly GCA_963565745.1). Taxonomy (NCBI): domain Eukaryota; kingdom Metazoa; phylum Arthropoda; class Insecta; order Lepidoptera; family Lycaenidae; genus Phengaris; species Phengaris arion. The sequence continues at coordinate 254,488 of OY751449.1, read as the reverse complement.
CTTAACATTGTGCCTTTTGAACAAGACCTATCAGTTTTTATCTCTGTAGTACTATTACGTATTCTGTCTCTGTCTAAAAAATTGACAACGATTTCAAATTTTCCCCAACATAGAATTGACTATCTCTGATATTATGTACTTACAAGCACGAATTGTTTACCCCATAATGGCGATAAAAATTAGTAAACAGAAGCAAATATGCAAATTGAATTGGATATAAAAAATACATTTTATGAATAGGATGCTTGATGCTACTTACTACTGTAGAGTCAAACTAGAGTAGCGAAGTATAAAGAATCTTGTAGTAAGTATAAATGTCGTCAGATATAAGAGGGGCTAACAGTACCGTGGGACCGGTCCCTCCCCCGCCCCGCGACTCTCCCCTGCGTCGCCCGCTGCACCGCGCTATTGTGATGCGCTTTGTGCAACCCTGCACGAGCCACGGGGTGCCTTTGTTCACGTTTTACAGCCATGGCTGGCTAAAGAGCTCTATAATGGGAAGAGATGCTCTTTATAAGGCATGGTACACGGTACATGGTGATGATATTGAATGGTCTCGCTAAGAAATTGATAACTTGAACGGCATAGATCCACCCTTACATCACCCTCAGGGTAGAACCTGAGTCCTGACTTTCGATTAAAAGTTTTGTAGGCATCAGCTCACCCTTACGTCACGCTTTGTGGCTGGTCAGTCTAGCGGCTAGACTTTAGCCGAAACAGTGCACTAAAAATGTTACATTTACACGCCAGGCAAGAAAGCAAAAACTTATGTTCTCCAGCGCCCCTCGAGCCTGTTCACCCCCTTGGATCCCTGCCTACCGAACTCGCCTAGCGTATGCGCGCGCTTTTACACTGCACAGTACGGGATCAAGCAATTATCAAGTCGACATCCCGGTGCAGGGGTGAGATACGTGGCGTGCGGGGCGCGGGGGAGACGGCGGGCGGAGGCTGCGCGGCGCTCAGTGCCTGAAGTCAGTCGCCCGCGGGCCGCGTGCCAGGCATGTTCCAGTGCGTGCAGCCGCGCACCGACTGGGGCGCGCCGGACCTCGCCAATGCCTTCCCCGGTAGGGCTGCCAGTGCACGAGACCAACATACGGAATACTGAAACGCTACTTAAATGCCGGCTAGCTTCAGTCCGTTGAGCTTGAGACTTCATTCTACCGACCAGACAAGAGATAGTGCCATCCTGTGTCTAAGGAGGCACTAACCTTAAGTGGCTTTTCAGTATTCGGCCTTTAATCACATTTTTGGGGGTCAAGTCCAATTCGGACGCATAATTTGCTGTTAACAAGTCTGGGCACCGCTCGATACGAATATTTCGTTTTTGGCACAATATTATCAGTATTTAAAAATGTCGGAAACCTGTCTAATAATAGTTTCCGGCGACGTCGACGGTCGTCGCCCAAACGAGTTCTGTGTTCGCTGTGTTTATGTTGATGGTTGAGATAGCCCGAAGCCGGCAATGGTTACTGGTAGGTCTTGTTGACAATTAGGGTCTAGGAAGTCTGATGCTGTCGTTACACGAAAATTTAATGACAAGACTCTCTTTCAAAACAATAACGGTTAAATATCCTATGAGTTGGTATATAAAAATAAAAAAATAATAATAAAAAAAATAACGGAATTTAATTTAATAATCGGAATTTAATTTAATTTAATAAATACATACGCACAATGAACAATATTTTATTGTGGCCATTCCATATCATATTTCATTCTTGTACCAGGCCATGTACCTCATGTACCTAAAGTGTATCTTTTATCGCCAGTTTTTTTCCTTGATTAAACATAGAAGGGGCTAGTCACTTATAGTGCTGTGTATCATAAGTAATGCGGGTCACGGGTGTCGCATCAATATTAATAATTATGTATGGTGAAGGGTGGTGAGTGTTTACCAGCAGGTCGAAAAAGGCCACATCGCAGAATATTGCTAAAAGTAAATAGTTTGCAGCATTCCCTGCAATTTTTCTAAATGTTTGTAATATTGTCACGGTTAATAGCAACATTTCAGCAATTAATTTCATTAGCAGATTTATATTTATCGGTTGTGTTGCCACATGAAAAATTATATAACCTGTGTTAATTTTCTTGTTCTTCGACTGGCAACTCGTTGACGTCACGCTGGGTTTTGTTTGACGTTTCACGTTTGTTTATAAACAATGGGGCCCTCGTAATCGCTTTTATGGTAATTTGACCATAAAAGCGATTATACGCGTAGTACCATATAAGCGTAGAATACCTCAACCAAAAATAAAGAACTAATTACTAATTGGTTACCATCCCACTATATTACAAAAGTGTCATAGAAAAATGCGATGGATATATTTATTAAATTGACATAATCGTCATAAGTAGATACATAATATCTTAAGATAGTTCACTCATTTATTAAACTTATTTACTTTGGCGGCAATACTTTCCAGGTTCCAACTCTTGTATGAGCGACACAAGCCTTTATCGAGGCGAAATAGACCTACAAATTCAGACTTCTGAATTTCGGAATCAATGTCCATTATCCATTTTACCGAAAATACGATCTTGTTCAATGATATTTTTCACTAACACGGCTCACTAACACTAAAATGCTCTCAAAGTTTTTCATAGTTTTAAATTCATTGTATTTATATAAAACAGAAAATATTTATTGCGAGATGTTCTAGACCAGGGTAGAAGCCTTTCAAAATAATAAAAAGTGAAAAAAAATAATAGTAGGATAAAACCCATTAGAGAAAGGGAGGAGAATATTATAAAAATGAAAGGAAAAATAATTTACGGGCGATCTGAGGTCGGGAAGGGGATGGGGGTGAGTTTTTAAGGGTAAAATAAGGGTTTATCTCGATTTCCGGCAAAACTAAAAGTCCTATGGAAAAAAGTCAAATGGCAAAGTTGTAGGTAATAAAAAGATCTAAAACTTTTGTATTTACACTTTTTTCACATAACCTCAAAATTTATTTTATAAAGTTTTTTGTTTTTTATCTTTTACAATTTTTTTTTTCACGAAATTTGGTGAAAACTTACCTTTTTATGTGCCAAATACGCTGTAATTTATTTGAATAGAAATATTTATTTTTTCACCTTATTTTGAATTAATATCGAAAAAGCACCCTAATTTTCAATCGAAAATTCACCCGTCAAAATATCAACTTTTTTCGAAAAGTTGGTATGCTTTCTGTTCGTTGAAATCTCTACTTGCCGATGGTGAAAAAAGAAAAATATGTTACTATACTAAATCTTCTCAGAAAATGCAAAAAATCGAAAAAAACTCGAATTCGAATTTTTTTTTTCTATTATTATATACAATTTAGAGCTATTTATTAAAGTTTACACTTTAATTACTCGAAAAACGTAAGATTACATGTTACATTGATAAAAAAAAAATTGCAAATCAAAATATACTACTATAATAATTAACAAACAAATAAGTTAATAAAATTAATATTTAATAAGACATCTACAATATTTGGAGAAAGTTGTCGAATCTTCTTTAAGTTATATGTGTAGATGCCTATTTATAACTATTTTAAGATAACTTATATACCTGAGTGACCTACGAAAAATTTTAGCCCATCAAAAGGTATTTCATAGAGTAGTGGGGAAGGGGCTAGGCGGACCTGGGTCTTACTACATACATACCTACTATTTCTTAGCAGCTGTAACAACCGTTAGCCTAGCCAGTATTCGAAATACAGTACAGTATACAATATCGTTTATAAAATACACGTGCACGCTGAGTTTCTTTAAGATAATTGTGACAAGTTTACTTTAAAAAAAAACTTTTCGAATCTGCATAGGAAGGTAAATACTATCTCTATTTTTATCTGTATCAATCAACTCAAACATAAAAATAGTAATATTTTCTTTAAAAATAGTATGCTTAACGTAACATAACCTAAATATTAAAATTGAACGATATTTTAGTACAAGATTAAAAAATAATAATCTCCTTAATTTTGTACAAACAAATTTAGTTACTCCCATGAAAAAAAAAATCAAAATACGTAAAAAATATATTAAAATCTGTAAAAATTATATAAATATAAATAAAATATATATCGTAAATATATTTTTAATAACTAACTTTTGGCCGATTTTCCATTTCAAGGCGAAATGCTCATTTAATATTTTTCCCCATACAAAGTTTAATACACCTTTTTACCAATTAATAGATCGAATTTTAGAAAATACTGAATTAGTTTTAGTAGATCATGTCAAAGAGCCATATCAAAAAATTTCAAACAGATCTGACCACAAACAAAAAAGTTACATGATACAAACGTTGACCCCTTTAGTTTCACTAAATACCTTCTTAGTGGACCTATACGTCACAAAAGTAAGCTACGGTCCAACTATTACGTTTCTAGCTTCAGTAGTTTTGCCTCGGCGTTGATGAATCAGTCAGTCAGGACATGTTACTTTATATAATAGAAGAGTACATGGGGGTTTTGCCGGGGAGTTCTATGCGTGACGTTGTAGAATTTGTAATATTTCATAAATTTGTGTTATTTCGGTTCTTAATGCGTAATATTGATAGAATATTAACCATTAAACATTCGTTAACTTGCACAAGTGTAGGTAAGTGGTACAACTTCTAAAAACGTGCTATTTTGAGATTTCCTCCAAAACTCCTTAGGAACTTTCAGTAAAGCTTCTACCACTTTACTGAATCGACTGACTTGACTCATTGACTGCACTGACTATTTATTTGGACTTTGACTTTACACTTGACGATTTTGGAATACGGTGTTGATAATTGAAACGAAAGTTCTATTTCCCGCCTTTTTTAACTTGACACTGGCAAATGGTTATAAGCCGATGCCATATATAAATTTAAAAAAAAATGTCTTTCTGTTTAGAGCTTTTAACATGTACATGTACAACAACTCCCAGGGCTACGCATGTAAGGCTTATTATATGCTTAAAGCCTTATGTGTGCCTAAATGTGCTTGGGTTGGGTGGGTATATACCTTCGAGTTTTCGTTCACTTCACTTAAGGTAAATTCGTTTGATCACTTATTATATTCCAGCGCCTTGCCTCTTTGGTATTATTCACCATGTAGATGTTTGGAGCGTATGGGAGTTGTGTAATGTATTAAATGTGTACCTACTTTAATAATAAAATGGTACTGGTTATAATGTTATTTATTCAGACTTCCAGTTTATTTTTCCTGTAAGTATTTTTCCTGTAGTGATTTTTAAGCGTAGTTTTTTTTTAAAATCGAATAAATCACTCAAAATGGCATCACAGAATCAAAATTTTTATTGTAATCGATAAATTGGCCTTTGCCATTCACGTTTTAAAAATAACTTCATGGTCCAATGGTCCATTCGGAAGGTCCAATTTTGCGTCACTTTTTCGAGCATTTCTGCCTGTATTCCACGAATCACGCGTGTTATGTTATCCTGTAAGGCTTTAATCGTGTTCGGCTTGTCCACATAGACTAACGTCTTTACATAACCCCACAAAAAATAATCAAGGGGCGTTAAATCGCATGATCTTGGTGGCCAACTTACAGGGCGATTTCGTGAGATAAGTTGCTCGCCAAATTCATCCTTCAATATGTCCATTGTTCCACGAGCTGTGTGGCATGTGGCGCCGTCTTGATGAAACCACATGTCAACCAAGTTCAACTCAGCCAACTGGGGCAAAAAAAGTCGCGTATCATAGCTCGATAGCGTTCGCCGTTGACGGTAACGTTTCTTCCACGGTCGTCTTTGAAGAAAAATGGACCAATGATGCCACCAGCCCATAAACCACATCAAACTGTCGTTTTTTCGGGATGCATCGGTAATTCTTTTATGGCATTTGGCTGTTCATCACTCCAGATCCGACAGTTTTGCTTATTTACGTATCCGTTGAGCCAGAAATGAGCCTCATCGCTGAACACAATTTTTCGATAAAACAGCGGATTTTCATGGAGTTGTTCTAAGGCCCATTCACCAAAAACTAGACGCTGTGGTAGGTCATTAGGCTTTAATTCTTGCAGAAGCTGAATTTTATAGGCTTTCAAACCCAAATCGACACGTAAAATTTTCCATGTGGTTGAGTAACACATGCCCAATTGCTGAGAACGGCGACTAATTAACATTTCAAGATTCTCATTAACACTGGACGCTATGACTGCAATATTCTCTTCTGTACGCACTGTACGCATGCGAGTCGATGGTTTAATGTCCAACAAAGTTAATTTGGTGCGAAATTTGGTGATAACAGCACGAATTGTTGATTCACTAGGTCGATTATGACGACCATAATATGGTCGTAACAAACGATGAACGTTTTTAACAGAGCAAGAATTTTGATAGTAAATTTCAACAATTTGCAATCGTTGCTCGTTTGTAAGTCTTACCATGATGAAATGGCAGAGTATACTGAAAACTTTTCACTTTGACAGATGACGTTTGGACGCCATTACCAACCAGTGCTGCCAACCTGAAAAACTTAACTCTTAAAAAATCACCCATTATATTTATAAATATATATAGTATATAAAATAACAAGCATTATGAAATTATTATGCCTTCTTGCGCGCTAAGCATAAATTAGTTACCAATATTTAATAATCCACTTACAATTAAAATAATATTTTATTTATTATTTAATTTTTCTTAAATAAAAATTACTGAGTACTTAAACTGAAATAATTACATTCAAGATATTTTTCCTACTCTTATGTAAAGGAGTACTCTTATGTAAAACAATATTTATGTCCTAAGGAAATCACATCGCTTTATAAGATTAATATATTATTTTATAATAGATTAATATATTATTATAAGGAATAAATAATGTGATCTTAAACCGAATAAAGACTAAGTATATTGTATTAATATAAAGTAACTAAAATTGTTAGGGTAAGTTGGCCTAATAAAGAATTTGGTTTGGTGGTAAGAGAAAGATTGTGACAACCGTGTTTCAGAAGCATCGATTGAGACTCCATTTAGTTTTGCTCTGGAACAGCTTTAGAGTTCCATAAAGTACATAATAAAACAGCGACGTAGTTGCTGAATGACTTTTTTTTTCTTTTTTCTTTACTAATCTTTATTTGTATTTCTGGTTGTTTTACCTAATATTTGTGTCAACTTATAAAATAAAATTAACTAAGTTTTATTTACTTACGTGCAGGACATATCTCCATTTTGTATTGGGTCCATAATTACGTTTTTCCTTTAAAGTTTTTTAGTGCTACACGGACTATATCGGTAGAATAACTTCTGTTTTCTTTGTATAGTAAATAAAGTATTTCTTTGGCCTGTTCTTGTTTAGATACCTTTCCAGGTCTTTTGGGAATTAGTCAGTCATTTTATTTTAAATTTGATAGATTTTTGGGTCATAGAGATTACGCGTATATATAATATATATCTGACATGAACTACTGTTGTATTGCACCCCCCCTTCTTTTCGTGGATGGCTTTACCTCATCTAGAAGGCGTAACGCCTGTTGTACAGACTCAAGTACCTTTTATAGTAAACCTTCTTGTATATCTCGTATACACTCCAATGATTGGATAAAATATACCGGTGCATCACACAGTAAGTACACTAATGGTAATAAGCAATATGTCAATGAGAAACATCACCCACGTTACATGTATAATGTCAATTGTGCATTGTGCGCATCCGTATTGGTTAAAGTACGCCGCTGTATCTCGTGCCCAATCGTAGTCAGCAACACGTCAATATGTCTCGCATATCACCCGTGTAAAATGCACCTAATGTATTTCAGGTTGATCTTGTTGTGGCAAAACGAGTGCATCGCGTTCCCACTCGTGTTCGGCGACACCTCGACACCTCATATCACCTGTGTAAACTTTTGTAGCAAACATTTTCTTCTGGGTTAATATAGGTCGATCCTTAATTCATATAGAATGATTTTTAATATAGAATACCTTGATAAATTTTTTCGATTTAATTGTGTTGCTTTAATGTGCTATTTGCTAATTAAGCTAGCATGGTATCCAAAGAGATATTTGGCTCTGCTCGTTTCAACATAGTTTGCCAATGGCCAATAAAATGTAAATAAAAATTATCGTGTTCCAAGTAATTAACTTGTGATGCGAATATTTAGCAAAAGAGGTAGTGTGACCCTAATTAGATTTTTATATATTTTTTTTATTATTAAATTCCCACGCTGTATAATTGTAAAGTACATTTTCTAAAATTTTTATAAATAATATGATACGACTAGCAATAGACTCTGTTTTTCACACATTTCTCATACACATACTTTTAGCAAGCTTGTTGTGGTGTGGAAACTAAGTAGGTACCACTCATATCATTTTTATTTATTAAGGTAACAAACAGCCATTACACAGAATATGTTTAGATGAAAAGTTAATGACAATACGTAACTTTTTTCTTGAATTCTAGCTATAAAAATTATGCGTCTGATGCCAAGTAGGGCTGAAGATACTACATGGTAAATAATACCAAAGAGGCAAGGCGCTGGAATATAATTATTATTTATTAGTACATAATAGTAATGTCGTATGTTATGTGTGTGCAGACATCCGCGTGCAGCTGTCGGAGCAGACGCGGCTGTTGGAGGCGCGCTCGGAGGCGGCTGCGGGCGCGGCGGCCGAGCTGCAAGACTACTGCCGTCGCCGCGCCGACCTCGAACACGAGTACGCCCGTGCGCTCGACAAGCTCGCCCGCGCCGCCGCTGCGCGCCACCGCGACCCGCGCGCCCCCCCACCGCCCGCCGCACGCGCCGTGTGGGCCGCTGCACTCGAGCACACGCGCGCGCTCGCCCGCGACCACGCCGCGCTCGCCGACCTGTACGGCGCCGCGCTCGCACCGCGGCTGCAGCGCGCCGCCGATGACGTGCTGCGCCTGCACCGTAAGTGCCGCGACGTGCTGCACGAGCGCCACGAGGAGGTCGCCGCGGCGCTGGCCGAAGCGGCGGCGGGTGGCAAGGCGCACGCGGCCGCTGCAGCCGACTGGCGCGCCGCCGCGCTCAAGCTGCGCACGGCGCACGCGGCGCGCGAGGCGCTGGCGACTGAACCCTCGCGCCACAAGAAACTCAAGGCGCTCGACAAGGAGCTGGAGAAGCGACGCGGCCGGCACTCTGAGGCTCGCGCGCGGGCGCTGCGGGCGCGCGCTGATTACCAGCTCAGCCTGGAGGCCGCCAACGCCACGCTGCAGCGCTACTACCTCGACGACGTCGCCGACATCATGATGGTCAGTGCCGCCGATATCCCTTCCTGCTTGCTTCAATCGGTAGACAATACAACCTAGAGTATAGACTATATTCTTATGATGAATATTGAACAGTCCTCCGAGAGACTTCTTTAAGTTCGATCTGTTAATGTTGCAAACGGCTATTCTTTTTATACTTATTATTTTATGATATATTTTGGAAAATTTGTGTATTTCTGTTACTTGAAAATGAAATTTTTCTTGTTTTCTTACAGTGTACGGAGGTGGGGTACGAGGCGGTGGTGGGGCGGTCGGCGCGTGCGGCGGGCGGTGCGGAGGCGGCGGTGGGGGCGGCGGCAGCGGGCGCGGCGCAGGCGCTGCTGAGCGCGGCGGACGCGCTGGACGCGCTCGCTGACCGTCAACGGTTCGTGGCCGCCCATCCGCACGCTTTCGCCCCGCCGCGGCCGCTGCCCTTCGCGGGCGAGCCGCCGGCCGAGCACGATCGCGCCATGGGCGAGCTGCTGGCGGGCTCCGCGCCGGACGCCGACGACGCCGCCGCCGCCGCCGCCGCTGACTTAGCCGCGCGCCTGCGCCAGCTGGAAGCTGCGGCGCGTGCACTGCGGGCCGAGTGCGCCGAGAACGCCAAGACGCTAGACGCGGCGGAGGCCGAGCTGCTGCGGCTGGTGGAGGGACCGGCCGCGCAGTGGGACGTGTCGGGGCTGTTCGGCCCGCAAGCCGCGCCCGCGCCACCGCCCGCGCCGCCGGACGACGAGGCGCGCCGCGACCAGGAGGACTACTACCTGCAGGTATCTTTTTAACCCCGACGAAAACAGATGGGTATACACATACACACACATACAGACACCTCAAACATGTTACAAGTTTGACGTGTTTGTCCGTGGCATAGTAGCTAAAGGTTTTTTTTAAACTTCGTTCATTTTCAGATAAGTAACGTAGTAGGTACTATCAATTCCATTTTATGTCCATCTTAATTAATTGTATATTTACGTAAACCCCGTAAAAGAACTTAAAAAAAACTATCTTTGTTATTCAGCATTTGAAAACTTTTTACGTTGGTGTTCGTAGAAGTTCCGCGCGTACGTATCGAGCGCGGGGCGGCTGGCGCGCGTGGAGGCGCGCGCGGCTGCGGCGCGTGGCGGCGGTCGTGCACGCTCCCCCCCGCGCCGCGCGGCTCGCGCGCGCTCGCACTTTGCCGCGCCGCTGGGCGGGGAGCTGCCGGCCGTGCTGGTGTCGTGCGTGCGCGTGATCGCAGCGTACGGCGTGCGGCAGCAGGGCGTGTTCCGCGTGTCGGGCTCGGCCAGCGAGACGGCGGCGCTGCGGGCCGCCTACTGCCGCGGTGAGGACCCGCTGGCGGCGGCGCGCGGCCCGCCTGACGTGAACGCTGTGTGCGGCCTTTTGAAGCAGTACGTGCGCGAACTGCGGCCGCCTCTGCTGCCGCCACGCCTGCAGGAGCCGCTGTGCCGCGCAGCCGCGCTGCCACAGCCGCAGTTCGCTCGGCGCGTGCGCGAGCTGCTGGCCGGGTTGCCGGCGGGCGCGCTGCTGGCGCTGCGCTACCTGTTCGCGTTCCTGGCGCACCTGGCAGCTCACGCGCCAGCGACGATGATGGACGCGTGGAACCTGGCCATCTGCCTGGGTCCCACGCTGCTGGCGGCCTGGGGCGAGGGCGGCGCGCAGGTGCACGCCCAGAACCTGGTGAACGAGCTGGTCAAGCGCACGATCGAGCACCACCTGGAGATTTTCCCGCAGGACATCGCGCCGCATACGTTGTTCGTGCCGCCGCCGCCGCCGCCGCCCTACGAGTGAGTATCGACTTATAGTTAACCTCCGCGTGACTTAGAATAAAAATTATTTCTTACTGGTTTTTTATTTAAAAAAAAAAAAATTACGGACGTTGCGTGCATATTGCAGAGAGACGGACGAGGCGGACGGCGCGGACGAGGTGGCGCGCGCGGATGATGAGGACGAGTCGGCGCGTGCGGACGAAGGGGGCGCGACGGACCACGGCGCTGCGGGGAACGGCTGGGACGCCGGCGCTGGCCTCCAGCGATACGTCGACGACGACGGTATGACATAGACAACAACAACTACACATATTGACAATATCTTGTGATATTATGTATTTTATTATATGACGAATATCCTCGTAAATGGAAGTATGATAGCTTATTTAATTCAGCCTTTTTTAAAAGTAAATGTTCTCGGCAAGTGTCGTCGTTCCGTCCTGAAGTAAATCTTTGCTCGTGTTGCAGATCTGGTGCTGAGCGACGAGGACGACGAGCCGGACGACAGGTGAGTTACTCACATACGTCGTACACTTTATTATTTATTTTATTAATTTCCGCTACGGTATCTAAAGCGTGGTTACTTCGCTCGGCGGATATTGATTAAATCACACAATTATTACGAACGCGATGCCCTAAAGTTTTTCTAATTTAGAACATAAGACAAAATATATATTAAAGCGCGAATTAACAAACGAATTGGAGCAAACTTACAGGACTTTGTGCCTAAACAGTATTATAGAAGTCATTAACACATTTCCATTGTGCCAGTTACATGCAGACGTCTTAATATGAGAGCGACATGAACTCGAGATGCAGTAGGCCTGCAGACTAGCTTACACGCCCCCGTATATTCATGTAAATAACCTCGTGATGTGTTGCAGGGCGAGCGGCGAGGACGAGCAGGTAGCGGGCCGCAGCGACCCCCGCCCGCGCCCACAGCTGACGCAGTAGTTAGTGTAGTTAGTGTGGCTTATGGCTTTCCGGCGCGGCGGGTGGTGAGTAGCGTAGCGCGTGTAGCTGTAGCGTAGTAGCTGTCATTACACCGGCCTGTGTACAGGAGCCGAGCGCCGCACCGCCTGCCGCCGCGCCCGCCGCTGACCACGTCGCGGCTGACGATGACGACAACGTCGACGATGAAGCCGCTGCCACCTGCCGGTAAAATATTTCGATTATATCAAAGGGTTTACTTGATCATATCGAAGTATTTCGCTTGTGAATTCACCGCTTGTGGACAAAGTGTTCGACTACTACTCCGACCATCGGCCCGACAGTATTCACAGCTGTATTCCCGGCCCCCGGTCTAATACGGCAGGTCAAATACGTTAATCATGATCGTCAATATAGTGTAAATAATAATTTATACTTAATTGCATACCCTGAGTTTATTATTGTCGGCCATGACCTTTATTGACCTTGCGCAGGCGGCTGGCAGAAAGCACGCCGGACCTGCTGCTGGACACGCCGGCGCGCGCCGCCGACCACTTCGCGCAGGACCGCGACACGCTGCGCCGCGCGCCCGCCGCCGTCACCGCCACCGCGCCCGCCGCCGCGCCCTCCCACAGGTATTTTATCTTACTATATTTACATAATATAGGGTGTTTGGTAGAACGTAATCAATCCGTGAAATTGAGATTCGCGGGGTGACACATCATTTGCAGAACCCCCTATAGTCTTGTAGCGGACCAATTAGCGCCACGATCCTGAATCGCGCTATCGAAGTTTTCATAGTTCGGCGCTATATATTAGGTTAGGTTAGCTATACCTATGAAATTGCCGTTTTGTAGGAAAAAATCTAATCGAATTTTTTTCATGTATTTTTATTTGTATTAATCGAAGTAATCACCCATACAATCAATGCATCTTTGCCAACGCAGTGGTAGTTTATTGATGCCCTTCTTAAAGAATTCACCTGGACGGGAGGCAACAAATTGTTCAAAGGCATTTTGTACTGCCTGTCGGGTATTGAATTTTTTACCCGCTAACAAGTTATCCAAAATCTGGAAAAAGTAGTAGTCTGTAGGCGCAAGGTCTAGTGAGTAGGGCGGATGACGGAGAGCTGTGCCGTACTGCTGTGCAGTATGAGGTCGCGCGTTGTCGTACAGCGAGCGATTGAGCAAAGCTGGTTGGAGATGTGCCAGCTTCTCCATCATTGTGTTCAGTTCTTCACAGTACACATCTGCAGTAATGCTCACCCTGTTTGGTAAGAAGCTGTGATGAATCACACCGGCGCTAGACCACCAAAAAGTGACCATCACTTTTCTAGGGGTAATTTTTCGTTTAGGGCATTGTTTAGGTGCTAAACCAGGATCCAACCAACTTGCTGAGCGCTTGCGGTTATCAAACAGAATCGATTGTTCATCGCAGGTAACAATGCGGTTCAAAATTCCTTCATTTGTGTGTCTGCTGAGCAGTGCAAGGCACGTCTCGACGCGTACTTCGCGCTGGCGATCATTGAGTTCGTGGGGCACCCATTTGTCAAGCTTTTTTACCTTGCCAATTTGACGCAAATGGACCAATATTGTTTTGATGCTAACGTCGAAAGCTGCTGCTAATTCAGCCGTAGATTGTGTATCATCAGCTTCCACAATCGCCTTTAATTCGTCATTGTTGACCAAAGTCTACGGACGACCGCGAAGTTCATTTTTCAGGTCGAAATTTCCAGAACGGAAGCGAGCAAACCAATAACAGGTGATACGTTGGTTTGTAGTGTTAGCTCCGTAAACGTCGTCGATGTTGCGTGCCGCTTGTGCCGCGTTGCTGCCACGACGTACTCATATTCCATAATTACTCAAATTTTTAACGTATCCATGATGACGAAAAAGATTGAAATGCGATGAAAATGTAACACTAATCAATAAACAAATGACTACATTTGGAAAAATAATTCCATGTTTTTAAAATAAAGTTAATTTGAAATTAGAATTCTTAGCCAAACAAAAATTATTTTGATTTGAAATGGCCAGTACTGCAGAACGGCAATTTCATAGGTAAAGACCTATTATACAACATCTGAAAACTACTACAGTGGGCTTCGGCCTGACCGAGCATGTGGTATGCTGGCTCGGTCGAAGATCTCCCTTCGGGGCTTTCACTATTTCCAAAGCCTATATGTACCGCCGATATTGGACCGTTTCTGAGATATTCGTATTACATAACAAACTGAAAATGGTTCCAATCATCAAGGTTTTAATTTCCTAGTACAAGCTTCCAGACCTCATTATTAACTTAATTCAACGAGCGCTAATATCTTTTATACTAAAGTTTTATAATAAATTAAAAATACGTAAAAGATTTATAAAACATAAAAACCCCATAGACGAGCTGGCGTTCCGCTGGCCAGAACTAGATGTCGCAATCAGATTAATGCTTGTCACAAAAAATATTTAAAAAAGGTAGACGCTTCAATAAGCAAAGTGATAATATTACATCATTCTGGTCTTACATGAACTCTAAAAAGAAATCCAAAGGTACGAATCTAACTCAATGACATAAATTATAAAGATCCAACTAACATATTATTATGTAATGCATTTATTGAAAACTTTTCCTCGGTTTATAATACCTCAAGCTTGATAGATTATTTAGATTTAGTAAGAGAAGGCAGCGAGGACTTAATGCCAGTAAACGTGCTGACTAATATGACTAATATCACTGTAGATACTAGATAATTACACAATTCTAAAAAAAATAAAAACCATTAATATATAAAAAAGGTCTGGGCCAGACGAAATCCCGCCGATCTTAGTCTCTCGTTGCGCAAATTCTATTTCCAAGCCATTAACACTCATTTATAATAAATCCCTAAGCAGTGGACATTTTTCAACAGTTTGGAAGCAGGCCAATATTGTTCCTGTGCCTAAGACAGGTGATCCTAGGGATATACAAAATTATAGACCAATAGCCTTGCTATCCGTGTTTGCTAAAATATTAGAATCCCTGGTATATCCACATTTGAACAACATGGCTTTCGCAACAGAATGTCCACCTTAACAAGCCTCGGTTTACATATAGATGATTTATGTAATGCAGTAGATAACAATCAAGAAATAAATTCTATTTACATGGATTTTAGTAAAGCTTTCGATAGAGTAGATCACAAGTTGTTATTAAGCAAATTAAGAAAGGTGGGAATTCATGGTAAAATGTTAAAATAAAATAAAATGTTAAGATGATTTTGTACATACTTGGATTCTAGAACTTTGAAAGTAACGCTAATGGTTACGAGTCAAAGCATATAATTGCAACTTCTGGAGTGCCCGGGGCTCGCACTTGGGACCTTTACAATTTTTAGTTTTTGTTAATGACCTAGCTGATGTTATCAAATATTCAAAATTTTTATTGTTCGCAGATTACCTTAAAATTTATAAAGTGGTATAAGTGACGAATAATAAATAGAAGAAAAAGAGGGCAAAAACCTTGTATCCAACCTACAACACCCAACTAAACGTAAAATATGGAAGACCAGTTTCAACTTAAGTAAGTTGAAACTGGTCGGTCGGTCTGGTCGGAAACTGAAGGGAGGGATTAGTCCCAGGTATATGGAAATCTGCGTTTATAACCGCGGTACATGAAAAGGGGCCTAAAACTGATGTTACAAATTATAGACCCATCTCAAAATTGTGTATAGTAGCTAAAGTTGTCGAGCGTATAATATATAATCAATTATTTCCGGCTCTGAAGACCTCTTTTGGTTCCTTTCAACATGGATTTCTATGTGGAAGATCCACAGTCTCCGACTTAGTGATTTTCAATGACTATCTTACGCAGGCCATGGAAACTGGCAAGAAAGTTGATGTAATTTACACTGACTACTCTGAATGTTTTGACCGTGTAGACCATATTATAAATATAAAGAAGCTTACATCCATAGGAGTCGCAAGGAATCTTTTAGATGGTTCTCTTCCGTAGTTGTTAAAAAATATATTTCTAGTTGGGTAGACATCCCTAGTGGAGTTCCCCAGAGATCGTTGCTTGGCCCTCCTCTTTTCAGCATAATGGTTAACGATATTCAAAATCGTTTACATTCATCTCAATTACTTTGCTTCGCAGATGACATGAAAATATTCTTAACTATATCGTCTCAAACTGATGCATCTATACTCCTGGCTGCAATCTCGCGTCTTGAGCAGTATTGCTTTCTAAATGGTCTGGATCTCAATCCCTCCAAGTGTTGTGTTGTTACCTCTTCAAGAAAACTGACCGTAATACCTACGAGTTATATGCTCAAGCAACAACCATTACAGCGCCTCACAACAGTTCGTGATTTAGGCATTTATCATGATTTTAAATTACTATTTGACACACACATACATAAAATAGTATCAAAAGGCTACAAAGCGCTTGGTTTTGTTCTAAGATGTGCGGCATCATTCAAGGACATCAAAACAATAAACACATTATACTGTACCTATGTGCGCCCTCACTCGGAGTATGCCTCTCAAGTTTGGAATCTTAGGTACAAAGAATACATAGATCGCATCGAAAATATTCAAAAGAAATTTGTTCGATATCTTTGCTATAGATTAAAAATGTATTATAACTAAGAAAATTATTTAGAACTATGTAAAAGGCATCACCTGGTCCCGTTAAGGATCCGACGTGATGTTGCTGACTTTAGTCTTCTTACTTAAGATAGCTTCCAATAAAATCGATCCGCCTGAACTTTTGGAAAAACTCAACATAAATACACCTATAAGAATCTTTAGATCTAACCCCCTTATTTTTCTACCAGTAGTCACAACAAACTATCGGAAGAACTAGTTTTTCTTGCGCGCAGGTAACAATTTTAATAAAATCTGTAAATCTGTGGACTTAGATTTATTCACAACTGGCACAGCGACAGCTAAGCGATTACTTTACTAATATTTGCTAAATTTTTAACATAGTGTAACACAACTAATAATATAATAACATAACACATTAGTAACATAGTGCTGACTTCTACTATCTTTGTACTTTATGTAGGTACTTCAAAATTTAAATGGGTCTAAATAAGTTTTTTAACTTTTATCCTAAATGAACTATTGCTATAATATAAGCTTACCACTTGATAGTTGATTGTACACTTGTGACTGTTTCTTTATTTATAATTTATAAACTGTGTCAAATTAGCGTGTATTAGTGTACACTATGTTTAACTCCTGTTAACCTATTCAGTTTCAACATGTGAGGACCTGTAATTGGCTTTCTCATTAGAAAGCCAATTACAGATTAGGTTAGTTAGAATTGTTTTATATTGTTATTACTGATAGCATATACTTTTATATTATACCGCCAAAACCTTGACAATTGCCTTTTTAACTTGACTTAGCAAATGGTTTAAGTCGACGCCATATATTAAAAAAAAACATGACATTGACAAATACGAATTCATTACAATCAAAAAATTACGAAAACATTACTCATCATACAATAATTTATTTAGTTCAAAACAAAGAAAATAATGTATCCACGAGAATAGTGTGTGATTTATGCATGATTCTGCGTAATCTGTTGCACAGGCGAAGAACAAACGAAACGTCAGATTTGACGGTGATAGTCTTCTTGGCGTTCCAGTCCACTTCTGATCCTATGCCATAGTCGCGCAAATTCCCGTAGCCTTCCGAAGTTCGCCGCCGAGGAAACGAGGTCGCAGTAATAGGCCGGACCCTCTCCGAAGACTTCGATCCCATCCAAAAGCTCCCTACGCGCCACCCCGTACAGAGGGCACTCCCAGATAGCGTGGTGTACGTCTTCCACCGCGGCTTCTCCACAGTAGCATGACCCCACGTCTGAAAGATTCAATCTGTGGCGCCTCCGTCTGAAACAGCCGTGACCGGTAAACAGCTGCGATGTTTCATAGTCAGGCTCTATCCAAGTTGCCTTGGAACGAACCTCCACGTCCGGAAAAAACCGATTAAGATTTCCCTTTGCCGATGTGTCCCAACGCTCCTGCCATAGGGCATAAGCGGACTCAGTTTCTCTGAGTTTCGCACTCCGAAGCTCTTCCTTGGTAATCGCGGTCTCGCGCATCACACCTAGTCAGTGCTAGTGCCAGCACCGAAAGAATAATAGCAAACAAGACACCGGCGATCGGAACCAACAACAAAATAACAGAAATAATAATACGGAGCAGTAACACCATACCCTCCTCTAAGCCGACTGGTCCTTGTGGAGGAATGATACCACAATCCTCCAACGAAAAAGACAACGCACTTATCCTGAAAAACGAAGAAAATCTAACGGACATATCACACGCACTAAAACAGATTAAATTAGACATTGTTGGCCTGAGCGAAGTGAGAAGAATGGGCGAAAATATAACTACGTATCCAGACTTCTTACTGTATTATAAAGGGGAGACTCATGGCCACCATGAAGTGATTTTTTTATGATTAAAAAACATATTACAAAATATATAGAAGAATTTGTAGGCATCTCTGAACGAATTGCGATTATGAACTTGAAACTACCGGAATATAAGGACCTGTGAAATATGACATACGAGTATGTGGCATAATGACCAACAGAAACGCTTACATTAAACACTTACTTTACAAACTTTACTGACATCAAAATATTTAATTTCAACACTAATTATAGGCTAATTAGAGCTGAACTAAAAACAAAGCAACCAAAAAAACCTTTAGAACGATATCACCTTTTAAATTATTGTACTTCACCCTTGGCAGAACTGTGTTATAGTATTGTTCTCCCATCTGGAGTCCACACTACCGATGCCATGTAAATAGAATAGAAGCGGTTCAACAAAAGTTCTTATTCTTCTTGACAGTTCATCAAAAGAAGATAAATGTTCTTACTACGTATGACAATAGAATACTATAATATCAAGCATCGTAGGTGGTGGGGATCACTGATCAGGTGTTACTTTTTAAACTTATACAACTGTCCGGAATTTTTGTCAAGGTTAATGTTTTCTGTCCTGAAGCCTAACTCTAGGAAACGGGATGTGTATTTTGTAAAGGGTTTCAGAACTAATTTAGTCAATCATCATAGCACAGGGGCTACTTATCTTATGATATTTACCGCATACTGCCAATAATATGTCGATAACATAACAAGCTGTACGCTTAAGCTCGCGCTAGCGGAGATACCAGCCCACTGTAAAGCGATATTGTCACTTTCGATAGCAAAGAACCATTTCGCTATTTAAAAATGCATGTGGAGTCTTCAGTATGCCTTTAATTGGGTCAGGATCTTAACTTGTCATGTATCTGTAGTATTATGTGTAATATGCCTTTATTAGATGTAGATCTGTTGGTAGAACTAAAAAATAAATAAAATACTGTTTGTAGGCAGACGAGCTCAGAGGGTGGCGCAGGGCGGGAGGCGGCGGGGGCGGCTGCGGGCGCCGCGCTGGGCAGCCCCGTGCCGGCGCGCAACACGCTACGCGTCGCAGCCAAGTTCGCCGACCTCACACTCACAGGCGGATCGCTCAAGCCCGCGCTGGCCGCCAAGCCCGCGCTGCTGCGCCGCCCCACGCCGCACCCAGCGCACGCCGCGATCGCGCCCGCTGCCGTACCAGCTCCCGCACCCACGTCCGCCGAGCTGCAGTAGCGCCGCGCCCGAGTCCGTGTGAGTGGTATACGCACACGCGCCCCGCGAGACTGATTCATACGCGGCGCGGGCGTAAACAGCGGGTACGTGTCTTGTGCCGTTTTATAGTAACGTCACCGCCTTCGGTTCCGTACTGCTCTGTAGCAGGAACTATCCGCGCCGGCGGTACGTGCCCGCGGCACTAGCAAGCACGGCCGCGCCGCGCCGCCTCCGTCGTTCGTAGATTTTGTATGCATTACTATATGCAAATATTTTTGTACCGTCGCCGAGATGCCGCACAATAAACAGTATTATCTACGGCGTCTTTTATTGTACCCCAGACGATGGATGTTTTAGTGGTTACTTATATTTATAATAAAGTACAAACTAATCGGAGTGTTATTTTTTATCATAATATCTAATTCCATCAAATGGAGCAGGAGAGTGGACTGTCGCTTGGGCTGCACGCGGGCTCGGTGCCTGTAGTTGGCGTGTATCGATGAGAACTGTCTCGAGTACATTGAGTATATAATGGGTACTATTTAATAGGCCTTTATTAGCGTCAAACAATGCTTAAGACGCACAAGACACGACCTCAAATATTAAACAAAATATTGTTATATGTTATGCGCCATCTGTTAGAGAACATTATACAGTTTTGATAACTTAGAAAAAAAACGAGACCTTAGAGGAGTCGCATAATACGGAAACTTTTCCATTAAATAGTGTCAGAAATCAACGTCAAAATTTAAAAAACCTAAATACTGAAATTGTTTATTCGAATCTGACTGCCATTCCTATTCCTTCCTGTTACTCACATCCGTCCCATTTCATGAAATCACTCCCACAAATTGCAAGAAAGCGAGAGGCACGATGTTACACATCAAAAAAATATTATTACTTTATTTACAAAAAAAATGTTTGTTTCTTTGTTCTTCACCGATTTCGAAAAATTCTATTCAGCCTCGTTTTAGTGCCATCTATGCGCAAGTAAGTAACCTTAACAGAATTTGACAATGACATCTGTTTTTAAATTACACAACATAAATAAGTGTCAGATACAATGATTTCAAAATTATGGATGGGCTATGCAATGAAATGACATTTGACAGAATAAATCGTCATACTAGAAAAAGTTACGCCATCTTGATTTCACCATACCTAAAATGTCAAAATGTGAAACAATCCCAAAAGTGGGTAGAGTTTTTGCCTCGACATGCCTCGACTATATTATTACGGGATTATGGTCCGATATTCGGAGTAAAACGCCAGTTTCCTCTGAGTGAGTTTCACTACGAATTTCCACACCAACACGAGTCTGGTCTTCCAACACGCCAAAATGTCCAAATCGTAAGCCTTCGTGATCGTAATTCGTAGCCGGAGTCGCAGAGAGTAATTGCACTAATCACTTTAATACCTAAAATATGCTCCAAATTAACTCGAAGAACACTCGTAGTTAACTGAACTGACCGCGGTCGGCGGCGGCCTCTTTATATACCGACGATAGTTACTAGAAACTTCGCGGTGTAGAACTTTATAGATCTTTCTACATAGAACAATCTAGAACTTTCGAGTCGGGGTGAGAATGGTACAGTGCATGTCCGTGAACGTTCTAGTACTTTCCATACTAGAAGCTTCTAGAACACTACACATTCGAGCGCCGCGGCCGTAACATACTAGAACCCTACAAATTGAAATGCCGTAACAATATATACGTCTATGGTCAGAAAAAAGTAGTATTTAGGTACTACAATGTCTAAAATCTATTTAGGTACGAAAAATATGTACAGTCGCCGTCAGATCTGGTGTCCCACTTTTGAACCTTATTGCCAAATAATAAGGTTGAAAAGTGGTACACCGAATTACTACAGATTTTATTTGGCAAACTCATGGAGCAAATATAGAGTGGCGGACGGCAGTGTGGTAAGTAGATTTCAGTATGAAACGATGCGTGATATTTTGCGGGGTTAGGGGGTGTCTGACTCCGCCCACTCATCTACCGGTCAATAGAAAAACTACGTATTTCGTTCGTTATCGACCTTACTAGGTAGTTTGCTCTCTAACACTAAATGACACTAAACGCAAAATTACATCACGGTCGACAGGGGCGTAAAATGATGAAAAACTAAATATTGCTTTACAACTGAAAAGTTTTTAGGAAGTACTGCAAAAAAAAAAAAACTTTATTACGCATGATGATTAAAATAATATTAGGTCATTACATATGAAATTGGCGTTTTGTAAAGGAGGAACATAAAGTCGATTTTTTTAAACATAATATATTTATTTAATCAAAGTATATAGTTGCCATTGCTATCTATTCACTTTTGCCATCTCATAGGTAGTTCATTGGTTCCTTTAGTAAAAAAACCATTCGGACAGGAATCAATAAAATCTTTGAAGGCGCTTTGGACTGCCCCATCGGAGTTGAATTTTTTCCCTTGCAAGAAGTTTTTTCCCAAATTTCGAAAAAAATGGTAGTCTGTTGGAGCAAGGTCCGGGGAGTACGGTGGATGGCTTAGACATTCCAATTGAAGCTCCTCTAATTTGGTAGCCGTCTGTTGTGCAGTGTGTGGTCTAGCGTTGTCCTGAAGCAGCAGTGGCCTAGGGCGAATGACCAACCTCGGCTGTTTAGCAGCTAGCTTTTCCATCATGATTTGCAGTTCCTGTCAATAGACATCTGCCGTAATCGTCTGACAAGAAAGCTGTAGTGAACGACAGTGGCACTAGTCCACCAAACGCTCACAAGTAACTTTTTTTGAGTCAATTTTCGCTTGGGATAGGCTTTGGCTGGTTCGCCAGGGTTCAGCCATTGTGATGAGCGTTTCCGATTATCGTACAGGATCCACTTTTCATCACAGATAATGATTCGATTTAAAATCCCTATCATTATTGTGCCGGTTGAGTAATGTAACGCAACAGTCGACGCACGTTTGTCGGTTTGCTGCACTCAATTCATGAGGTACCCACCTTTCAAACTTGTTCACCTTCCCAATTACCTTCAAGTGGATTAAAACAGTTTTATCACTAACACCGCAGCCTGCAGCTAACTGTGACGTGGTTTGCGATGTATCCGCTTCCACAATAGCCACAATTCAATTCTTCATTATCAACTTTGGTCTCCGGGCGTCCACGGGGCTTGTTCTGCAGGTCGAATTTTCCAGAACGAAAACGTTGGAACCAAAAACGCACTGTGTTTTCTTTTTCACAAATAATAAAAAAGATTTTTCCTGTCCTTTGTTCCTGTCACATTAAAATCTTTTGAATTTAAAACTCCTTGGTTTTAAAAATCTAATACCGTTTTTTTATTTAAAAAAAGATTCTCGGTCTTGTCACAAGGTCTTGTCAAACTTGTTTAGTCGTTGAGAAAATGGGATTGACTCGAGAAAATTCTAGAGCGATGATTTATTATGACTTTCGAAGTGGTTTAACACAAAAACAGTGTGTTAACCGGATGATTTCTGCATTTGGTGATGAAGCCCCATCCAAAACCACAATTTATCACTGGTTTGCTGAATTTCAACGTGGACGTGTCAAGCTCAGTGATGATCCCCGTCAAGGTCGTCCAAAAACTGCAGTCACCCAAGAAAACGTTGATGCTGTGCGTATGCTGATTGAGGAAGATCGACATGTGACATACCGCGAAATTTAGGCAACTTTAGACATTGGCATGAGTCAAATACAAATAATCTTGCATGAACAATTAGGTGTAAAAAAGTTGTTTTCTCCCGATGGATACCGCATTTGCTCTGTGAAGAGCAAAAAGCGGCTCGCGTTACTTGGTGCGTCAGAACTCTCGAAAGATTCCACGCAGGATCCTCAAATGCTGTATACAACATCGTATCAGGTGACGAATCCTGGATATACGCTTACGAACCCGAAACAAAAAACCAGTCACGAGTTTGGGTGTTCGAAAATGAGTTAAATCAAACAAAAATTGTTCGTTCACGGAGTGTTGCAAAAAAAATGGTGGCCACGTTTGTCTCCAAAACCGGCCATGTTGCGACTATTCCTCTTGAGGGACAAATAACGATTAATGCAGAATGGTACGCTAACATTTGTTTGCCACAGGTCGTTTCTGAACTCCGTAAAGAGAACTGCAACCGCCACATCATCCTCCATCACGACAATGCGAGTTCTCACACCGCGCACAGAACAAAAGAGTTTTTAGAGCAAGAAATCATAGAATTATTAGACCATCCGCCGTACAGCCCCGACCTAAGCCCTAATGATTTCTATACTTTCCCTAAAATAAAGAATAAATTGCGTGGTCAGAGATTTTCATCACCTGAAGAAGCTATGGACGCCTACAAAACGGCCATTTTGGAGACCCCAACTTCCGAATGGAATGGTTGCTTCAATGATTGGTTCCATCGTATGGAAAAATGTGTCAAATTTCGCGGAGAATACTTCGAAAAGCAATAAATACATTTTTAAATAGTAATGTTGTGTCACTTCCTTGATTCCCGAAATTTTCAGTGTAACTCGAAATTCGTATAACTCATTTATTCTTTGAACCAACAAGGATTAGTGATAGCTCTGCTACATGCATTGATAACATTTTTACCAACATAGATCCATTAAATAAGGAAGTCATTAACATACTAAGCTCTGATCACTGTGGACAGCGGGCCATTTTCCCTACAGATAATAATTGCAAACAATTACACAAGGACAGAAACACATGTATACAAATAAATGTCAAATAAATTGAGAAGTTTAGAGGTGAAATTATAGCTAATATTGGACACTTAGAGTATCATAGTAGCCCGGATATGTCGTTCGGTAAACTGTTTAAATTATTAAAACATAAATTTGATACTATTTTCACCCCTAAGACAGTGAGAACAAACAATAAAAGTAAATTCAGCGAATGGGCAACAGCAGGTATTTTAAAAAGTAGATTAAAATTGTATGAACTTTATAATGAAAGAACAATGAATCAAAGTGAAGAATTTAAAAATTATGTAAGGTCATATTCAAAAACATTTAAGCAAGTTTGCTCTGAAGCAAAATCTCTTCACATTAGGAATAAAATTAAGAATTCGAAAAATAAGATTAAAACAACTTGGCAAATCATTGCAAATGAAACTGGAAGAGTCACCAGCCGCAACACATATTTTAAATTGAATATAGATAGTAAAATAATTAAATCCGACTTGAAGTTGCTGAACTACTTTTGAGAAATTCTTTGCTGACATTCCAGTTTCAACCACCAAAAATTTCTATGCCTCTCCTGCTGATGCTGAATTACTTCTTAAAGATAATGTAAAAGAGTGTAAAATTGAATTTAGAATTAAAGAAATAGGACCGCAAGACATTATTAAAAATTTTAATTTATTAAATATTAAGAATAACTACTGCAGATTTATGGGGTCTATCAATGAAAGTTATTAAATCTATGATCGAATTATCGCACCTTACTTAGAAACTATTTTTAATGATTGTATAAAAAGTGGCGTATTTCCTGATCTAATGAAACATAGTAAAGTTTTACCTCTGTTTAAGTCTGGTAGTAAGTCGGATCCATCTAACTTCCGACCTATATTTATTTTACCAACACTGAGTAAAATATATGAAAAAATAATACTTACTCAGTTACTAGCACACTTTAATATAAATAAAATTTTACATAATAAACAATTTGGTTTTACGAAGGGTCGCTCTACAACAGATGCTGGCGTTGATCTGATTAGTTATATTTTTGATGCTTGGAAGAAGTCGCAGGATGCTCTAGTTGTTTTTTGCGATCTCTCTAAGGCATTTGATTGCGTGCAGCATACAACGTTGATCAGGAAACTATGCCATAGGATGCCATACTAGGATCAGGAAAAGGTATGGAACTAGTAGATACAGCTGTCTTTTTAGGTATAACTTTAGACGCAAAACTACAGAGGGGCCATCATATTGTTGGGTTGGCCGACAGACTCAGTGCAGCAGCATTTGCAGTAAGTAAAATAAGACAATTTTCAGACGAAAACACAGCAAGACTTGTATATTTTAGTTACTTCCACAGTATAATGTTTCTTGGTGGCATTCTACTGTGGGGAAATGCTGCCGATATAAATACTATATTTGTGCTGCAGAAGCGAGCTGTTCGGGCAATCTACAAGCTGGCCCCCAACACGTCATTAAGAGAAGTTTAAAGAAACTGGAATCTTAACTGTAGCTTCTCAGTATGTTCTATCAAATGTATTATATGTTTAAAAAAATTTAAACCTATTCAAAAAGGAAAGTGACAACCACAATAGAAATACCCGAAATAAGCATAAGCTTGATGTACCAGTGACTAGACTTAGTAAAGTAAACAATTCGTTTAAAGGTCAGTGTATACGCCTATACAATAAGATCCCAGAAAGCGTTCAAAATTTGTCAATCAATAAATAAAGTAGTTAAAGAACGTTTTTGTGCTAAAGCCTATTATAAAGTTAATGATTTTATGAATGATAGCACACCTTGGGAATGAGGTGACCCCCAACAGTGAACAATTTTCCTTCTTTTTTAATAAAAGATGAGAGATGAGAAAGAGTTTTCCATTGTAAACAGAGTGACGCAAAGTAAAAACAAATGACTTACGGTTTTCGAAACACAAATACTTGAGTACATAGCGGTATAAATTTGAAATAGGAATTCCTATCCAAAGAAGATATATTTGAGATCAAAGTGCCCAGTACATACAATAGAGTACTGCCAATTTCATATGTAAGGACCTAATATATTAATATAGAGTTAGAACGTATCTAGAATACATTTTTAATCCCCGTGATCAAGGCTTAAAAACACCATCTATTGGCAAGTAGAATTATTTCTAATTTAACCGACGCTAAGAGACTTTTCTAGAATAATTATAGTAAATTTAGTTTTAACTACGTATATAATATAATATGTAATGCCCTACACAATGGCGAAGGCTAGTTTTGCATCAAAGGGAAGCCCTACATTATAGTTCTTTGGTACGACAAAAGGCGGTAAATTGGTACCAAAAAGGATCTGTCGATGCGAAGATGTAGCTCATCAATGATACGGCAGCGGTGCTGTAAATTTCGTATTTCCCACTTTTTCTTCTATGTTCGCTGCAGTGATATGACCAATTTGTCTTTCTACAGCCCTAAAATTAGCATGCTGTTGTGCTAGCAACTCAGCTAGTCAGCTCCTCCTTTATTTTCGGTACGTCGAACATAGAAGACGGACCTCCACTTGTAGAAGGTATATACTTGGAAGCAGTTTGGCTTATAGAGATATAAGAATAAAAATTACTGACCTGAGTATAGATGTCTTGGGTGAAATATTCAGATGACTTATCCTCTGCGGAGTCCAACTGCTGGTTATTTTGCTGGTACTCACCCCACAGCTTCTCCAAGGCTTCCAATCTCTTCACGAAGTAGTCAGAAGTCTTCATCTCCTTTGGGTCCTGTTTGAAGTTAACATGGATCTCTCCAGTGGCATGCACAGGATTATGAAGTGTCATAATACCCAGTGGGGTATGCGGCGAAGTACTCGGTCACAAAAACTTTTTCGTTTATAGATTTTTAGCATAGCTACAGCCAAGCGACGGATCTTTAAGTCGAAACCATGCCAACAGAGCAAGTCTTAGATGTACTACTATTCATGTACATCTTCTACGGCAACGCAGACAAAACAGCGATCGATCGTCGCGGCGGAGGAAATTCCAATAAGTAAAATAATAAGCATATTTTAAAATATTATAACTATTACCAGTCAGTCAGCTTCAATTTTCACATATTCAAGGTTCCGGTTACTTGAGATTACTATATCCCGATGTAAATTACTAAATAATATGCAAGGAAAACAATATAATTTAATCGTGTGTACACAACCACATAACTTTTAACATGAAATTTTCGAGTTACATTAGTTGTAACTCGGGTACACAACCTACCTTTAGACAGAATTTGAATCTTTTAACTGAATGACAATTGTGAGAACTTGTTATTTTTAATTTTTAATAAACACACATTATCAACTCAAAACTCACAATCAAATGTACACACTTTCAAATGTTAAAATGAAAAATCTTTTAAGAAAACTATAAATAAACAGGAGCGATTAAATTGTAAACAAACACACGAAATATGCAATAAGGCCGCCGCAAACACAAAACATTTCTTCTATTTAAACAAATATAACCTTACTAAACAAAATGCATTTTCTGTATAGATAATTCATTAGATTCAAGTCATTTTGTTTTTAGGCGGATTATAGGCAACGAATAACTTCCGTCAAGCCATTCGGCGGTTTTCGTTAGCCATCGGATAGCCTGCCGCAGGAGTTACTACTATATTATCATGTCGATATTCCTGGATGTGTGCGTTTGCGAAGTATGAAAATTACACACACATGCGAAGATTTGTCCTGCAGCACGCATCGGCATTAGTTGCTATTTATAAAATATTAGGCGTTTTTAAGTTATATTTTTTTAATTAATTTATTTACTATTACTTAAAGTCATCTAAAACGTACGAACGTTTTATTAAAATATCTGTGAATGACAAGTAAAGCACTGCATTTCTGTCTATATGGAGCGCACGCCCCTGGTCATCTCTCCATCTTCTTCATGATAACATTTTGGCGATCCAACAAAGATTGCATTTTGAATGATATAGTTGAAGAGTTGCTGATGATGACGAACGCCGTGTCAGGCACATGTGCCTGAGACGCCATAGTAACATCTACTGTATCAATGTGTATACAACATCTAATGTATCTAGACCACGCGCGTGTAAAGTGACTTTAATGACGGCCCAATTGCACAAATCACTTGATGATAAAATCTTTAATTTTCTGATAAATTATAGTTCTCCTCCCGACGATGTTGATAGGTTCCAGTTGCAGTCAGTGCCTAGGAAATGCCTAAATGCCTGCCAAGCCCAAAAAATATAATAATTTTTTATATAGGTAAGTAATAACTTTATAAGTACTATAATACCACATATTATGTTCGAAACTTGGCTGCTCTTGATGGAAAATTAGGCAGGATTCGCCTTTGTACTTTCCCGAGTCCTTTGTCTTTTGTCCGAGTGTCCTTTGTGGATAATAATATTTGCAGAAGTAATTATGATTGTTACGGTAAGTAGATAACGGGATACTTTTTACTGTATGTAGTTTATTATATTGTATATACCTAGTAATCAATATTAATAATTTAAGATATGACGATATATTTGCAATGATCGAAAATAGTACATTAGCATTAAGAGAGAGTTAAATAAAAAACTATGCTCCACCGCACATTATCAACAATCGGTCCCACAAATTGAGATACCTGTTTTTACAGGAAAGTATACTCAATAGCCTACATTCTGCGATCTATACATAGAGACAATACACAATAATAAATATCTAACAAACGCGCAAAAGATGCAACATTTGAAAGGCAAAGTAAAGAGGGAAGCGGAACGTATCATCCAACATCTTCACATATCAGCCGACAATTATGAGACAGCATGGGAAATATTGAACCATAAATATAATAATCCACAACTTTTATTTACTGAACAAATAGATGATAGGTTGACTAAGAAGAATTTTTTAGTCAACCTATCATCCATAAGCAAACTTCATTTGATTTGAAAAAACTACACGACACAACCACAGAATGCATACACGCAATACATAACCTAGATACGAATAGTTGGGATCCATTACTAGTTCACTTATTATGTAAGAAATTAGACACCGATACCTTCGTGACCTCCTTCCTTCCTACCTTTATGACCTTCCTCGAAGCGAAATTCACTGCCCTAGAACCTATTAAAAAAAGGGAGCGAGAACACAAAGCAAACATATCAACCAAACAGCAAACCTTTATCATTTAATACTAAAAATATCAACCCGCAGGTATATGAACAAAAACCTTATAGAAGGGAATTTTATCAAGCTGCACCGACATTTTCAAGAAAATCCTGCATTGTATGCAATTTATCTCATTATTTGTAAATGTGTAAATCATTTTTAAACATGCCAGCTAAACAACAGACTTATGCCCGTATTAATAAAGAGTTCTCAAACTCGTTCTCAAGACCTTTCTTGGCTGAGACCGTCTCAAGTAACGATTAGCTTCTCAAGATGGTCTTTATTTCATAGTATGATCTCAAGACCGTATCAGTTGATAACGTTATTGAGATCACTTACTCAACTTTTAAGCGTCATCTACACGAGAAATAACGTTTCGTTTACACTTCTACAAAGAACGGATTTATTGATTATACATTTCTTGAATATTTCTTTTTAGAAATGTAATATTTAATCAAATAAATACAAAAAAAAGTTTAGTCTGTTTTTTTATTTTATTTTATTTTATTCGGAAAACTTACAGCTAACAAACGATAACATTAATAATTTAACTTAGAAATAAAAAAAGCCAATAACAAGTTTTCACTTATACACAGCAAATTAGAAAAGCTAGAAAGTGATTAAAATATCTTAAATTAATTTAACCTCAAATCCATACAGACTTATATTTTAAAATTAAGTTATAAAATAGTAAATAATAATAAAAAAGCCACGCAAAAAGCAAACCTACTTTGTAAAACAAAATCGAAAAAAAAAAAAATTATAATAATAATAATAAATAAATAAACAATTCCACACACAAATCCAACCCGAAGAAAAAAACAGAATGATCCGATCTATATAATTGGATACAAAGTATTGGTAAGTATTTTAATATTGAAAAAACTGATTTTCATTAATTTTCACATATAATATGTTAATATTTATTATTCTGTAAAATAATAATATCCATATTTATTTAAAAACTACGTAAAACGGAATGCGTATCATTGTCATTCAAAAAAGTTCTTCTTCTTATTATTTAAATGGCTCCTTAGTTATTCGCCAATGTCAGAGTGTGTTGACGAAAACTCTGCCTTATAGGTGGGTTTTATGAATAAAGTTAAAAAGAAGGGCACGGTGTACTGGATGAAGTCTGTTGAATAATCTAAAACCTAGTACAAACACAAACATTTAGGGTTAGTACCGGAGTTTTATTTTGTTATATTATTTACATAAAGTTTCAATAAAAGGAGTTTTTACAAAACACTCCTTTTATTGAAACTTGAACAGATGGAAAGGGCAGCCCAGGGGTAGGGGTGAGGGTCTCCAAACACGCACCACGACAGAGGCAGCACCCGCCAGCCGCAGCGACAGCGGCCACAGCGACTCGTGCCGCTCGCCATCTACACCGAGCCAGTACGCGTGCACAAGGGCTTCAGTGACCACGACAGCACGGAGCAGTCGCTTCGATCACCCCCCCTCGCACCACCGGCGGTCAAATTTGGACCAATTCCGTCCATAGATATAGATTAATAATAACATATTTTTACAATCATTGAATCAATATTACATTTTTTTACAATTATCATAGCTTTTCTACATTATTACTTATATCATTTTCTTTAATTTTAAATATTTATATATTTTTTGTTGTTATTTTTAATTTAAGTCGGCAAGATGTACGAGCAAGTATACATAATAATAATCTGTAATAGTTTATTTAGCAAGCGATTTATAATTTTTATAGAGAAGCAATAAATCAGTGTCCATTACGCACTCGGCGGATTCGGTTGTTTTACTTAACGACCCGTCTATCATTATATCAATTATATATATCATTCTATCACTTATCAGTATCATTTATCATTACTGTAAGGGTACACTTAACGCATCCTTACAGTTATGCTGTAAATTGTCAATTTGAGGCGTAAAAGCTCCATCTAGTGGCCCAGCAGATAGATTTAGTTTAATTTAAGTATAAAGTTATTTTATTTTTCTATAGCTCAGCAGTTTCGTACTAGTTTTATGAAAAAAATGTTACTTGGGGTGTGAAATAGACCCCTCTTTACTATTTATATACCAAGAAAAATAATTATTATGTTTTTGGTTTTCGTAACGTGAAAGCGACACCTATCATTTATATGGTTAGCATATTGCGTTTCCAAACAAACTATAGTTATTAATTTCTCTACGTAATTCAATTCAATTCAATTCAATTCATTTATTTCAGATTTTCATCCATAGTGTTAGTAACAATAGATCCTTATTCTAGTGTTAGTAAAAATATAAAATAAATTGGAATTACATTATTAATTAGTTTTATTATATATATATGGGAACCGAGCTATCGGAGCATGGAGCTGCACCCAATGCTTCAACAACATCGAATCCCACCTGCTACCCAACACATTCAGGAGTCTGTTTGGACTGTTTTGCACACGCGACCAGAGCGAGGCACATCTCTTTCTAATAATTGTCTGAAAACAATCTGTATGTGCCTCAGCGAACATAGATGAGGCGCTACAGTAACGTGACAGACCAAACAGCATCCTGAATATGTTGTTGTACTGGACTCTGAGCGTGCTATATGCACGCTGCGTATATCTTACCCATAGGCTACACGTGTAGAATGACTGACAATATGCTTTAAAGAGCGTCATTTTGGCGTCCCTGCTACATCGTGCGAACCTACGTGTCAACATATTACCGCGCACACATAGCGCTCTACGCTCCCTCTCTATGTCCTCCGTATCTGACAGTGAGGAGGTGACCCAGTGACCCAGATATTTAAATCGGTCAACTCTTCTCAGCTGCACACCGCCAAGAGACACAGGAGGTACACTTCTGCGACTCCTGTCGGCGCCTGCATTAAAAACCATAAATTCGCTTTTACTAGCGTTATATCTGAACCCATGTTCCACCGCATACTCTTCACAGATATGGAGATGCCTACGTAACGCACTGATAGATGGGCTAACAGCACCATATCGTCCGCGTAACTTATATTATTAATACAGACGCCGTCAACGTGACATCCTAAGTAGGTGCTGTTGAGCCCACCTATCAGCCGATTCATGTACAGATTAAAGAGGCGGGGCGAGCTTAACCCCCCCTGTCTCGTCCCACACTCCAACCCGTACATCTCCGAAAACACTCCAGCCCAATTTACACTATTTTTCTGATGACCGTACCAGTACTGAAAGAGTCCAATCAGTTCCTTGGGCAGATTGGTTTCGTCGCCAAGTTTTTGCCACAACTTGTTGTATGACATTAAGTCGAATGCCTTCGACAGGTCCAAGAAGCAAGCGTATACCGGCGTTTTCCTGGATGTGTAATACTGCACAGTCTGCTTAAGACAATAAATAGCACTTTCAGTGGACAGGCCCGGCTGGAACCCAAATTGAGAGTCGTTGATATCTGTATGCTGTTCCAGCCTTTTATCAAGCAGACTGTCCAGTACCTTGGCAGTCACAGTCGCCAGTGATATCGGCCTGTAATTGGACAGGTCGGAGGCATTCCCCGTCTTATTTTTTATTAGAGGTACAACAACTGTAGACATCAAATTCTGCGGCAGATATTGATGACTCACACACAAATTAAAAAGCATAGCAAGCATTCGCGGCAAGTGCACCCCAGTATATCCAATTGACATCGCAAATAATATATGTCGCTTTTCCGCAAACAGCCACTAGAGCAATATGAATCATATTATATGAAATAGTATAATGAACAATAGGTAAGGTTATATTTAATCAATTATCTTTTGTCTCCCGAGTTTCATGTACAATATAATTGCTTCTTTTGTTCCTATGTTCATATAGAATCAGTTCCTATGTTCATATAGTTCACAACATACAATAAATACTTTTTGTTGCCTCGTATTTTAATTACCAGGCAGTAAATGTATGATGACTTGCCGGGTCTCCTTTTACAATAAAAGAAAAACAAAATTTTATAATGCTCCGTATACAGACAGTTTAAATGGCGATGAACGGGGCATATGCTTAGAGAAAGTAAAGAGACAAAAATAATTACAGAATGGTACCCGAGAGGAAGCATAAGGAGTAGAGGAAGACAAGCTAAAAGATGGGAAGACGACTTAAACAAAAAAGTTGGAATACTTTGGATGTGAGTGACTCAAGACAGATATGCTTGGAAGTCTTTAGAGGAGGCCTTTGTCGAGGGACAAGCTGTTGAGATTTGAGAACATACAACCATTTGCCGATAATAGTTAAGGATTCATATTATATACAATTTATATCTTAGTATTTAGACAAGAAATCATACATTTACATGTATGATTTCTTGTCTAAATACAATTTGTAAAAACAGCAATAAGGGTTTTTCATTTTAATATGACTGTTGCCGCTTCACATTCAAAATTAGTAGGTAAAGTATCATCGGCAAAAAGCACTACCTCATATTTATATAGATAAGAAAAAGAAATGGGCCTAATACCGATTCCTGTGGGACACTGAATTCTATTTTGGTTCCAGTAGACATTTTACTATTTACCTTCACCCTTTGAATCCTATTATAAAGCTAAGAACTCAAAAGCATTCACCAATGCTGTCTAATATTAAAATTTCTAAAAACTAAATAATGTAAACATTTTTTTTCTGCCCAAACGTTTTTACATTAGCAGTAGATTATAATATGCCTAAAATATCTGTAATTGATTTTTAAAAACCTTAATTAGGTCAGTAATTTGTTGGGTCAGACTTATTTGTTGGGTCAAACTTATTTGTTGGGTCAGACTTATTTAAATTACCAGCTTAGAATTATCTTCCTACTTACTGGTGTTTAAAATGATAATAACATTTTTTTTTGTTTAACCTATCTGTTTAAAACGATAATATTGCTTTTATTTGGTGCTGAATTTCATACTCTTCCGTTCGTACAGTTCTCGTAACTGCACTCAAATGTTTTTGATTTTACGTACTAACATAGACATTAAGGTGTTTTCAGCAGAAGAAGATGAAGCTTTAATTTCATTAGCATGCATTTCGGTGCCCTATATGTTATAATTTAGGCCTTGAAGAGAACATAAATACAAGAAGGAAGAGTGTGGACTGGAATTGGAAAGTATCGAAGTAAAAGCTCATCCTCTTCTAACAATTTTATTGTTCGTCTAATAATAAAAGCTAGCGACGTTTTGCCACGATATCCAGTTTTCAGATGCGGTGGCGTTGCTGACGCTACTGGCCAACACCTTCTTTAAGTAGGAGAGAATAAAAACAGTAGGTTAGGGCAAACACGAACGAATGAAACACTTTACCTAGAGAATCTTTATTAAAATAACATTAACATTCTTAATTAGTTCAATATAAACAATCATTATAATAATATTTAAAGGTATTATGTACCTATATCTGCATGTGAGGTGCGGAGGAGCGTGTGCGGTGCTGTGCGACTAGTAGCGGAGACAGTGGTCGTGCAGCGCGTGGTGCAGCGGCGGCGGTGCGGCGTTCTCCTTGTCGCGCGCCGCCGTCCCCGCCGCCGCCGCGTAGCCCGCGCCGAACTCGCCCAGCGGCGCCTCGTACTCGTCCCCGGACCCGTCCGACGCCTCCAGGTAGCCGAACAGACGCGCCGCGCCCGCCGCGCGCCCCTCCCGCCGCCGCGCGCCTCCCGCACCCCCTGCGCCTGCCGCTCCGCCCGCCACCGCCGGCGCCGCACCCGACGCTGCCGCGAACCCGGCGCCACCGCGACCCACGCCGGTCGGCACCTTCAAATTGCGACTCTCGATGTGGCTGTCGATCAAACGTATCAGTTAATATTAGGCAGCTCCGGTTTGTCATTGAGCGGGAAGAGTAGGAAAAGAGAAATGATGATACTAACTGGGCGTCGCGCAGGTGCAGCGCCAGCTGGTGGTGATCGTCGGCGAGGAAGGGGCACTTGGCGCACGCCTTCTTGTTGTGCACCTTGTGCACGTGCGTGGCGAGCCGCTCCGCGCGCGCCGCCTTATACTCGCACAGCGCGCACGCGAACGGCTTGAGGTGCGTGTTGAGATGCCGCTTCAGGCACCAGTTGTCCACGCCCGACCACGCGCAGTAGCAGCACGCGTACCGCCGCTCGCCCTGGTCATTAGATAATTTTATTAGGACATCTAGGGGATATTACACCGTACACGTTATACTAACTTACGACGATACTATCTTGTGGCTTTCGATGGTGACAATACCACATAATAATAGTAAATATTTTTTTATCCCCGGTAGCGTGCGTGTATGCAGTGTAACTAAAGATAATAGTTGTCGCAAGTACGAGCCCTGGGGCACTCTAAAAGCAGCAATAATATTTTGATTCGTACCCAATATACATATATAGTTACTTTCAATATTATAGAATCTAAGTATGTACAAAGCCATCTTAACATTTTACCATAAATTCCCAATGTTCTTAGTTTCCTTATTAACAACTTGTTATCCATCCTATCGTAAGTTTTACTAAAATCCATATAAAAAGCATATATTTCGTGATTGTTATCAACTGTTTTAACACTGTATATAAGGTCCGGTAAAATTAATTACCAATATTTTGGGCATATGATTTACTGCTTATTTAGAGACGTTGAGGCAGAAAAATAATCGAAAAATATCTTCCTCTATATGGGCGAGTTTGCGTTGACCAGAGATTATGTTTGTTGTCAGGCTCACCTTGCGACGCACAGGGCTGGGCGTAGCGCTCTTGTGCGCGGTCCCTGATGCCTCGGCTTTGCTGAGCGGCGCGCGCTCTAGCTTGACCGGCGCGGCGCGGCAGTCACTCCCCGTCATCACTACCCCCGCGCTCTCCGCCGCCTTCACCACGCCGATCCCCCCGCCCACGCCTACGCCGGGGTTCACGCCTACGCTCACGCCGACGTTCTGGTTGACCGCGACGCTCGCGCTTACGCCGACGGCAACACCGCCGGTGGTGCCTCCACAGTACACGGGAGCGGTCCCCACTGGCTTCCCGCCGCCACCACCGCCGCCGGTGCGTCGGATGCGGTTGAGATCGTAGGGCTGGTCACGGTGCATGCGCAGGAAATGTTTTTTCACGTGATCGGCCCTGTTGAACTGCTTTTGGCAGAGGTAGCAGTGGAAGGGTTTCTCGTCGCGGTGGATATTCTCGTGGCGCGTGAACAGGTCGCGGCGGTCAGTGGCGTACGGGCACGCGCCGCACACGTAGCGCTTGCCCGCCTCCGCCGCCGCCACCTCCGCCACCGCCGCGGCCGCCGGCGTCTCCGTCACCGCGCCCGTCACGACTGCGCCCGCGCGCCGCTCCGTGCGCGCCGTCTCTACCTGATTTTTGATTAGTAAGGTAAACAAATAGATACTTTTATTTATGGAAAACTTACAGCGCGGACAAACAAAATGACAGCTACTTAAAGTTACAAATTAGAACCAAAGAGCCATAATGAAATTAAAACTAATTGTCGTAGCGTTCTCACCTTGTTCTTGAGGCGCTGCAGGTATCTAGTGAGGTCCTCGAGTGCGGGGTTGTCGCGCAGCAGGTGGTCGGCGGCGGCGGGGTCGGAGTGGTGATCGCGGGCCAGGTGCTGGCGCACGGCGCGCGCCCAGCCGCTGGCAAAGCCGCAGCCGCCCAGTGGGCACTGGAAGGCACGCGCTTGCGAGTGCGTGCCCAGCCAGTGCTCGGCTACACGCGCCAGAAAACCCACGCACTCGCAGTCCGTGCACTTGAACAGGCGCTGTGCGGGGTTGTAGGCAGCCACTCGCGAGTGCGCCCACGCCAGCGGCTCCTCCGCCGCCGTCCAGCGATCCTCGGCCGTGGGGTCAGTGCGCGGCGTGAAGTTGGCCTGCGGACATGTACACTGGTTAGAGACGGCGGGCTGGGTCACGTCGGGGCGGCAGGAGGGGGTCGCACCTGCAGGATGCCGGGTGGCGGGAAGCCGTTCTGCATGAGCGCAGCGAGCCCCCACGCCGTGATATGCTCCTCGGGCCGCAGCTCGTCATCGTGCAGCTCGCGCTCGGCCGCGGGGAACTCCACGCCCACCACGCCGCTCACGCCCCCGCCTACGCCCACGCTCGTCTCCTCGCCATACAGCTTCTTAGTGATCTCCTTGAACATGTCTTCGCAGTCCATCGTCAGCGAGGCCACGGCGCCGACGCCGCCGCCCTCCATCGCTCAACGCCGACGTCCTGGCGAAAACCTGCGGACCGCGGACTCATCAGTCATCACCATCTATACAGTTGTGGGTGTATCTGTATGGGGGGAGGGGGTGCGTGCGGGAGAGGCACGGCGGAATTCATCAGGGTGGTTATCGAAATAACTATAAGGGCGTCGAGCGCCCGGCCGGGAGCGGCGCACGTAGCGACACCATATCGCCGGAGCCAAGGCGGCCAGGGCGGGTGCCCCCCGACCGGGTGCAGGCGGGCGTACCTGGGCCGCTGCGGTCCGCTTCGCGGGTACTCGCCTACTAGCGCCCGCCGGGCGGCGATCGATCGGGGGCCGCCGCCCGCCCCCCGCGCCGTCCCGCCCGGCCCGCGCGCGCCGGCCCTGTCCGCATCGATCGGGCCGCTATCGACCGCCGCCCGCCCCCCTGCCCTCCGCGTCCTCGTGTACCCCCGGCTCCTGCAACCTGCGGCCTACCGCCGGCCAAGCGCGCCTCCTCACCTATGATTTATATTTAATATAGATGAAGCCTATACCATACTGCACGACTTACTGACAACAAAACATTCCCTTTAATTGCCCCCACATGTAATGTTCGTCCTTCGCGCTCGGACCATTTGTGGAAAGTATATCCTGTGGTATTCATACTTAACAGGACGTTTTCTGCTGCCGCTGCCTAGGTACCGGTTCGCAGGAAATCAGGAAAATTAAAATTTGTGTATAGTTTTGCCTTTTAGGTCATTTGCCAGCTTTTTTTGTTTAGTCTTTAAAAACATTTTTTTTATGATACTTGAATTTTTTTTTTAATTTTGTATTGGCACAATATAATAATTTTAACATTTCTTTCTTTTTAAGATATGCAGGAACTTCCGAACAAAGAGCAGTTGTAGGGATTAGGGAATAGCGCTGAGGGTGCAGCAGGGGCTCGGGTGCCCGTCGCCACCCGCCCACAAGCCGCCACCCCGCCCGCCCCTGTCCACCCACGCCGCCTGCACCTACACTCTACACTAATTAAATATGAGGCATCACTCGCGGCTCCGAGCTCGTGTCTATCGTGTCCCCGAATATGACACGTCACCACTCACCGCCTATGGGTGCACGGGTGCACGGGTGACGGCCTGACCGGGTGACGGCCTGACCGGGTGACGCACACCGAACTGAGCGGTGACTTCCACACTCGGATGCAAAATTATAAGTTCCTGAGCACATCAGCTTTACCTTTATTTCATTTATTTATTTATTTAACATTACAGTTGAACATGTTACATGATACGAGTTACATTTTATGGCACAAACATAAGTTTATAAAAACTTACCGTGCACCATATTACATAATTGATTAACTACATAATTATGCATTACAAATAATGTTTTGTAACAAATAAATCCCACTAAAACGTCTGTATGTCATCTGTATAAATGTAGACAAGACGAGACCGTAGACCCCATAGACGTATATATTATAGACGAGGCATGTTGAGTCTTAAAGTGTCTCCACTAAAATGGCCCCACTTTTGGTATTTTGGGGTCATTTTGACATTTTAAGTATTGTGAAAACAAGATGGCTGACATTTGAAGTATGGAGAAAACAAATATGGCATAACATTTACATCTATGAAGATTTGTTCTGTCAAATGTACGTCATAGCCTAT
Organism: Phengaris arion; assembly: GCA_963565745.1. Lineage (NCBI taxonomy): Eukaryota > Metazoa > Arthropoda > Insecta > Lepidoptera > Lycaenidae > Phengaris > Phengaris arion. Next base: position 215,453 of record OY751449.1, on the reverse strand, counting down.
CTTGAGTTTTGAAATCTTTGGTAGACCCTGATAATTGAGGCTGGCATTGTCAATAGTTATCACCTCTCAGATAGCATTATAGTCAGGCTCCTGACTCTACACGCCCGCGCGATGACGCTACAATCCCTAGGGTGACTTGTAGACCCTGGGGTTACACCCTACAAGCCCTATTTTAAATTAAGATAGGGTTTGCGAGTCAGTGTGCTCTACATGAGTGCAGTAGCTGATCGGCCCTGTTTAATAAACGTTACAAATCGATAATTTTGTAAATAAGTGATATATTTGTCACTTAATTACAAAATTGTCGGTTTGTGAACAGTTTAGTGTAATATAATTGTGTACTACCAATAAAAGTGGAACTAAATGATCGGGGTTGGGGTTGAGGATTAAGATAAACAAAGATTAAGATAAGATTCACTGTATTGCGTCAGCAGTCAGCACAGATTAGGATAATTACTCGTATCACGATAAAATTATGAGGTGATATAGGATGAGCCACGCGCTCGCTAGAATGTGGCTTCGAGTTGTAAGACTATCACTACAGTAACCCCCTCTTCAGAGGTAGCCTGTAGGTAGCCTCTACCCTCCTCCAGAGCTTCAGAGTGGTTTTAATTAACGTAGTAAGTACTACTTATAATTAATATTAAATTAGTGCTACTGGCTTCGAAATTAAGTTAAAAAATTATTTAAAAAAAGTATTGGGCCTGAGTCTTGTAATTAGGCCTCAATGTATAGCAGAAGGCTCCACGGGTCCACGGTTTTCGTTTGTCCATCCATGTGCCGAACACCCTGTATATACAGGGTGACCTTAAATTCGATACATTCCTTTGAAAGATAGAAAGTAGACCTCATTTACAGTAATATTTTTCATGGCATCCCCTATCCGAAAGTTGATATTTACATAGTTATTGAAATTTCAAAAATTTTCGACTTTTTGACTTTGACATGACGTATTTTTAAAAATATTTGCTTTTTAGTGATTTTTTTTATGTTTTTTAACCGTCAATGAGTCAAATAATATTTTTAATAACAAAAAAATACAACTTTGCTAGTTCTGAATTGACTTTAACAACTTTGCGGCTTCCAGACTATTCTTATAAAATTTTAATTACCTACTAACTAAATATGTGTTCTAAAAATTTACTAAATCAAACTAAGACCAATTTTGTTACCATATTCTAGCAAATAAAGATTATGATTATGATTATGATTATATTAAAATCTACAAAAATAAAAAGGAAGCTGTAAACTCTTAAACCTACAATTGATCACATTATTCAAGATGATAAAATGATAAAAACGCCAAATGAACTAGTGAATATTTTTTAACTTCTACATCAATCAAAATTTAAATACAGCAGGATTAAACAAAAATAAAAACCTTCCAACAAGAAATCCAAATAGTATTTTACAGTACCCTACTGATAGCTCTGAAGTAACAAGAATAGTCAAAGACTTAAAAAGTAAAACAAGTTATGGTTACGATAATATACCTATAAAACTGTTAAAGAGAGTATTTTCTATATTGTAAATCCGCTTGTGCACATAATTAATCTAATGTTAGAAACGAGAGAATTTCCAAAAAATTTAAAGAAAGCTATAATAAAACCTATATTTAAGAAAGGATGGACTCATGAAGTAAATAACTATAGACCGATTGCATTGTTGCCAAGTATATCAAAAAATTTTGAATAGGTTATTTACTATAGATTAATAAATTTTTTGAACTATAATAAAATCTTAAATGATAACCAGTTTGGATTCTAAAAAAAAAACTGTGTGGGGTAAAATAAATGATAAGAAACAATGTGCTGCAATCTTTATCGATTATCAAAAGCTTTTGACTGTGTAAAATTTGACGTACTTTTAAATATTCTTAAAATTGTTGGAATAAGAGGTACAGCATTGAAATTAATAAAAACCCATTTAAACGACAGACTGCAAGCTACTGCCATAGAAGTGTATGATTATACTACAAAAACGTTAAAAATGGTACTATCAAATTTCGAAAAAGTATTACTTGGCGTTCCCCAAGGTAGTATATTAGGGCCACTTCTATTTTTAATCTACATAAACGAGCTTCCCAAAATTATACCTAATCACTTATGTGTTATGTACGCAGATGACGCGACAATATTTATTACTAATGAATATGCAAATATAGAAGATTACAAAAAGGAAATAAACGAAACTTTAACAACCACCACTAACTGGCTCAAACCCTTAAATCTAAAAGTTAACCTATCCAAAACCAATATCGTGCAATTTAAATCTTATCAAAGTAAACCTTCCTGTCTAAATGTCTCAGTATCAAATGTCGCTATTAAAAAAGTGAGCAATATTTGTTTTCTTGGTGTCTTAATAGATCAACATCTAAGCTGGAAAACTCATATTGAAAATATAAATAAAAAAAAATCTAGTGCTTGCTGAAACTACCAATATAGATGTTACTAGAAATGCCTATTTTGGAAATGTGTATCCATTACTATTATATGGTACCATATACTGGGGCAATCCATCAAATGTTCAATCCACATTTATCCTACAAAAAAATGCCTACGAACAATATACAACATGCATAGCACCGAGTCTCTAAGAGATATATTTGGGACAAAGGGATTTCTTACGCTGACTGGTATATACATACTTGAACTATACCTATTTGTCAGAAATGAAATTCATTACTTTAGCTTTAAATCTGAAACGAAAAGGAACCTGCGCAATAAATATAAATACAACATAAAGCTACAAAAAATTCATAATACGATTTGTTACAAAAGTACATTACTACTATACGGTCTTACAACCATTTACCTATAGGAATAAAAGAACTAAATGGACAAACATTTAAAAACATACTTAAAAGGTGGTTAATTGAAAAAGTATTTTATCTGGTATGGTGTTATATATCTGTTGTCTAACAAATGAATAAATAAATAATCTAGAAGTTTTTTAAAAGAAAATTTATGAAATTAAATCTAGTTTAAAATTATAAATTAATGACATACTTACATATTATGTTCTATTTTTATTATGACTATCACTTACAATGAATGGAATTATATGTAGTTAATGTAATAATTTAAATCTGACAAAAAGCTAATGTAAATAAATATTATATGAAATGAAATTATTAAACTATTTAAATTAGTAAAAATATAACAGGATATATAGTAAAATGTAATTAAAAAGACACAAAAAATATGTAATACCAACTACTGTCTCTATAAATTGTTCCTAAACGATGTCGATATTGCAACTATTACTTTACTATTCGTTTTAATTTTAATACTATTAGCTCTATTTTGTAATGTCTACTGTAAATGTAATCTAAGTTCTGACATTCAATTATTGCATGACGAACGGGCAAACTGTTATACTGTGATACTATACCATAATATACTGTAACATCTTAACTATTGTACACTGTTTTATAGCAATAAATAGCTCTTTGTCTTTGTCTTTGAACCTAGCTGTGACGTCACGCCTAGGTTAAAGTGTATGAAGTAGGTATAAGGCCGCAGGATCATATTTGAAAATATCTCCGATATTTGTGCGTTTAAGTTCATACTTAACATAATGAATGTTTTTGTATATTATGATGTATCATGTAAGTAAACTAATGATGTAAGTTTTGTTTACTAATTTAGCAAAAAAAAACTTTTTTGTACTTTTTTAGGGTATAGAGCATATAAGTATATAGCATTTCTTTATAGAGTAATACTCAAGGAACCCTTATAGTTTCGCTCTGTCCGTCCGTCTGTTTGTTTATCCGCGCCTCTAGCTTCTGTAATTATGAATATAAATGGATGAAATTGAAATTTGGTATATAGTATCTCGGTTTTAGGATCATAAAATAATAATAATTTTACATTCAAGGGGTGGCTCTCCTCCATACATGTGAAGTGGAGATGAAAAATTTTTTTGACGTGATAACGTCTAATAATTTGATGGTGCCGGCTGCACGCACGAAAAAACATGTCTCATGCGTTACCTGTTACCAGCGTTACCTCGCTTAATATGACGCATTACCGTTACCTCAGCTAGCCGCGCCTTAGGTATGTGAGCGGTGGGACGGAGAGGCGGAGGCGCTTGATGCTATTACTCAGTTCGGCGCCGGACTTCGCGGCGGCAACACGCCTACCTAAGGTGCGGCCAATTAGTTCCGCGCACACTATAAGCATGACGTTGTCACGTTCAACTATCGTCAGTAAACCGATTTTACAGACAACCGATTTTACCCCACAGGGTATCGTTGTATCGGTCTTTTGAAATAAAGGTCAGTTTTACGAAGTCAACCATTTTCGAATAATCGGCCTCCAAAGTGGTTTACAATTTGTTCTCTTTGGCCCTAGCATTTCTAAATTATTAGACTTAGAAACTTGCAATTTTTCATGCTGATAGATCATGCTAAATACTCTTTAGCAAAATTATTTAAAACGAAATCGGACAGTAACTTTTGAAGTAATTTTAAAAAACCTATTACGCGTTTATAGTTACGGAACCCTCCTTAGACATGTCCTGACGTGCCCTTGGTTAGGTTATTAGATGTATCTAATTAATAAACTACACATAAAATATATTTTTTTACATTTACCAATTAGTGATGCCTTAATATTTCTGAGTATATTAACGAAACTAAATATTTTCGACTACCAAAGTATTTCAAATCGGCTCGATCCTTGGCACTACGTAGATATAGCCTCGCTCTGCATCTTCTATCGGTTAGACTGTTACATAATGGGGATCGCACCGAGGAATTGTTCGGATTTATACCTGCTGCAACTTTTCACCACCGTTCTACGCGACAAAACTTCCATTCTCATCATTTTGATGAGTGGCAGTCCTTCACTGTGCGCCTTTCTCGGAGTTTTCTGTCGCGCACGATAATACTCTGGAATGATCTGCCGCCAGCGGTATTTACTATCACTGCGATCTTAAACCTTCAAGAAATGAGCGTATCCTTTCTAAAAGACTGGCAACACACTTGCGACTCGGTGTTGCGGGTGGGTGCACACGGGCGACGGTAGGCGCTTTCCTCTGGTGATACGTCTGCTCGTTTGCCCTAATTCATTAAAAAAAGATTTACATATATAACCGGTTTAAGAATTACCTACATGCAATTATTATGTTTATTATGAGTATCCTCGTAAACCCCCGGCGGAGTAGTCACTAGTCAGCTGAAGACGATGACGAAACGCGCACCGCGAACGTTCCGCGGCGCATTATCGGTAGCTGCTAGTTGAATAAATTATAATATTATTATGTTTATTGTGTTTTCCACCTGAGCCCTCTCTCCTGCCCCGCGCCCGTCCACCGCCCTCGCCCGCGCGCGGCGCCCATGAATGAATCGCGAATTACGCAGCGAGCGCCGCACAGGTTCATCGACCGAGCCGGGCGCGAGCGGGCCGCGCTATCTGGGTCGGAGCCGCGCCGGTACTGGGTCAGGCGGCGCGCGCGCGTGCGCGGCGGGCGGGCGGCGGGGCGGGCGGGCGCACCACAGCGCCGTCAGTCGCGCCCCGGCCGCGGCGCGTTCCGTGCTGCTCCGCCGCGCCCACCGCATGCCGCGCCCGCGCCGGCGAGCCGCCCGCCGCCGCACCGGCAGCGTCGGCCGCCCCGCGGGCAGGTGAGCCCCGCCCGCCCCCTCCGCCCTAGCCCGCCCAGCTGCCGCCGCCCCGACCGCGAGCTCGATTCGACATTATCGCTACCGTGAATTTTGTTTCTTTGTAAAACGAAAATAAGTTTATAGTTGACGATCCAAAACGCGGCTCGATCCCGCGCCGAGCGCGAGTTGCGCCGCGGAGCGCCCGACCGCGCCCGTATCGACCGGCGCCGCCCGCTCCGCCGCGCCGCTCGCCTCGTTCGCGCTATAAATAATCGAGCGACCCTCACCCACTACCCTCCAAACGATGTTTATTTTCGCGTCCGTCACCGGACGTCGCATCTTCCGCGCCTCGGCCCCGGTGCGCGGGATAAAAATTATTCGATTACATTTTTGTTGATAATTGATTTTACGTTTAAACAATTTCTAAATAGCTCGCCTACTCGGTATCTCGTAGTTTGTTTTATGCGACCGAAGTGTGGCGCGAAATCGCCGGGAGTCGCGGTCGGAGTCGAGGGCGACGGCGGCCGTGCAGGAAGTGCCTCGCGGTATCGACGGCCAGCCGTGGCCGCGGGGCGTGGGGGGCGCGGGCGGCTCTGCGCCTGCGCCGTGGTCCACGCTCGGACTGTGGTGCTACATGTCGATGAAGGATTACAGATCTACCTCCGAGGAGACCGCTGTGAACGTCGCGGGCCCCCGTGGCTGGCCTAGTGGGCCCCGGCGGCCAGTCGCTAGTGACAGTACCTGTGCGAGTGAGTGAGAGTGTGCCGGCGGCAGGATGGGAGCCCCGCTGTCGGCCTGATCGACGGCCCGCATCACCGCACGCCAACTGTAGGTGGGTAGCCCGCGACTGCACGCAGTTCAATGTTATGTAGAAGACAAACAACTAGGACGGCAGTAACGTCCTGCCAGTCTGCGAGTGTTGTAACTGTCGAACGTAAAGCGTCCTGAGAACGAATAAATTGTATGTTCTCTTCAAACTGTAGCTCACACGTTCAAACCAGGAGGTTCAGTCAAACGTGTGCCGGATTCGGATCAACCGCCGCGTCGATCGAAGTATCGCGTACCGTCCTCCAACCAAAAGCAACATTATGAACTTGTTTGACAAATACCACAGTTGACGTTCAATATATATGTTCGTAAACACTGTAACTGACTAACTGTTGAACTGACGTAACTGTGGCGTCAATCCAGATTTTCATCAAAGACGTAAATTGTTCCTTCAAACAAATCAGAATATTACCTATCAAATTATTTGACCGTTTTCAGGGCGCTTTAGTGAACATAACGTAGGCAGTAAAGTTAAATTAGGAAGTGATTCTGTGCATGGATGTTGTCTCTAACTCTGCAGTGTACCGCTATCTGATGAATCTCAAGTAGTACCTACAACTGTACCCCAAGCAGGAACAATTGTCGAATGTCAATTATTGTATGGGCGCTGTTGTAATTTTCATACAATTCTCTTACCTTTGTCAATAGTTCCGGCTAACCGCAGCCCCGCGGCGGTTCAGCCTGCGGCGTCGTCCGCGACTATCGACCGCGATAGTCGATTACTGCCTCACTTCACACCTCACACCTCACACCAACACACTCTACAGGTTACATCAGATTAGGATTTAGCCACGATTGACGATTACGACGACTTGTTGATTTATTACCCGACTGTCAAGAAGGGTATATTGTTTTACGCGCGTATCTTGAATGTATGTACTATGTATGGATGTTCGTTTGTAAATTCCTTTATTCCAACGTATATTCCAAACGGCTGAGTTTCGACACTTAAGGTATCATTAGATTTGCCTCAAAAACCCAAGTGTCCTTAGATATCTATTTTAAAGAAAAATGACAAAATGGCGGATTTTGGCGCCAAATTTTTTTTTATCAAACCTATAGTAAAATTGGAGGTAAAAAACCTATAGAAAATTAAATGAAGATTTTAATAATGTACATATCTCATGTATATAAAGTAAATCAGGAATAATAACAACCATTATAATTAAATCATTCCAAAAAAATTGTAATGCATTCACATAGTCTTATTTTAGTTTTAAATAGACGCTGGTGTGTGTTGGATTTGTATTGACGACGGTAACCAAATCTATTTGCAATTTTTAATTCCGCTACTAACTGTCAGATAGCGCTGCAAGTCGTTTAAAATCGCGTTACCATATTAAGGTCAATCAATTTCAATTACCATATTGTTTGACACGCTTTCAATAATACATTTTGTCCGATTTACAAAAGTCAAAATAATAGTGCACGCTTCATAGGAATAAGCCGGAAGCGGGACGGAACACTAAAAATACTTAAATAAAATAATTAATAAAAAAATAAAACTAAACCGTCTGCAAAAACACATAAGCAATGCACTAAAAACCATAACAAGATTGAGAAAACAAACGACTAAATCCTAATTTAACCTCCATTTTTGTTTAACAGACTACACTATGAGCTGAAGCCTAAGTGAAATGATTTTCATAATGTTTGGTAGCAGGGGTACCATTTATTTTCTTATGATATATAATTTACAAATGGGTCCCGCGTGCTACTAAAACATAATGTAAATTATTTCACTTAGGCTTTCAGCTCATAGTGTATTCTGTTAAACTAAAAACCTGTCAAGTGCGAGTCGGACTCGCTCGTGTTCCGTCCCATTATACCAATGTTTTTCATGTTTACTTATTATTTTGTTATTTTTCTACGAAGTTTTCCAAGTAACCACCTTTTATAAGTTAGGCATCAGTAACTCCTAAACTAACAAAGTCACATAAGCCGTTATAGTTTTCTCTTAAAGTTCATCACATGGACTACCATAGTAATATTTTTCAGATTTTTTGAGCCAGACGTTTAGCTTTAAGAAAAACAATGGCGAGCAGTGTTCTCGTAGGTCATGTAACACGTTACAAACTTCTAGTGATTAGCGAAAACGTTTTACTTTATTTACATATCAAAATACATGAATATACACGCTTTGCTGAGCACAGTTACTTATCACGCAGTAAATATGCGGTCGTTTACTTTTAAGTGAATAATAAAACGGAGAATATATAAAATCGAGAGCGTTTACATAAGGATCATTGAAGATTTAGTGGTCAAATTTACAGAATGAATATCATAATTTTCCAAAAATAGAAAGCTATAAAACCCCGTTTTTATAGTTATTTAAAAAAAGAGTTTTCTATCTATCTGTTTAGATAAATATAAAACTTTTTTCACACAACAACAATAACTAAAGGAACTGTACGAAAAGGCGGTCTTACTGCATACAACAGTTTCTTCCAGACAACATAATATAAATAATAGTTACTGTGATCCAGGGCTATAGCACAGGTGGCTATAGCCTATAGCACAGGTGGCTACCCAAGTAGCACAAACGTGCTGTATATTAGCTGTATAACTGTCCACAAGGGAATCCAAAGGGGTACTAGCTAGCTGTATAAGAGCTGCAGAGGCGCTGTAACAGCTCATATAACTTTGATTTGGCACAAATTAAACAGCTGATAGCTGAATAACTGTGACATTTGCTGTATATCAGCATTATATCGGCAATATTAAAGGTAACAGTTGTCCCAAGAGCTAAATATTGGATGATTATTAGAGGATGTGATACCTTTTATACAGCGCAATGCAGATAATTATTGGAGTTCTTGTTACCTGTTTTGCAACACAAAGTATACGTTCGGGTTGTTTTAAAGCTCCTAAGGAGCTCAACGTTCTCGAGTGCCAAAATTGTGAAAATTTTTTACCCTTGGTCCCTTAGTTTATTTTTATTTGTTGTATTGTCTTCACCATTTTTATGTAAAGAGATGTAAAGTATTGGTAAATAATATCATATTAATGGCAAATATTGTTTTCGGGTAAAATTTCACTTTTACTGCAAATGCTTATGGGAAAGAGAATTTATTGTGAAGTACTATATGAATATATAAGAAAATTTTCATGCGCTCTCAAAATATCACCGTTTACTTAAAAATTATACTGTAAAATATATGGATAAATATATAATAAATGGATAAAACAAGTTTTTAAGGTATTGCATAGCTTCTATCGCGGGCCTTGAGCGCGGGGACCGAATCCGGAAATTCCGTAACGAAAAAACCTCACGCTCCGTCCATCGTCTAACGTCGTTTCAGTTCGGCAGTCTTCGACACGGCGTTGTGTGCGTGCGATTAGACGTATTATACGACTCTACGAAATTCGCACGAATCGAGACAAGCTGCTCCGAAATCGGACGAATACATAAGCAGCTGTTTATGAGAAAGTATATAGGTGTATTATGTACAACAGTGAATAGCTGTACTTGTAAAATTTGTGTATAAAGTGTTTTGAATATGAATGAATAAAGTGCATTTATTATTAATGAAGAAAGTCACGAAAAAATAGTGAAAGAAAAGAAATACTGCATAAATAAAATAAATAAATAATTATAATTGCATAAGTTGATACAAAATGCTATGCAATAGGTTTACCGCGGCAGTCCCCGAGTGCCACACGTCTTTTTTTTATTATTTTGCATTTATAATTTGTTCTTATGCTGTTTGCGTATCAAATCAGAACATTTCCTATTTAAATCAATGCAAACTTTCGTTAAAAAACATAGACAATTTTTTCATTCAATAAGTTACATAGAATTATAACTTGAAAATGGAGGACAAACAATGTGATCACAATTACCGCTATGGGCTGTATAAGTATCCACTCGTGGTACATACATCAGTAATGAGCTGATACCTGTAGTTATTGTGTAAAACAAGTCAGCCACGGATTCATGTACAGCTTTATAGCGGGTAAAGTACGCAAATATTGTAACTAATCAGTTGACCGCACTGATGTGGATTCTAAATCTTTCTACATTATGGAGAATACAATTCCAAGTATATATCATAGTATAGTACGGATACTATATATGCTAATATATGGCGGACGAATACACGGCGCTGAATCAACAAGTCATTAAAGTCCCATATAACTAAAGTAGTATCCAACTAGTACATGTTTTCAGCTGTAATGAGTGTGACATGTGAGCTAATTTATAGGTGTGTGCTGTAATTGAGCATTATTAGAGTACACTCATTGTGGTCTTATTGGGCTATATATGCGCTGTTATATGATTGCATGTAATAAGCTGATTAAAACTGCTAAAGTTCTACTTTATGCTCAAGACGAATTAATCTACGTCACAGGAGATCTGATTGTATTATAGTAGCTCACATGTTTTTTTTTTTAAATGTAAGCGGTCTGGGGGTACATTTGTACCCCGAAAACGCTTTATTGCAGCTTACAGTTCTATTTATGGCTAATAACTCTACACTGCGCTTGCAACATTACAGTGCGGTATCTGTGACGCGTAATAGCATTAATATACAGGCGAAATAGTAATTTTCAGCTATTGCAGTTATAGTGTACTGTTATACCTCTTTATACCTTTACCGATGTTACCCTTTGTGTCATCGTATAGAGTTTTGTGCTAATTGGGTATAGCCTATAGCACAGGTGGCTATGGCTATAATTATATAGGCCGGGCCTATATGATTCGGAATTCACAAGGGCGGAGACAATTTAGAGCATTGAAAACAGAGCTCTGTGCTAATACAATAGAGTTGAAAATCAAACGCATGAGTGTCGAGTCAAATGTCAATGTCACATATGACAGCAAGACACTTGAAACATCTATTTTCAACTATATTGTATTAGCGCAGAGTTCTATTTCCAGCGAGCTGAATTTTCACCGGCGTTTCAGATTCCGGAGTAAATAGTCCCAGCCTTAAAAGCACAGGTGGCTATACCCTACCTATAGCACAGGTGGCTGTACCCCAGAGCACAGGTGGCTATAGCCTACAGCGCAGATGACTATAGCTTACAGCACAGGTAGCTATAGCCTACAGCTCAGGTGGCTATGGTCTATAGCTGATAACTATATTTAGCATTTACCGATTTAAGCACGTCGCACGAGGTTACCTAATATTTCTAGTGGAATGTCCGTCAGTCCTTGTCCTGAGAAATGGGTACCCTTTGGAGGACAGTCATCGTAAATTGAAACATAAAATAAAGGAGAAACTGAATTGAGACACGAAAAGTATCCTAGTATACCACCTACCAAACACGCGGTCCCACGTTACATGTAATACATTGTTACAAATAAATTATAATCTATCCACTTCTAAAAATAAAAAATAGTAAAAACGAAAGGGCGCGTAAATTTAACTCCCTGTCAATTATTCTGAACACTTTGTTGAGGACACTTATCTCTAGTATTTATGTTTTGCTGGTAACTATTCTTTTCAAATGTATTTATAATTTATAATCTACGTGAAGCGAAAATTTCAAGTACAGCTTTACGAGGATTGTGCGTACGGATCAGAGTGAACTTTGGCACAATTAAAGTTTATGCTGAGGAAGGCATGAGAAAAGTTTTTTTTTTAAATAATGCTTAGAAATACATGAAATTAATCAAAATATCAGCAACATACACTTCCATGGATGTGGTTCACAGATACACACACGTAGAGCATTTATAACCTAAATATAGTTTGGACACATTGGGGTTTGAAATTTGTAGTGTTGTACCCTTAAGAGAAAAATCGATATTGTTGACCTATCGAGAAAGTTATTAATTGAAACCAAATCGATTTTAGAATCGCTGTCAAACAAAAACGAGTATTTTAATTGTCTAAACTATATCGATCTATGGTCCATTCATTATAGTCAATCCCTATGGGGCCCCATATACGGTCCGGTTTTCCTTCAGTTCGGCCTGAACGGATGCAAAATCGTATCGTCTGTGTGCAATTTCCAGATCGCATCAGCTGGCCGGATGGAATGAAGCGAATCGTTCCAGTGCTGCCAGCTCTGTTTTTGAGAAACTACTAAACTCGTGTCGATTTCTACTAAAAGCTACTCAACTTAGGAATCTCTAAAGCCAAAAAACCACTACAATTTAGGTTTTGTTATAGATAGATAGATAAACACTTTATTGCTTATAAAGCATCATATTGCATATTGCATTATAAAGTACGTACAATCAAATTACTAAAATTAGTTAAAATTATAACCTAAATGTGGGCAAGGGCGGCCTTATCGCTATAAGCGATCTCTTCCAGGCAACCCTGCAGGACAGGAGAGGTAAATCGAATAGATAAATAGCGGGGTAATAAAAAGTTAATAATAAAATAATAAAAATAAATAATTGTTTAAGTACGTTTTTAGAATCTCTAATTGGTTTGAAAATAAAAATAAGTAATACAACAAAATAATAATATAAAGTTGCATGCATAGTTATATTTAATTAAGAAGAGGCTCTCATGTATAAATAAAGTAAAATTGAGTCAAACTAGGCGAGCTACTCTGTTTCGAAGATGACTATGGAGCTTGGATTTGAAAATGGCAAGTGACTTCGACTCTCGGATGTCACGTGGAAGATCATTCCACAAGTGCGTAGCCTTCACAGCAAAAGAATCTGCAAAGTAACCGGACCTGGCAATTGGCACAAGAAGTTTATTGCTGTACTCGCAGCGTAACGCACGGCATTGGTCAGCACTTCGAAATTGAAAACAATCCTTTAGATATGGGGGAGAACGAGGGTCAAATAAGATATTGTATAGAAAGGCTAGTACATGCTCTTCCCGACGAAGCCTGATGGGCAGCCAACCAAGTCGCTGTCGATACTCAGAGACGTGGTCGAACTTGCGCAGCCCATACACGAACCTGATGCAGATGTTTTGTAATCTTTCTAATTTGTTAAGGTATTCCTCATTGAGGTCTATCAAACAAACATCTGCATAGTCCAAGATAGGAAGAAGTAAAGATTGCGCAAGCTCGACTTTTGTCTTAATGGGAAGTAGGTTTTTCCAACGGTTAAGTGACCCCACCGCAGCAAAGAGCTTACGACTTACCTCTGAAATGTGGTTATATTAAATTTTATTATTTATTGAATTATATTATAAATTATATTTTTAAATTAAAATATACTAGGAAATATTACGTATATTATAGTAATTAAACCGGTAGTTTTAAGTAAATTACGGACGAATGATAAGGTGTCTACTACTAACAACTAAATTCCTACTAAGGAGGGATAAAATACTTAATTTAGTAGTAAAACTTTGTAAAATAACTAAGTTGGCAACATTAATTATGGACTGAACGGACCATGTGTGACAAATCGCTTTAGTTCTCACCAGCGCCGCGGCCGTGCGGGCGTGTATCGTGTACAAGCGTAGTCAAAGTCAAAGTCAAATTTTTTATTCAAAATTGGTATTTTTATACACTTTCTATGTATAAAATTACAAATTTTCATAAAAATATGTCTTATATATTAATTATGTCCTAGTTACAGTTTATTGAGCAATTAAAACATGTACTGTCAGATCTTTTTCATAATAATTGTAATTAGTTTTGCTCCAATTCTTGTCAGTACAACTGTTTTTGTATTTAAATTGAATGCACAATGTATCGACTTACGTAAATACATCAAATTGTATTATATAGAAACATAAATGTGGCTTTGGTTGAGGTTTGAAATAAAGTATGAGAAAAAGAAGTTTATGTATTTGCATAGAGATTCCTTTTATTAAATTAGTATTTTTCTGAATTCCATTTACATCATCACTTAGATAATTTATTCTACTTTTTAAATATATAATATAACATGCAAAGGTGTTATTTACATTAAAAAAAATATAATCCTGGATAAACCGCGGGAGACGTAGCGCGTTTTTTTATGGCGGAAAAAGTACTGGGACGCTTGCCTGTTCGAGATGTCAAAGTGACGCAACGCTCTACATTATTTCAATACACGTTGACGTTTGTCAATCAGTCACAACATTTTTTTTAGATTTTTCTATCTAAGAGGCAAAATAATTAAGTGTCCGACCGAATGTTCGGTTTCGGTCGAGTTTCGGCAAAGAAGGGGTTTCGGTTTAGTTTTGCTTTCGGCGGAAAATCTGCCGAAACTACGACCGAAACCGCATGGGGGAGTTCTCACGCTGTGATCGGTCAAGTTCGACGCTTTTAATTCCATCTTAGCGACGATGACATTCTATAAAGCTATTTTGTTACAGGATATTATTTATTTAGCTCTGCTGCGTTTACTTCAGATAGAGTAAAAAATTTCATTTTAATAGTGAAAATATTTGATTTTGAACCTTAACGGTTGGTACACATAATTCATTGAACCACTAACTCGCGCTTTGTCTGAACCTCATTTTCAAATAGCTAAATAATAGCTTACGAGCTGTTTGACTATCTAGAGTTGTGCCTAATTAGCTTATGAAGTACTTCGTTTTACACCTAAATCTTATATGGCATAACTCGCGTTGTGCCTGAAATTTTGTACATACATTAGAATGATGTTACGTTTGACCATATTATATTTTCTCATAACTGTGGGAAAGCCATGCTACTAACGGCCGGTTTCAATAACGTATCTAACAATAACTATTTGTTATAAACGTCACATTTGGTATCGCTGTCAGCAATCTCGCTGTCACAGACGAAGATTTCTCTAAGTTAGTTTGTTAAAATGCATAAAACCGGCAAATGGTACCAAAGGTGACGTTTTTAACAAATAGTTATTGGTAGATACGTTATTGAAACCGGCCGTTAGTTAATAAGGCTAACTCTCGTTACCTACTTCGCGATTTGATTTAGCCATAAGGAGAGTTAGTCGTTTTGTGAATTAGTTACATTGCCAAGCTTTAAGGATTTAAGATACATCATACATAACAATATAGTTCTTCTACGACGACACACACACACGAACAACGATTTCCAATATAGTGCTTTTTCGTAAGGTACATGTTGTATAGCCGTATTAGGATGGTCACATGGATCACACTCCACCACATACTTTTAAATTTCGTCACCACACTGCCGCCGGGTTAAAAAAACGCGTAATAGGTTTTCTTTCAATTACTTCAAAAGTTATTGCCCGATTGTGCTCAAAATATTATTATCCTAAAGAGTTTTTAGCATCAGCATGGAAACTTACAAGTTTCTATCTCCTATAACTTAGAAATGCCAGGGGGGACCAACTAATAAACCACTTTGGAAGCCGATGACTCAAAATAGGGTGACTTTGTAAAAAAGTCGTGTATAAAACCTTGCATTTATTTTATAAGATCTATTCAACTATACCCCACACGATGGGGTAGAATGAAATAATATTTTTCATCCCCACTTCACGTCTGGAGAGCCACCCCCAATATATAAAATTATTATTATTTTATGATGCCAAAACCGATATCTATACACAATAATATATAACTATACCAAATTTCATCCATTTATGTTCATAATTACAGAAGCTAGAAGTTAAGTGAAGTAAACTAGAAGTATACTAACGTTTTCTTTATTTTTCCCCCAAAACATGTTCCTAGTGAGGACGTTTCGTTGAGAACGTTGCCGAAATTAGTTTTCGGTTTCGGTCGCAAAACCAGTTTCAGCCGTTAAAAATAATAAGTAAGGAGGTATATTTAGTAAGGTAAGGAAAGAAGTTTCAATATGAAAAATAATAGCTGTCTCTCGCATCGCTTCATAGCGACATCGTATCGCATAATGTGAAAACGCTCTAATACGTGAAGCAAAAATCACTTTTCACGGTTTTGGACGTATTTTAAGGGCCATACTCTGGGTCCAGTCTGCAAATCCAGCAGCCTGTCAATAATAATTTGTTTATATCTTTTCATCTGTATCTGTAAATGGTAGTAAATATCCAGGCGCATTTACCAGAATACGTAGAAGGCACATTTTAGGGGGCGGCAAATGTGACCAAAACATTTTTTTGTCTTACAGAAATATAAAAAACATTATTATTTGCATGCAAAAATTACTCTCGATAATTTAACAAAAAAAAATATATTTTAGTAAGTACTATACAGTATACTTTACACTATAACGTCTGGATACAAAAAAATACTAAACTCTGTTTAATATTTTTTTGTAAATTATACTTTTGCGGTAATATACAATGCAAAATATTCTAAAAGTGTTTCATATTATAAAATACAATTTAAATTCAATATTTTTTAGATGAGAGCGGCGGGCGGCGGCGGATTCTTTTTGTATTGAGAAGATTTGCGACTCTGCAGATTTTGATAGTTTGTTACTGTGTGTCATGTCTTTTGGTCCATAGGGATTTGTCAAATAAACCTACAAAAATAAAGGCGCAAAAATACAGACGTACAGAACATAATAATGTTACTTCTAATATTAGATCATTACGTATGAAATTGGCGTTTTGTAAAGGAGGAACATAGAGTCGATTTTTTTAAAATTTATTATATTTATTTAATCAAAGCAGTGTTGTCAACTCTAGATGTCAATAAGTCGTTAACGTACGCTTGAAAAGTAGCTAGATGTCGTTAGCTATGGACAAAGATCAAAATTCGCTAGAATTCGCTAAATTATCCCAGTATAGACTGAGCGTTCCCTATCCAGGTATGAAGTAAATACAGGCGGCAAAGTATGAAAGAGACAAAACACTGCAGTTAGTAGTTATCTCTTTCTTTGTCATTACAGACCTACAGAAAAGAGTAAAAGAGACGCACAGTCGCGTTGTCTCTTTCTAGAGAGTTGTCAATTTTGTAAGGCTATCGCTCAGTCCATTTTTCTCTATGTCTATGATCCCAGTAGACTGAGCGCTATCGAGCGAGCGGATGGAAACTGAGCGCAATTCTTTCACGTACCTCTAATTCTATATTGTTTTACGCACAGTAGAATGGGGCAAAGTTTTTTGGTCTGTTGGAATAAAAGAAAATAATTTGATTTACTTACACATAATAATATTTGTAATCGGTATAAAACAATTGAAAATTATAAAAAACAATTATTTAACAAACGAAAAGTTAAGAAATTAATACTAAAATAAAATATTATTTATTGCCACCAAATGAAAACATAATTAATTCACAAATAAATGAAAAAAGTAAAAAACTTAATACTAAAAATGATGAATAAGTTTCTTCGTTCATCATCAGAACTATCGCTAATAATCTGAAAATCTGAAAAGGTTAATGTATCCGTTCTGGAACTGGAATGAATACCTGAAGTTGATGGCTGAGGCTGCGATGTACGTTTGGCAAATGAATATTATTTATCGGTCCCAATATTTTTTAGCACATCAATTGGTATTTCGTAATCGTAGCAGCTTTTATTGGTTCTTCTTAAACAGTATTTAATCATTAAAATAGAGTTCAATGACTTCAGACTCATTTGATTTCGAAGCTTCGATTTTGTAATGTTCATGGCACTAAATGTCCTTTCAATTTCAGCATTCGAATGAGGTAACGATATTACAGTTAATGCCAGATCACACAATTCTTGGAATGGTTTTTTGTCGGCAGCATCTTTATATTGATTTGACTTCAGCCCAAAACTAGCGTGCTACTAATGTTTTGCCATTTAACAAAATTAATTGATCTATTATTATAATAATATTGTTCCGCTGTAAATTTTTTTTTTTTTACGTCGTTAACCCCTAACTACAAAATATATAATGTTATTGTTTTGATTCTTTGTTCGCAAAACTTCGCTGACGGAAAATTTATTCATTTTGATCAATATTTGAATATTTGGAGGAAGCCTACTTTGCAATTCCCTCATCAACTTAACTCTAAAGTCAACGCACCTTTGTTTGACCATACCTATTTGTGACATCTTCATTCAAATTATGTTTTCGAGCAGTAGTTTCAAAAGCATATCCAAGCGTAGCTTAAGTAAGCTATAGGAGTTAAGGTCTCTCAAAGAAAATTTTCTCTCTCTTCGGTCAAGAAAATCTCTTGAACTGTAGAGTTAGTAGTAGTTAGTACATTTATATTTGTGTGAGAGTAAATGACTCTGATACAAATTGATCGCAATAAAAATGTCAGGGTCTCGAGCAATTTTGTGGGATCAGTATTTTCACTTTCAAAGCTGTTTGAACTTCTCTTAATATGATTTGAATTTATGTCATATATACCAAATTACTACCATCTTCAAACATAGCATGCAGAAGTTCTGCTGTGTGACAATTTTCTTTGACCTTGCATAACGAAAAATGTAACTTCAATTCATCCCATTGTTGTAAAAGCGACTAACTGCTGGGAATATTGATCACCGTGTAGCCATCGTGTAGTACTTACACATTTTTCGAATTTTCAAATCCACAATTGATGGTCTTATATATATAATGATATTTCTCTCTTATTATGATGAAAAGATGATGAAATAAAGACGAAATGCGTTTTTCTGAAAGACAAAAATGTTTTATTGATCAACATTTTCATACATCGTATTTTCACTTATGTATCACAATATACAATCATAAAACTTACCTGAAAGACAAAAAAAACAAAATTTAATGCCTTTACTTCAGGTTTTGATATTTTACAGGAAATAAGATTTTTACACATTCATATGAAACAGAATCATGCCGCCAATGCACTGACAATGACATTGACAATTACTTTTTTATTATAATGTTTTAGCGGCAAATTTAACACAGATAATAATAAAGGAAAACAGTACTAATCTAGTGTTTTTCTTTACATATATTTGTCGACATTCATCCTGTCGTTTGGGAGATAGAGAAAACCAGTTATAAGTCTACCTTATTATGTACTCAATATTACGTGGCAAGGTTTTTTCAGAAGCATGACTTACCGCTAGTTGCATCGATACTTCAATTTGGGAACACACTGGATCAACCTCGCCATTACATAAGATTTGATAAGCCACAAGTACTGGCAAAGGAACAACGTTATCGCCCAAGAATGATACGCGAGGCTATAGAAATTAAAAAGTACACTAATAATAACCGAGAAGATAGCTGGGTGCTGCCATCTAGTTGGGATCCAATAATTAACAAAATAAAATGTAATTTAAAATCTCCGCGGCTTCAAGCTACTATTAGAATGTTTTGCGTGGATCGGAACACAAATAATAATTGAAGAATCTTCGGGTAGTTTGAACAACTTCAACGAATAGGACAATTGACACCTCAGTCCTCCCGTGACCACGGCTGCTGGAAAGTAGCCGAAACGTCGGGGAAAAGAAAAGTGCACCGCGACACAATCCGTAAGTATTTAAAACAATGATCTACCGTCATCATGGAACAGTGTTCGGAAATAAATAGAGCCATGGCTGCTTCTGCTCTACTTGAGGGCTTTATTTTATCAACTGCCAGGAACGGTGGCAAGGGCTTTTGTTTCGTTATTATTTCCGCTTTTGATTTGTGATTTTTTAGACTACGAGTGTTTTTATATATCACTGATTTTGGCAAAAAATTTAGCATGACACCAGCGACACATACCTTTTAAATCAGTTCCTTGAACCAGTGCCAACCATCCTTTGAAGTCTGTATTGTTTTCCCACTCTTTTCTATACTTCTGTGAGTAACTTTTTTCTTTATAGGTATTTCCATTGTTCAACAAACGTAATCAATAACTGACCATCTATTCTACGTAACTTTGGGTTTATGTAACTTATAGCAAATTTAATAAACAACCGCTAATCTTGTACAATAGAGAGCACAATACACTCCATCAACGAATTAATACCCAAATATACAATACCTTAAAAAAGTCACGCCGGGATTCCCCTGTACACAAGCGTTCCGAAATCGGATAAATATTACTCTGACAAGAGTATGTCTCAATCAAAGGCTACAAGTGAGAAAAAGACAGACTTGTCAGAATGATATCCGATTTCGGAACGCAGTTCCGAATATAGAAAAGATAAATTTCTGGGCTGAGATCTTGCCATATTTTATGAAAATAGTTAAAATACTCATTTATTTTTTTATATTTAAACTCTAGAAGTCGTTAGAACAGTTGCTAGATTTTTTTGTCGCTAGACACATAATTTAAGCCGCTGTAGAAAACGAAATGTCGCTAGAATTAGCGACAAAGTCGCTAAATTGGTAATAATATATATTGGTATAATAATAATTGGTAAAAAGTAAATACCATTGCTATCTATGCACTTTTGCTATCTCATAGGTAGTTCATTGTTTCCTTTAGTAAAAAAAACAGGCTTTGGACTGCCACATCGGAGTTGAATTTTTTCCCTTGCAAGAGTTATCAAAATTTCGAAAAAAATGGTTATCTGTTGGAGCAAGGTCTGGGGAGTACGGTGGATGGCTTAGACATCCAATTGAAGCTCCTCTAATTTGGTAGCCGTCTGTTGTGCAGTGTGTGGTCTTGTTATGTCCTGAAGCAGCAGTGGCCTAAAGCGAATGACCAACCTCGGTTGTTTAGCAGCCAGCTTTTCCGTCATGATTTGCAGTTGCTGGCAATAGACATCTGCCGTAATCGTCTGGCAAGATTTAAGAAAGCTGTAGTGAATGACACCGGCATCAGTCCACTAAATGCTCAAAAGTAACTTTTTTTGAGTCAATTATCGCTTGGGGCAGGCTTTAGCTGGTTCGCCAGTGTTCAGCCATTGCGATGAACGTTTCCGATTATTGTACAGGATCCACTTTTCATCACAGGTAATGATTCGATTTAAAATCCCTTCATTATTGTACTGGTTGAGTAATGTAACGCAGCAGGCGACGCGTGATTGTCGGCTTGCTGCACTCAATTCATGATCTTCCCAATTTGCTTCAAGTGGATTAAAACAGTTTCATCACTAACACCGCAGCCTGCAGCTAACTCGGACGTGGTTTGCGATGGATCCGCTTCCACAACAACCCTTAATTTTTCATTATTAACTTTGGTCTCCAGCCGTCCACGGGCCTTGTTCTGCAGGTCGAAATTTCCAGAACGAAAACGTTGGAACCAAAACTGCACTGTGTTTTCTTTTGCGACACCGCCACCATACACATCATTAATCCTTCGAGCCGTTTCTGCAGCACTGGTGATACGGTGGAACTCGTACTCGAAAATAATACGATATTTCAAGATTTCCGTTTTGTAAACAGATTGACGCAAAGAATGAAGAAACAAATGAATTACGGTTTTCGAAAAACAAATGCATGAGTAAATAGCGGTATAAATTTGAAATTGGAATTCCTAACCAAAGAAGATATATTTGAGATCAAAGTGGCCAGTACGACAAAACGCCAATTTCATATGTAAGGACCTAATATTTAGTAGTCTATGGTCTATTTTGCGCTGTTGATTATTCCAAAGAATAAACCATTTCAGATAGATATTTGCTACAAATTAAACCAGTACAATTGAAAAAAAAATTGACATCCTTTTTAATCCTGCGAAATTAGAGAAAATTTTCCTCGCTCGCTTACAACGTACAAAACATAATATTATAATTATAAAATAATATTTTGCGCTGTTGTTTTTATTCAAGGAGTTACTTTCAAATAGCTATTTGGTATAAATTTCAAACAGGACAAGTGTAAAAAACTACAATTGAACTCTTGATTAATATAAGAAGAGTAATTTTGAGAAGGAAGTTTGGGGGGAGGGGCAAAAACTGAATAGCCTATGGGCGGCAAATGTGTAAATCCGTCACTGTAAATATCGAAAAAATTTACACATTTTATTGCGTATCTAAGAGGCAAAAGAACCCTAAAAATTAAAATATGAATTATGGTCGAATTTCGACCGCAGGGCGATCTCTGGTATAATATTATGCCAATTTCCATTAGAAGAAATAATATTGTATGGAGAGGTAACTGTTATAATGTCTATTTATTTAAATTTTCAATACTATAGAGTTATACCTCTTTGTTCTGGCGAAATAGCTAAAATAAACTAAGCGTAACGATACCTCGTAAGAAATTTGTATAATTTGTTTTACTGCAAATGCTGCTAATGATAGGTTAACAACATGTTGACTGTACCTTACAATACGGCTCTTCCATGACCATTTTTTTACCTATGCATTTCTGGATTTCTATCTGAATTATTTTCTTGTTTTGGCCTTTTTAGACCTCTTTTTTACGTAGTCGGGTTATAGTTTTTTTAACTTATTTTTTTATTTCGTATTTTTTCGTTTCCCAATCGAACATAATATTTGGAATAAAATTAATAAGTACCTAATCAAAACACTTGAAATTAAAAATATCTTTTTCACGAGCGCGGGTCCCGCTGTTACTAAAGTGGTGACCTGATAGTGGAATCCATGAGGAATCGAGGGAACTCCTCGAAATTTCTATGGACACATATAGTAATTTTGTCTTTTTCTGAAATAACCCAAGCATACGCTACCAAAAAGTAAGATTTTCCACCAAGGTATACCCTAGATCCAAAAGTACTGAACATAACTCCTGACTCCTTATAGATACATGTTTGGGGATTTCGGCGTTGTTTAAAGAATTGCAAGCATATGCTACTATGACAATTACAGTAATCATCATCATCACCACCATCATCAGACCATACATCATCACATTATGATGAAATAATACGCACTTCTCATAGTATTTTACACAGGCACGAATATCTTTGAACATTACTCTGCGGTTTATGGGCCTATTTGCAAAATTATTTTGTTTCTGGAAAGGGTATAATTTTAAATTAGTCCTTTAGGCTAAGAACTCACGGAGCGATTTTTAGTCGCGCCCGGCGCGATTGCGGGCCCGCAGCTTCTGTTCTGGATCCAAAAGCACTGAACAGAACTCCTCAGACTTTAAAGATACACGTTTGGAAATTTCGGCGTTGCTTAAAGAACTGCAAGCATATGCCATTATGTAAC
Source organism: Phengaris arion (assembly GCA_963565745.1). Lineage (NCBI taxonomy): Eukaryota > Metazoa > Arthropoda > Insecta > Lepidoptera > Lycaenidae > Phengaris > Phengaris arion. Next base: position 192,217 of record OY751449.1, on the reverse strand, counting down.
TTACAGTAATCATCATCATTATCATATATTATACAATACCTAATGGAAGCTTGGCGCGTATTCAATTATACATTCGAACGCTTATTTTTTAAAAAAATCTTAAAATTTGTTAATAAGAATATAATGAATATGACAAAAAGGGAGAAATTATTATTTTTAAACAAAAAATTAAACCGACTTCCAAAATAAAAATGCACAAAAAGTATGGAATAAATCTTATTTTCTAAATAATTACCTTTTAAATTAGGTTAAAATTTTAACTATTTCTCTACTAAATCTTCATAATTTATAGTACCAGCCAACTGAAATGTGAGTTCTATAAAAATTGTTTTATCGGGATGTTTTTTGGGCTGGTAGATTAGGTTAGGCTATTTTTAAATAAGAATTTAAAAATAACCTAACCTAACCCATGTTCACTGTTGTTATCATATTGTAAGTGATTGGCTACTTGACATTGATTTTTAAATTAAGGTTTGACTAGGCTGAGGTTGGGCCTTCCCGCTTTCTTCCTGCCGGCGCCGACCGCCAACCTTGCGGCCGCCCTTCTACCTCCGGCCACAGAATCACCGCGTTCGCTCTGTATTAACTGTAGTTAATTAATTAATACTAATTCATTGGAGGTCGGCTGGGGTCTCCTGGAGATCCTCTAATCAATATATTATGTGAAAATACTGTAATATTATTTAGATAAATGACATTTCTATACAACAACCACCTGACAACTACCTTGACTGTTGTGGGCTGCGACGTCTAGTTCTTACAGATCCTTCTTATGCTTGAGTGGTGATATTAATGATACAGCAACAATTGTGATATTGTAATTTATTGGTACACACGAGAGAGATGCTTAACATAGATACGTCTAACCTATATACTATAGCCTTTTGGCTAACTAAAATAAACCAACTAGATAGGCTGTGCTTGTGACATCTGTCAATATGACATTGATAGTTCTACTTTTTATTACTAAGTACTTTATTATGCAAGACAACGTAACATTTTGAAAACTGAATCTTTGTATTAACATTAAAATTGACCATTATGTAACTAATTGAACTTGTTTTTTCTACTTACCTATATTAAATAATAACAATTACTTGTTGACATATTTACACACCATTATTATGGTAAGATGTGTGAGAACTGATATACCATTGTTAGCCACATTCTGTGAAATATATTGATTGATTGACTTTTTATCCGGCTAGACCGCTTTTCTGGCATTATTCGGCGCTAGGGACACAAAAGTTTGATATAGAACACAAAAAAAACCGGCTGGGCTGGACTTGGCAGTTTTTTCAAGCTATAGCGATTTGTTTACAGAAGTTCAACCTAATCTTTATGTACTTTAAAATTAAATCATCACTAAAAGTGATGATTTTGTGATGATTTAATTACGCTTATCTACTTATTATAATCATAATAAATATAATACAATAATCTTACAAGCACAATTTAAACTACATATATCATGTTGACATAGTTTAAATTGTGCCTATTTATATTAATTTATAAACCTAAACGCACAAAGTTAACAACTCTACTTATTAGACTCATCCGCCAAGGAAATATCTATACTTATCACAAAATAGGTATTAAATCTTATTACTAATGTTAAATACGACTTCTCTCAGTATTTATTATCAGAACGTGAGAGGTTTGAGAACAAAATCTCATTCAGTTTAACTGAAACTTGGCTCACTCCTGATTAAAGTGATGCAGAGTATTTTCATAGTAATTACAATATTTATAGACGAGATAGACTTTAATCTGATGGTAAAGTAAGGGGAGGTGGTATTTTAATCGCTTGTAGGTATGAATTAGTTGTGGGGGGGGCGACGTAATGACATGAGACGCGGAGGAGACACAAGAGACGCGGAGGAGCTGTTGCTGACGGTCGAGCTGACCGCGGCCGAGGAACCCGCCCATCGCGCCCACCGCGCCCACCGCGCCTCATCACCGCACCTCATCACCGCACTTGCTGTACATATCATGTTGTTATTTTCCGCATAATAACAATAATTTACATTCACTTCAAGAACACTTTGATAATGCACAAGAACTAATACTTAACTATTGTAGTTAACAACAGTAGCTTTCTGCTCCTAGGCGATTACAACATTTCACATGCAGACTGGACACAGGACATTAGATAACTCTCGTAATATAAAATGGCATGTATTTCAACTTGCAACAAAACAATCAAATTTTGGGTGTGAAAAAAACCGAATATTCAATCAATCAATCAATCAATCATTTATTTCACAGAATGTGGTTAACAATGGTGGATACAATAGGCACATCAGTCCTTACACATCCTACCATAACAATGGTGTGTGAATATGTCAACAAGTAATTATTATTATTTAATATAGAAAATACAAGTTCAATTAGTTACATAATAGTCAATTTTAATGTTAATACAAAGATTCAGTTTGTCAAAATGTTACGTTGTCAAGTTAAAAGGTTATAGAAATGTCATTTATCTAAATAATATTAAATTATTATCAGCAATTAAAATCATCAAATAGTAAAATGTAAAATCATAATAATAATAAACAATAAAAATACACAGTCAAAAAAAATCGTTAGAACAATATTTTAATACTTATGTTTAAAAAATAAAAAATACATGTCTAAAATTAAAATTAATTTAAAAAAATCAAATAATTATTAACATTCAAGTCATTGTTTAATACATAGCATAAATTCATTCAAGTCATAAAAACAATTTTCTATTAGCCATGATGTCAGATTTCTTTTGAATTTATTGAATGGTAATTCTTTAAATTGATTGGGCAATTGGTTAAATATATGTATAGCCTGTATGTATGCGTTATTTTTATATAATATGTTTAAATTACACCAAGGGCGATAAAGTTTGCATTTATATCTTTAATTTTTCCGTCCCTCCTCCGAATGCAGTTTAAAGTATTCTGGATGCATTTTAACAAACATACAGAGTTCTCGTACATACAGGCTGGTGGTAACAGTCGTAATTTCCTTAAATAACGGTCTGCAGCTTTCCAAATACCAGGCACCACAAATAGCTCTCGCGCATTTTTTTTGGACACGAAATGATTTTTCGACCTCCACCGAATTACCCCACAACAGACCGTATGAGAGGACCGATGCTACGTAGCCGGTAGCCATGGTATGCTGGTAGTGCCGCCTCAGCTCCTACCGTCTGACGTAATCTACGTCGAGCTTATTACACACATGCTCTACATGGAACTTCCAATTACAATTCTTGTCAACCAAGAGTACTAAAAATTTAATTGAGTCAACTTCTGAGATATTTGCATTGCCGTATCGTATATTACAATTTATATTTTTACTTTTATAATTTTGAAATTGTACTAATTGTGTGATATTATGATTTTTTGTAGAGTAAGATTTAATTCAGATTGTCTTTACATTTCACGATAATTAGTGTGGTGTCATCTGCGAATAATATAGTTGGATTATTGGTTATTTTAGGAAGATCGTTAATGTATAATGAAAATAAGAAAGGACCGAGTAGGAGCTAAGACCGAAAGAAGAGACTACCTTGAGGAATACCGAATAAGTTTAAATTAAAGAGTGATCTTGCGGAAACTTCAATTTTATATATTATTTTACTAGTTTCTACGCATTGGTACCAATTTGATAGGTAGGATTTAATCCATTTGTTGGCAATCCCCCTTATACGAGGGCGGTACTGAAAATTTCGGGAATCAAGGAAGTGACACAACAATACTATTTAAAAATGTATTTATTGCTTTTCGAAGTATTCTCCGCGAAATTTGACACATTTTTCCATACGATGGTGGTTCCATCATTGAAGCAACCATTCCATTCGGAAGTTGGGGTCTCCAAAATGGCCATTTTGTAGGCGTCCACAGCTTCTTCAGGTGATGAAACTCTCTGACCACGCAATTTATACTTTATTTTAGGGAAAGTATAGAAATCATTAGGGCTTAGGTCGGGGCTGTACGGCGGATGGTCTAATAATTCTATGATTTCTTGCCCTAAAAACTCTTTTGTTCTGTGCGCGGTGTGAGAACTCGCATTGTCGTGATGGAGGATGATGCAGCGGTTGCAGTTCTCTTTACGGAGTTCAGAAACGACCTGTGGCAAACAAATGTTAGCATACCATTCTGCATTAATCGTTCTTTGTCCCTCAAGAGGAATAGTCGCAACATGGCCGGTTTTGGAGACAAACGTGGCCACCATTTTTTTTGCAACACTCCGTGAACGAACAATTTTTGTTGGCTTTAACTCATTTTCGAACACCCAAACTCGTGACTGGTTTTTTGTTTCGGGTTCGTACGCGTATATCCAGGATTCGTCACCTAATACAATGTTGTATACAGCATTTGAGGATCCTGCATGGAATCTTTCGAGAGTTCTGACGCACCAAGTAACGCGGGCCGCTTTTTGCTCTTCACAGAGCAAATGCGGTATCCATCGGGAAAACAACTTTTTTACACCTAATAATTGTTCATGCAAGATTATTTGTATTTGACTCATGCCAATGTCTAAAGTTGCCTGAATTTCGCGGTATGTCACATGTCGATCTTCCTCAATCAGCTTACGCACAGCATCAACGTTTTCTTGGGTGACTGCAGTTTTTGGACGACCTTGACGGAGATCATCACTGAGCTTGACACGTCCACGTTGAAATTCAGCAAACCAGCGATAAATTGTGGTTTTGGATGGGGCTTCATCACCAAATGCAGAAATCATCCGGTCAACATACTGTTTTTGTGTTAAACCACTTCGAAAGTCATAATAAATCATCGCTCTAGAATTTTCTCGAGTCAATTCCATTTTCTCAACGACTAAACAAGTTTGACAAGACCTTGTGACAAGACCGAGAATCTTTTTTTAAATAAATAAACGGTATTCGATTTTTAAAACCAAGGAGTTTTAAATTAAAAAGAATTAATATGACAGGAACAGTGGAAATATTCCATTCCCGATACTTTTAGTGCAGCCCTCATACCATATTGAATACTAAATTACCAAGTTGGCGAATGAATATAAGGAACAAAAAATTTCAAATCTGGTGACTAATTAATACCAGTTTTTTTACTGAATATTCCAAACTGGCAGTCAGATATTATTATAGAGAACAAATAACCATCTTGGCGACAATTTGATGTATACATTTAATTTAAGAATAGGCACATACATATATTTCCCTGATATAGGTAATTCAAAAAACATAATAAGCAGCAAAACGCAAAGCAAAATTGCCCATAGAAAAACGTAAAGGAGCGTACAAAATTCCCATTTTTAATTTTTCTCGGTTTTAGGGGGTGTAGCTGTTCTGTAGAATCATTTTGAAATTTAAAAATGGCGGATATTTATTTTTCGTAAAATTGATATGGGTGTCGTTTACCAGGTTTTTGGGGGTGTTGGAAACGAAAATGACATTCCTTTTGAAATTCCAAGATAATTCCAAGCGGACATACATCATTTTATAAAAATTGATAATTACATACTTTGTGGTTGTACACAAAAGCGTAAATGATTGTTGCTTGGTTTTGAACACTTATTTTGTAATTGTTTTTAAAGTTTTGTCACATTACATTCATAAATAGTTAATTTTAATAGTGGGACTGCTGCCGCGTAGTTACGCCTAGTGCGGCTAGGCGTAACTACGCGGCAGCAGAACTACGCACTCCATTGCCGATTGCGGTATATGTAGGGCTAGTGTAGGTTACCTTTACCTCTACCTTTTGTAGGTTTCTGGGGCTGCTGATTACAAAAAAGTCATCCATTTTGAATTTCCCAGATATAAAATATTAAAAAAATGGATACAGGTGTTCTTTTCTAGGTTTCTGGAGTCACTGAATACAAAAAAATAATTTATTTTGAAATTTCAAAATGGCGAATATTTATTTTTCTGTAAAATTGATACGGTTGCTTCGAGGTTTTTAGGGGTGCTGAATACAAAAATGATATCCATTTTGAATTTCAAAAATGGGGACATTTATTTTAATAAAATTAATCTACGTGTCCTTTTCTAGGATTAGGGGATGTTAATTACAAGAAAAAAAAAATATTTTGAAATTTCAATAATGGCGGATATATTTAAATTTCTGTAAAATCACAAAAATGGTGCGTCCTACTGAAATAATAGTGAAAATTTTAATGAAAAAAATTTACGCCATTTTAGAATTTCAAAATGGATTTAATATGCATATTATTCTGCACCCCCAAAAACCTTGAAAACGACACCCATACCAGAGGAAAACAAACTCCAATAGTATCCAAAAATGCGATTTTACGTAGCCTGCAAATTGAATATTTAGCAGCCATTAATTTATCAACCCAATCTGGTTTTATAGCTGCTTACATCGTATAATAGTCACCAACTCGGAAACTAAGTCGCCAACTTATAAATTTCGGTGCCAATTTGGATTAAATTTCGCCACTTTCTATCTGCCGATTTTTGTATTTTTTGTCACCTGAGTGCTTTTGGCGAAAGTTTAGTAATTTAGTCGCCAACATGTTAATTTGCTGCCAAATTCAGTAATACAGTATGCTCATTTGCAGTCGCCAACTTATATTTTGTTCGCGAGATTAATTATATCCCATATAAAATTATCAAACCCCAATAATGATAACAAAGCAATGGTCTTGTCCGACTTCATGAATATTTGTAATATTTCGCAGTATAATGGTTGTAGTAATTCTAATGGACTAGTTCTGGATCTGGTTTCGAGCAACCAGGGATGTAATGTAATTGCATGCACTTCGCCTCTCGCCCCTGAAAACGGTTATCATAAGTCTTTTGAAATATTATTCACTTTATCCTCAGTCTTGTATTTATAAGATAAAGACGAAATTAAACATATATTTCACATGGCAAATTTTGAAGGCATCAGTATTAGTCTACGAAGCATAAAATGAGCGGCTACAATGTCTCGATACAGAGGGCGCAGTTGTTTATTTTTATAACGTTTTGTACAAATTGATAGATAAATTTGTTCCCAAAAAATTTGTCAGCATAAATAAATATACAGACTGTTTATGCGTTAGATTTTAAGTTAATTTTCTTAAGGAACTTTGGTTCTCATATGGTATACTAGATGGCGCTGATTTGCCTCTAGATCACGCTATAGGTAAAGCGAACCTATTTGCATAAGATGTTTATGAGGGCCTTACTAATGTGAAGTATTTTTGGGTTGTAAATCAATCAAAATTGTGTGGTTTTATGAAACCACGGTAAAATTGAAACTTATTAACAAAATAGCGTGGAGCACTGGCACAAATGAGTACTAGTCTATACACTACACGGTCAGCTGATGCGAACTATAGGCGCCGCCATATTGGCCTCGGCTGCTCTGACGAGCGCCTTTCACTTTATCCCTACTCCGCGGCCGACCGTCACGCGACATGCAACACACAGACGACGAAAGAACGTTAAAGAACAGACGAAAGTTTGAGACGATGTAATAAAAGTTTCAATTTAAAAATATACACCCTGGTACTTTAGAACACTAATTTAAAAAAATCGTAAAATAGAAAAAGTCCATTCGAGATGGAAAAAATATGGTAATAATCTAGACCACGAAGAATTTATTTATTTACGCAGGAAAGAAAAAACACTTCAAACCGAATGTTACCATAGTTTTATCTCATACTCTGAGAAAAACTTGCTACTTCTCCAAAATATTTTCGGACATTCATTAAATCAAAATTTTCACATAACAATATACCAGCTCACATGACCTTCGGTAACCTTTCTTCCACCGACACTCATGAAATTTGTGACATGTTTAATACTTACTTTAATTCTGTCTTTGTCTCAAATAATCACATACGACAGGACTTACATTCGAATGACTCCTCCTTATCACCAGTTAATATAAATTCAATTAATATTTCAGAAACTCTGGTTCCAAAGCTATTAAGACAAATAAATGTCCACAAGGGTGCAGGTTGTGATAATATTCATCCCATGTTAGTATCAAAACTGTACAAAGAATTGTGTTTGCCACTAACCATTATATTTAAGAAATCACTTAGTGAAGGTCACTTCCCAGATACCTGGAAAAAAGTTAATCTCTAGTTTAACCAATACAGGAGAATAAAAGGACGTGATAAATAATTATTATATAAGGACGTGACGGAACGGAACCTAATAAATATAAGGTTACTTATAGACCTATCTCGAAACTAAATGTGTTTGCAAAAATCTTTGAAAAAATTATCACAGAAGAACTTACTAGTCGAATCCATCATCACATAGGGATTGACCAACACATTTTTCGACGCGGTCGAAGTTTAAACACTAATCTAGTCTCCTACACTAACTTTATTGAAAACGCCCTTGACCTCGGTTGCCAGGTTGATGCCGTGTATACCGATTTTTCAAAAGCTTTCGATAAAATAAATCACTTTATATTAATAAACTATATAATAAATAATAACTATAATAACTATATAATAATAATACTTTATATTCATATATAATAAACGGTGATCTGCTCAGGTGGATTGAATCTTATGTTAAGAACCGTAGTCAAGCTGTTGCAATGAAATGTCATCAATCTGGATTCCTTGCCATACCATCAGGAGTCCCGCAAGGATCGCATCTTTGGCCATTTATCTTCACGCTGTACATAAACGACATAGGGTCTTCACTAACGGATTCCTGTCACCTGTTATTTGCAGATGACACTAAAATTTTCCAAATTATTGAATCAGTTTCTGATTGCATAAAGATACAGACTGATAACACTAATATTGAAAAATATTGCAATATGAATCAACAATATCTTAATATCGATAAATGTTACACTTTTGGGGATGCAGACGGTGGCGTAGGTAGACCGGAGCCTCCCCAAATGTAAGTCATAGATTGCAAACCAACACGTGTATTACATGCGACATAATATACAGGGACAAGAGCGAGGGAAAAATCCCACTGTGAAAGTACCTGACAACCCGTCTTCATTTCCTTCCTCTTAACGGTGCGCTTTGCGTTTTATGCCACGCCACATACTATTTCATTTACACGCAGATGTAATCATATCTTTTACAACTACACCAATACAATAAAACGCGTGGACCAAATCCGGGACTAGGGTGTGGTCATGGACTCAAAATTCAACCACCACGTGGACAAATAGATTTAGTCGCCAAAGCATATAAAAAACTGGGCTTAATTTTATGTCTGGGCAAACCCTTGAAAATCCTGAAACTTTGAAAGTCTTATATTATGCGTATGTTCGCAGTGTCTTAGAATTTGGAAGTGTAGTTTGAAATCCGCAATATGAGATCCAGATTGCGAGAATTGAGAAAATTCAAAATAAATTCCTAAAATCATTGGATTATATAACTAGAGAACTATAAATTTACTGATTATATAACAGCTGAATTGTGACACAATATGCAATTATTAAAAAACAGGCGTTTGTATCTAGATGCAACATTGTTATTCAAAATAATTAACCATCATATTGACTCATCATCATTATTAGAACATATATCTTTCAAAACCCCGCATTTTTTAGCAAGATTAAAAACCACATTTTACATGAACTCTCTCACAAACTAACTAATTCAAAACTAATTTTCTTCGACGAGCATGTGACCACTACAACACACTCGACATGTTTTGTAATAACCTACTCTCATATAAATCTAAAGTGCGTGATTCACTTTATAAATGTTGAAATAATATTATGTAACCGGTATATTTATTTATTTGTATCCTAATAGTGTAATGTGTAATATAAGTGACCTGTGTAACGCTAATCTCTATTTACTTACGAATTCATCTTAATTTCATTTGCTTTGTATTTAGTAATGGTGCTTTAGGCTTGATTGTAAACTTTCCATCTAAACATATTCTATGTAATGGCCGTTTATTACCTTAATAAAGAACAAAAAAAGAATTGCGCAATTCTCATGAAAACGCTCCATAGTCCATACCTAACTGTTAAAAGGTAAAAGTTGTACCTAACTGTCACGACTTATCGTTTTACCGTTTTACAGGCACCCTACAACTAAAAACCTGTAATTATTATTTGAAGCAAGATTTGAGAGTTTGTTTTGTGTAAATCGCATCCATGGACCATGACTAGTATTGACACTTGTTAAAAATCTGGACGGAAGGCAAAAGAAATCGTGTTTTGATTCATAAATCGGGACTGCAAAAAAAACCTTATACCATACAGTAGTAAGGTAGTCGCGAGATTTTTTTTTTCGTGATTTTATTTGTAAATATATGTGTTTGTAATGATATGTGATTGGTAAATACACGTATCCACGCATAGTTTCATATTTCTAGCCCGAAGACGGACGGATAGATATTACGAAACCATAAGGCTAAAAAATGCACCTTACCTTGCAAATTATACTGTATACTTGGAAAAATAATCAATAGCGAAATAGAATGTTACTTTTGTATATTCAGAATTTTTATTTGTTAAAGACACACACAATACACAATATATTCAGAAGTCAATTGTAAAAAGGTTTCATCTTTCAGACCAAATTAAGATGGCATCAGTAAATACTCTTTCTGTAATTGCCGCATTTGCTATTTTGATTGTTGTTATTTATCGGGATATTTAGCGTCCCGATCAGATGAAAATCGAGACGCGTCCTCAGACCTCATAAAATCAGGACATCCCGCGGAAATCGGGACACCTGGCAATCCTAACCTACAAGAACAGTAATAGCTGCGATAAGTGTACACTGTACCCTGTCGTTTGTAGTATGCTCACCACTGTGTCGCGTGTTTCAGATGTGCAGCCTGGCAGCGCTGGCGCGCGGCTGCCGGCCCGCCGCCAAGCCGTGCTGCCTGTGCTGGTGCTGCTGCTGCTCCTGCTCCTGGTGAGTTACACATGACGCGCGTTGCAGATTTGCAGCCTGGCAGCGCTGGCGCGCGGCAGCCGGCCCGCCGCCAAGCCGTGCTGCCTGTGCTGGTGCTGCTGCTGCTCCTGCTCCTGGTGAGTTATACGTGCGCGCGTTGCAGATGTGCAGCCTGGCAGCGCTGACCAGTAACAGAGTACAAACAGAATAAAACCACGCGCTTCACAACCAACGGACAACTAGTTCGTGTACCTTCCTAACTAGCGATGAACAGTGTCGATAAAGCAGTAGACACAATAACACAACTATTTCCACTGAAAAGGTGGCGTCATCTCTTGGCACCTGTTAAATATATGTGGTAAATAATATGGTAAATATTATTAAATGTCTACTGAATTAACCTGTTCTTTGTCGTTTTCAGGGCTAAATGGTAAGTGGCAGACCGGCGCGCACCACACCTTCCCCAAGCCGCCCTCTAACCTGCGCGTCAGAGTGCTGGCTGTACGCAGGTGGGGCGTGAGTGTTCACACTACGCATAGTACACAGGACGGTATGTAGTATGTAGACTACACGCGCCACAGCTGCCAAACCTAGGATCGTTCGCTGCAGCCACAAGCCCGCAGATAAGTTTTTTTACTCAATGATGACACTTTTTAGGGTTCCGTTCAGGTCTTGACTTATTCGTCAGGATCCTTATGGTTTCGTCATACCCGTCCATAGGTCTTTCACTTACCGTTCAAACCATAAGTGCTATAAATATGAAACTTTGAATAGATAGGTATGGGTATTTCCCAAGTCGACAAAGTAGTAAAATAAAATCACGAAAAATATATTTATATTATCATTTAATCGGTATTTTAAAAACATTGAGAGGTTGATTAGACGATTTTTTGATTAGGGTATCCGTATGTGAGATATTTAACTTTAAAGCGCCTTTTTAAATAGGGCGTTCCCCCCTCTAAGAGCTAAACGGTTGGCTCAAAAAATCTGAAAAAAAATCATGATGGTAGTCCATGTGATTAACTTTAAAGGACAACTATAACGGTCTATATAACTTTGTTAGTTTAGAAGTTATATATGACTAATTTGTGAAATGCGCTTAACACTCAGAAAACTTAGTACAAAAATAACGATATAACATGGATATAACAAGTAAACGTGTAAAATATTGGTATAATGGTACGGAACCCTACGTGCACGAGTCTGACTCGCACTTAGCCGGTTTTAAGTTAAGCATACTTGTATCACAGCATAATACTCACCCAGTTAGATAACGTTATGTCGTTGTGTTCCAGGCTGGCGGCACGCGGCGCGGAGAGCGGCCCCGGCAAGAAGCCGCGCGCAGCCGGCCCACACGAGCCGCTGCTGCTGGACGGCGACGCGCCGCCGAGCCTCGAGGAAGTGCAGAGCTGGGGGCAGTCCTTCGACCGCCTCATGCGCAGCGCCGGTCCGTACCGCCCGACATACATGCACAATAAACATACACGATACTATATTTTGCGAATAATGTTACTCTATAACTTAAATAATCGTCATTAGCTAATTATACACGTAAGGGGCCCCATATAAGGTCCGGGTTTCCTTCAGTTCGGCCTGAACGGATGTAAAATCGTGTCGTCTGTGTGCAATTTCAAGATTACATCAGTTGGCCGAATGGACTGAAGCAATTCGTTTCAGTGTTGCCAGATCTGTTCTTGCGAAACTACTAAACTCGCGTAGATTTCTACTACAATAATACTGAAAACTATCAAAAAAAGTCTTAACTTAGGAATCCCTAAAGCCCCCAAAAAACCACTGCAGTTTAGGTTTTCGTATATTAAAATTTTATTATTTATACACGGCCGCGGCTCTGGAGAGAACTAAAGCGATTTGTCACACATGGTCCGTTTAATCCATCCTTTCAGTCCAGAATTAATGTTGCCAACTTAGTTATTTTACAATGTTTTACTACTAAATTAAGTATTTTATTCTTTTCTTAGTAGGAATTTAGTTGTTAGTAGTATTTTAGTAGGAAAGAGCCAGACTTAGAAGAGTAATCATATGCAAAATGGCTTAGATTAGGCACAAAAAAAACAAAATAACCACCATATCATTTGTGAAATGCGCTTTATATACATCGTAGCATTCGTCCGTAATTTTATTAAAACTACCCGTTTAATTACTATATACGTAATATTTCCTAGTATATTTTAATTTAATGATTACATTTATAATATAATTCAATAAACAATAAAATTTTAATATAACAAAACCTAAAATGCAGTGGTTTTTTGGAGGCTTTAGGAATTTTTTTACTTGTTGCTACACGTACTACTAAGTTGAGTAGCTTTTTTGATAGTTTTCAGTATTCTTTTAGTAGTTTTTAGTAGGAATCTACGCGTGTTTAGTAGTTTCGCAATAACAGAGCTGGCACCACTAAAATGAATTGCTTCAGTCCATCCGGCCGACTGATGCAATTTCGAAATTGCACACAGACGATACGATTTCGCATCCGTTCAGGCCGAACTGAAGGAAAACCGGACCGTACATAGGGCCCCTTAAATATAAATTACTTACAATGCAAAGTATACAATATATATTAAATATTACACTTATATTACTTTCGTAGAAATAAGAGGGACTATACCAACCTAACCTAACTATAGCGTTAATATTAAATAATAATACTATGCTGCTTTTTACTATACTGTGGAACAAGCATAGCCGGGCACCGTTAATCAAATACTTTATTTCGTTAATCGTTAATCCGCTACAAAATAAGTTAGCTTCGTTATACGTTAAAGCGTTACATTTCGGAAGAATTAACGCAAGTTAACGTTAATCGTTAATCCGTTAATATGTGTAAAATTGCATCTTTATATCGTTGCGTTAGTGAACTTATAAAACCTGTTGGTTTAGGTTCTAATTAATTCATCAATAATCAACACGCAAATGATCACTGACAGTAATTTATAATAACAACAAACAAACAAACAAAACACTCGTCACTCGTAAGCACCGGCGCTAAGTAATGAAATGATCAAACGAAACAAATCTCTTCGCAGTTTTCTTTCTCACTCGCACGCGCCGGCAAAATATATCTAGTTTTGTTTTTGTTTCAGGCACTTGTCGGTGCCGTGCGGTAACTATTAGGCATTTGACTAACGATTAACAGACTTCTGCATATTAACGGAAGTTAACGTGTCCGTCAACATTTTTAAAAGTTAACTTAAATGTTAATACGTTAATCAAAATGTTAACTTCGTTAATTAACGATTAACGGATTAACGAGTTAATGCCCAGCTATGGGAACAAGGTAGGGTATGCTTTTCAAGCGTATGTATGTACCTAATGTGAAAATAAATAAATAGATATTTTATTTGCAAGAATTTTGTACAGATAACGATGTTATTATGCTAATTATAGCTTATAGGTAAAGCCCAAAACATTTAACTAATTTAATACTATGCAAATATTATGATTAACAATTGATAACATAAATTTAGTTTACATGGAATTAAATTTAACACAGTTCATAAAGAATAAAAGGGAACATAATACACCTTGTAATATTAATAGGTATAATCTTAATCTATTAAATACTAGCTGTCCCGACACACGTTATTCTGTATTAACTATGAATTAACTGGAATAAATAAATAACTACACCTACAACCTACACCTTTTCCAATATTTCAAATATTTTCTCACCGTTTAAGCCTTCCTTGGACCTCCACAATAGGCTACTTGAGTTTGTTTTTTTTGATGTCCTAAAAACTTAATAATTGTTTCATTACACACAAAAAAATATATAACATTATTTTGATACCTAAAAACCTACAAAAAAATTTAGAAATACACTTTTAAAAAACCGCCGAAAACACTATTCGCCATGTTGGTTGATATATTATCTGTACTTTGACGTCATACTAGTACTATTTTTAATCTGTGCTAGAGTCCGTAATAGTAAATCGGCGGTGTTACGTTCCGTTTGACGTTTTGACATAAACAACTTTTTAAAATGTCATGAACTATTTATTTACAGAAACATTCCGTTTCACCACTACATAATTATGTGTTTAGTGTTTTTCTGTCGTCACATCCTTGCCGGAAGTCAATTCGAGATGTTTTCATCAGTAGAAATTAAAAAACAAAAATACCTACTAATTTTTAAATCATCTTTATTTATCAATCTTAAGTTTTTAATTTATGATATCGCTAGAATACGTTTTCCTAAGCCAAGCCAACTAAAGGAAATACTCCTTCAATGTATGAAAATGAATATGAGTCAAGTAGCCTGTTATTTCAAGACTAAAATTTACCAAAATATCCAGTATTTCTCGAGTTTTAGCGAGACATTGGAATTGCAATCCATTTTTTTATATTACAAGAAAGATCTTCACAATTACCTTTAAGTTTGTTGGTAACACGCACACTCGTAATACTACCGAGTATATATAGTAACTTGTAGGATCGAGGTAATGATCACTGTGTACTGTCGTGTTCCAGCGGGGCGCAAGGTGTTCCGCGACTTCCTGCGCGGCGAGTACTCCGAGGAGAACATAATGTTCTGGCTGGCGTGTGAGGAGCTCAAACGCGAGACGGACCCCGACGCCGTGGAGGAGAAGGCGCGGTTCATCTACGAGGACTACATATCCATCCTCTCACCTAAGGAGGTGTCGCTGGACTCGCGCGTGCGCGAGACCGTCAACCGCAACATGGTGGAGCCCACGCCGCACACCTTCGACGAGGCGCAGCTGCAGATCTACACGCTCATGGGTCGCGACTCGTATCCGCGTTTCGTCAACTCGCCGCTCTACAAGACGCTCGCGCGCCTGACGGCCGGCTCGCCCTCCGCGCCCCCCGAGCCCCCCTCCGCCGTCGACGGCAAGTGACGCCCCCCGTGTAAATACAGACTCGTTCGGCGAACGTTAACTATAACAAACGGGTACTAATTTTGTATATAGCTAGGTTAAGTGTAACAGTAGGTGAGGCGCGCGCGGCCGCCGCTGCGGCAACTTCGCTGGTCCACCGCCGCCTGCGCCCCCCTCCCGGACCCCGCCCCCTCTCTCTGTCCCCTGCCCGCACACGCATACATACACCCCGGCGCCCCTCCGCGTCTCGTCTCTAGTTAGAAGCAATAAAGGTGGACCAATTAAGTTTGCCAGAGAGTCAACGAATAAATTGTGAATGTAAATTTGTGTTAACTTCGTTAGGGTATGTGACGCTCGCCGCCGCCGGCTCGAGAGACGTTTCTCTGTGTATCTACGTCGAGACTCTCCTGCGTATTGAAACTATATTGAACTACTTACTTCATAAGGAAATAACTTGAAATTATTTTACGAAACATTTGTTATCAATGACGATGTAAACAACATACTTTCTGAAACTCTCGCTTTGTTTTATTTCCCTCCTCCTGATCCGTTTTGGAGGTACAAAAGCAGACCCGAGCCGCTTCTAAGCACGAAGCTCCATAAGTACGAAGTTCTATGTCGCAGCAGCTAGCTAGAGGTGCCTGTCGGTCTGTTCATGGTTGTATAAGTCTTGTATCCTAAGCATAGGACCTTTTGGTAATCTAGAAGTTATGGGAAACTAATTAACTATAACTAGGCTCCAGCGGCGTGAGGTTCCTATAACTCCATTCCAATCGGCTTCACTTACCACCATACAAATCCCTACCATACAAACAAATTATGCAGGCTAGGGTTTCCCTATGAAGGAGAAGCTAGGCTCAGATTATAAAACAATAGGCACTAGGCAGATGGAGTGCACTGGACATCTGGGTGAAGTAACGAAAGCAATACAAAATCGAAAGTCATGTCATGTAACATTATACAAGTTGTTCCCAGAAACTAAAGTAAGAGGAAGGAATATAATTTCACACGTAATTTATTTACAATATAACTTTCCTGTTCTTTCGTAACACAAAATCTTAAAATCAACATAATTGCTAGCTAACTAGCTGTCAATATAGCAATTTGTAGGTTAATATTTTCCCCTTCATTACGGGAACCTTCTAGTTGATTCAATCATGAATGTTAGAATTAATTTTAATATATGGATAGAATACAAATTCTAATAATAATACTAGTTGTTTTTATTTTTATTTTAAATAACTATACTATAATAACCGCGATAAAAAGTAGCTTATGGCCTTCCCCGTGGACTACTCTATAATGTCTCTACCAAATTTCATCAAAATCGGTCCAGTAGTTTTATAGCCTATTCAATGCAAACAAACTTTTCCTCTTTATAATATTAGTATAGATATAGATTCATTATTAATTTAAGTAAGTAAAAATTGATTTTGCTCTGCTCAGAGGGCCTAGCAGGAACATTTGACAGCGGTGTAATATGTTATTGATTAAAACTTGTATGATTTTGACAGCTTTTCCTACAATTTTCATTCGATAATGTTACGTTTACACCACTGGCAAATGAACATTTGCCAGTGGCAGCAGGAACCTGCTAGGCCCACAGGTTACAACTGTTAAAAATTTATGGGGGACCTTAGTTTCACCATTTTACAATTGCGCACTAGATTTTGCCTACAACTTCGTTAATTAGACTTTTTTATGACCCTCCCCGTGATCTACTACACCGTGATACGATATCTGTGCCAAAGTCCAAAGGACAATGCCCATTGCCCAAGTGTCTATTAATAATATACACGAGATAAGTAATTAGCCTCGCATTTAAAGCATGTTTAAACTTATTTTATTATGAAATTACAGAATGTTATTCAAATATATCGTCAATTTACCTGTATAAATGTTATTAACAATATCTAAAGACACTGTTGCATCACATAAACGGTCCCGTGGGCATAGACGTATATACAAGGCATGTTGAGGCAAAAAGTGTCTCCAGTTAAATGGCCCCCACTTGTTATTTTTGGGGGCATTTTGATATTTGAAGTATGGTGAAAACAAGATGGCTGACATTTGAAGTGTGGTGAAAACCAAGATGGCGCAACTTTTTCTTTTATGAAGATTTGTTCTGTAAATGTACGCCATTACCTATCTTGAGTTTTGAAATCTCTGCCCGTAGGTACTAATATTCCGAATTTGTATCACAAGTACTTGACAACGTAGGTATTAGTTTCTATAATTAGTACTATACATACCTATTATTATAATAGGTATTTAATAACATTAAATACCCGTTAAAAAGAGCTCCGTGGCCTAGTGGGTAGACCGTTTGATTCGCAATCGAGAGGTTGTGGCGTGTACCAATTAGACTTTTTCAGATCTCAAGTACATTACAATATCGTGAGGAAACCCGCACATGGTTGGCCTCAGACGTATTGACCAGTCTTTCCTTTGGACTAGGCTGACTATGTTGTGAGAATGCCGTATGTGCTTGTCATACGACATTTAAAAACCAACTGTCCCAGGCACTACAGTATTTCAAGAGTGGTTACATCGCTCGGAGAATACTGTTTAAATCATCCAATAACGGATGAAAATTCCTAAGTTTTTAATAACATTTACATATTATAAATAACCACATAAATAATTAAGAAAAATCCGGCTCTCTTAAGGTGGCGGGAGGAAATCGATGTTTTATCAAATTTTTTGACTATTTCAATTGTTCTTCAACTGTTCTTCAATGTTTGATCAAAAATTTTTTTTGCTCGTTTTTACTTTTACTTCGGTGCCGACAGCCGACGCGTACGCATCGTTTCGGTTGCGCTCCACTGTATTAAATCAAATTAATTATTATTCGTTCTCTTTGATACTTTCTCTGTGTTTTATAACGTGCATAAGTGAGCTGCAGTGTTCCCTATTGACGTGGTTTTTGACACTTTTGACATTGAGTGACGTGTGACGTGTGACAGGTGTCAGGTGACAAGGTGACGTGTCAAGGACAGACACGAGCGTTTGGTCTATCAATAATTCATTACGTGTACTGGCACTTTTAGTTTAGTATTACTTTTAAGTTTAATATGTGTACTGGCAACTTATTTTATTTTGACTTTTTGTAATTAAGTTCATTACGTGTACTGGAAACTTATTTTATTTTTGTAATTAAGTTCATTACGCGAACTGGGATTGTAATTCAGCACCGACAGCCAACATGTCCGAATCCGAGGACGGCGGGCAACCGCCTCCGCGGACGACACCCCCGTAACCTTTTCAGCCGCGCAAGTCGCTGCACCGCACGCCCCCCACTGTCATTCCCCCCGTTCCCCCTCCGCCGGTGACGTATAATACGACGTCGGACGAGGACTCGGCGGTGGAGGCCGTGGCTGCGGGCGCGGCGAGAAGATTTTACGAGGAAATGCTCGAAGCAATTCGTTCACCACAGAAGTCGCCACCACAGGCAGCAGCAGCATCCAGCAGCAACATCCAGCCGCAAGCTGGAAAAAGGTTTTTGTCGCCGGAAGAGGCGTCGGCAGCTAAGAAGAGACAAAAGAGACGTCTTGTCCGACCATGCTTGCCAGCCTTGAACTTCGAAGAGGAAAACACGGCAGAAAGTAATACCGGGACGCCGAATTTAGACTTCCGGACGCCATGCTTGACGGACGCGGAGGAGGACGTACAGCAAGGGGAGCTGGACAAGATGGGTACGAGACGTTTAATCACCACAGCGAACAAGGCCGCGGCACATATCAATAACATAATTAGGTCGCCAGTCTCAAAACTTAATAAGACAGATAGTGCGAGAGTGTCGGAGGAGCTGTCCAA
The DNA here is from genome assembly GCA_963565745.1 of Phengaris arion. Taxonomy (NCBI): domain Eukaryota; kingdom Metazoa; phylum Arthropoda; class Insecta; order Lepidoptera; family Lycaenidae; genus Phengaris; species Phengaris arion. Next base: position 172,730 of record OY751449.1, on the reverse strand, counting down.
ACTGACCGAAATCGTCGCCCACCTGGCAGTCATGGTAGGAGAGAAGACGAAAGTGGCAGAGATCGGCGACGTCAAAGTTAATAGTTTGTTGGACGCCCTCCAACAAGAGAAGAAACATGGAGAAGAGCAGAGACGCAGAGCTGATGCCGCGGCCCAATCCAGGCCCCTTGCACCGCCATCGTTTGCAGATAAGGTGCGCGGGAGCATGTCCAAGAGCGGTCCCGTCGTGAAGGTGGTACCGACCACCAACGAAACCAAGACATCCGAGGAGACCAAGAGAATATTGAAGACCTCCATAGCCCCCGCTACTCTTGATATAAAAGTGGACAGACTTAAAAAGATCTCCGGAGCAGCTGTGCTAGTCCAAACCAGAACGGCAGGGGATCTGGAGAAGCTAAAGGCAGCCCGCCAACTTAAAGACAGAACCATTAAGAGGTCGTCAGCCGCTTGTTGCCCTCCACAACATCAACCAAAAAATTGGGGGCAACCAAAAACTTGAGGACGTTATGAAAGCAGTTAAGGAGCAGAATTTCAGAGAGGACACTGACTGGCCACTGGAACGAATACTGAAGAGTTGCCAGTTGGCCTTTAGAAAGAGCCGTTCTGGAGGCACCAGAGTGACATACGTCGTGAAATGTGACCCGGGACTACGCAAGCTGCTCATAGAAAAGAGGAAATTATATAAAGGATGGGAAGTGGTGGAAGTGAGGACTTCACCACGGAGATATGCTGCCGACGGTGCCAGACATATGGGCACAGTGAGAAAGGTTGCAAAGCCGAACAGGCAACCTGTGGCCAGTGCGGGAACAACGGGCACTCGGCGAAGGGTTGCAAAGAGACCATACGCCGGTGCGCCACGTGTTATAAGTTCGGCCACACGAAGTTCACACTAGAACATAAGACAGCCAGTGCGGAGTGCCCAGCAAGAAGATACGCAGAGAGAAGGCTGGTCGAAACTACCAACTACTAATGGCGGGCACTATAAATCTCACCGTCGGCCAGATACACCTGGCGGGGGCACAGGCGGCCACCATAGAGTTGCCCCTAGTTGCAGAGGAGCTGGGACTAGACGTCGTTCTGGTCCAGGAACATTACCCTGGACCCACCCCTCACGCCGCGGCAAACACCATCCTGCAGAGCGGCGAAAGTGCCAGGGCGGGGATATATGTTCGCCGGAGGCGTGCGCCGTCTTACAACATCTGTCAAACACACACTGCTTAGTGTGGCATGTTCTAAATGACAAAGACGGCGTATACCTTGTCTCTGCGTACTTTCAGTACAGCGACGACATAGATGTCCACCTTGAACATCTGGGCACTGTCCTTGCCTCCTTGAGAGGCAAGAGAATAATCATAGGGGTGGACTCAAATGCGCACTCTCCGATGTGGTACTGCGAGGAAAGGCAATACACAGGACGCGGACCAGACGTCACGCACCGTCGCGAGTCGATGGAAGCTTTTATCCTGGCACATGGACTCCGCTTGGCCAACGCACACGACCAGCCGGCCACGTTCGCCACGACGAACGGAACGTCCAACATCGACCTAACGTTAGCCAAAGGCACCCTGGTAACGGGGTGGAGAGTTAGAGAAGACGCAATAGACAGTGACCATAGGCTGATTACATTCATGGTGGCCAATAATAACTCTACTTCTAGCGCTGAGCCAATCGAAGAGCCAATGCGGTTTCGGGAGCGTGGTGTGGAATGGGGAATCTTTGAAGACGAGATCCAAAAAAGGTCAGGAAACATCAGGTGGCACTATCCAGCCGAGGTAGTCTGTGCAAAATTCACCAGAATGGTGACGAGCACAGCTACAAGCATCCTGGGACTCATTAAGGGGGGGAAAACAGAGCGTGGGTACGAGTGGTGAACGCCGGTCCTGGACCGGCTTCGCCGCTAGACCTACAGCTCGCGCAGGGCTTGGCAGGCGAGTCGGAAGGGCAATTGCCTGGACGAGGAGGCTGCCAAGCGGCGCTTTCACGTGATTAGGCGTAGATATAGGGTTGCCATGAAGGAGGAGCAACTTAAGTTCTTTAAATCATTCGCAGACACGGGAAACCATGACCCACGGGGCCAGGTGTACCGTGTCGCGTGCGGGAGGCTTCGGCTTTTTAGCAATGTAATTAACGGCACGAAACATGCCGAAGGTTATGCTGGGGGAGTCGAGGAGGCCATGCACAGCCTCATGTATGCTTTGTGTCTTGACGACGATGTGTCCAGGGACACGGAGTACCACCGGCAAGTGCGGTATATGGCGGCCGCGATTACCGCAGGAGATGCTCCTCCTCCGACGGAAGAAGTGGTCGCGAATATAGTCAAGGATCTCCCTAATACTGCACCAGGAATCGATGGGATAACCGGTCGCATTATAAAACACGTTTGGGCAGCCGCGCCGCAAGAATTTGCTGAGGTGTTTAGGCGATGTGTCGAAGAGGACGTTTTTCCGCGACGGTTGATTGTCTTGCCCAAAGGCAATGGCAAGCTTCTTTCCGATCCTAAAGCCTACCGGCCCGTCACTCTGCTGCCGATCTTTGGTAAGATTTTGGAACGCGTAATGTTAAAATGCGCCACGCAAATGACCGAGTGGTCTATCGGACTGCCAGCATGGGTTTACTCGAGGGCGGTCGACGGTATCCGCTCTGAGAAAGATTCTTGGAGCGGGTCGTAAGAGCTCGTCGAAGTATGTTCAGGCGATTTTCTTAGATATCTCTGGGGCCTTTGATAATGCCTGGTGGCCGATGATCATGCTGAAAGCGAAAAGGGGGGGCTGTCCGCCAAACATCTACAGGATGCTGGCGGGCTACTTCACCGGATGCAGGGTAGGCATGTTCGTCGGACGCAGGGTAGTGTGGAAGGTGGCCACGATGGGCTGTCCGCAGGGATCGGTGTTGGGTCCCTCGTTGTGGAACATCCTGATGGACGACTTGCTTCGACTGCCCCTTCCTGGGGGAGTGACATTCGTGGCCTATGCCGACGATGTGACGATCCTGATCGAGGGCGACTCACGTGCGGCTCTTGAGGTGAAAGCCTCAACTGCATTGCGGCTCGTTGGTGAATGGGGAGTCCGTAATAGGCTGGAATTTTCTCCGACTAAATCGTCTACTATGACGATTAAGGGGAGGTTCCAGCGACCCCCAGTCATCAAATTTGGGACAAATTCTATTGGGAGCGTCACGTCGACCACGGTGTTGGGAGTGGTAGTCGACTCAAGTCTATCCTTTGCGCGACATGCTGTATCCATAAGGGAACGAGCGGCAAATTGCTTCGGCAAGATGTCGCGAGTATCGGCTAGCTCATGGGGGGTTAGGTACAGGGCTCTTCGGGTACTGTACCAGGGGACCTTTGTGGCTACTGCGACTTATGCGGCAGCATGTGAGTTGCTACGAGCGGGCAACCCTACACGTTGTGCGGAGTGCGCTCTTGCACACCCAGAGACCCGCCTTGATCCTTCTGACCAAGGCGTATCGCACGACGAGCACTGACGCCCTGGCAGTTTTGGCAGGGGTGCTGCCGGCTGACCTCGAGGTAATACGTGCTGGCAGACTAGGTGTGATGCGCGAGACCGCGATTACCAAGGAAGAGCTTCGGAGTGCGAAACTCAGGGAAACTGAGTCCGCTTATGCCCTATGGCAGGAGCGTTGGCACACATCGACCAAGGGGAGGGAGCTTCATCGGTTCTTCCCGGACGTGAAGGCTCGTTCCAAGGCAACTTGGATAGAGCCTGACTATGAAACATCGCAGCTGCTTACCGGTCACGGCTGTTTCAGAGGGAGGCTTCACAGATTGAATCTTTCCGACGTGGGGTCATGCTACTGTGGCGAAGCCGCAGAGGAAGACGTACACCACGCTATCTGGGAGTGCCCTCTGTACGGGGAGGCGCGTAGGGAGCTTTTGGATGGGATCGAAGTCTTTGGAGGGGGTCCGGCCTATTACTGCGACCTCGTTTCCACGGCGGAGAACTTCGGACGGCTACGGGAATACGCGCGACTATGGCACAGGATAAGAAGTGGATTAGAACGCCAAGAAAGGGCAATAATTGGGGGCGAATAAGGAAGAAAACCTAGATGGTAGAACCAGTACGCGTAATCGGAAGACACCGAAGTCGTATCTGTGTTTTCCGCCCCAGAAAGGGGAGAAGGACTTAGGGACAAATAGAAAAAGATTAAAGAACTTGTAGGGAATCAAGAATTGCGCACCTGAAGGGCAGGACCCAGGACAGTAGGGTGCGCATTCCCATGGTTTGATCCGTATAACCAAGACGGTTGATAGGGCCATGGGTTGGTGGAGGGATTTGCTCGTTTTTAGTTTAGTTTTGACTTTGGTGCCGACCGCCGACGCATACGCATCGTTGTGGCTGCGCTCCGTATTAATAAATCGTTTTTTATTATTACTCGCTCTCTGTGCTACCTTATTTGTTTTTAAATACATGTACAGGTAAGTTACAGTGCTCCCTATCGTCCCTTTTCGGTCGAGGCGTGCCTCTCCAGGGAATAGGAGGAAGATTTGTGTGCGATTTGGACGCGGCGCTAGTGTAAAACACTGGGTAATTGCCCTAACTTTGTTTAGTTAAGTCATTACGCGAACAGACGCTTTTATTTAGTTTTTATTTAGTGATTAATTTAAATTTTATTAGTTATTCATTGTTAGGAAACGACTGTGCTCGCAGCGTGGTCATTGACTTAGACAGTGACAGTGAGTGACAGGTGTCAGGTGTCAGCTGACAGCTGTCAAATAGTGTTGCCACTTAATACGTGTACAGGCACGAGCATTTTGCTCAACAAGAATAAGTTTACATTTACGTGTACAGGCACATTTAATACGTGAATAGGAAGTATCAGTTATTTTAATTTTGAATTAGTTTAGAGTTCTTTGCGTGTACTGGGACGTGCATCTTGCACATCCAGCCCGGACGTACAGCATGTCCGAATCCGAGGACGGCGGGCAAGCGCCTCCGCGGACTACACCCCCGCAGCCATTCCAGCCGCGCAAGTCTCTGCTCCGCACGACCCCTCCCCCCTATTTCTCCTCCCCCGGTGACGTATAATACGACATCGGATGAGGATTCGGCGGTGGTGGTTGTGGCTGCGGGCGCAGCTAAGCGCTTTTACGAGGAGATGCTCGAGGCCATCCGGTCGCCACGGAAGTCGCCACCTCCAGCATCTAGCATCAGCATTCTGCCACAAACAGGGAAGAGGTTTTTGTCGCTGGAAGAAGCTGTCTCGGCAGCAAAAAAGAGGCAGAAGAGGCGACTGGTCCGACCATGTTTACCAGCCCTCAGTTTGGAAGAGGAGAACACTGTTCAAATGGTAGAGAGCAATACAGGGACGCCGAATTTGGCCTTTAGAACGCCATGCTCGACGGACGCTGAGGAGGACGTACAGCAGGGGGAGCTGGATAAGATGGGCACGAGACGTTTAATTACAACGGCAAACAAGGCCGCGGCACTAATAAACAATATCATCAGGTCGCCAGTTACTAAACTCAATAAGACAGACAGCGTGAGTGTCGGAGGAGCTGGCCAAACTAACTAAAATTGTCGTCCACTTGGCGGTAATGGTAGGAGAAATGACCAAAGTGGTAGAAGTCGGCGACGCAAAGGTGAGCAGTCTACTGGACGCCCTCCGACATGAGAAGAAACTCGGAGAAGAGCAGAGACGCAGAGATGCCGCGGCCCAGTCCAGGCCCCTTGCACCGCCACCGTCGTTTGCGAACAAGGTGAAAGGATGTGATTTTAGGAGGTTAAAGTAAAACGTCTACTTTCTTCCAATCCATATTTAATAATCATAAAGTCTGAAATACATCAACTAAGAAACTTACGCGCCTGGGTGGTCCGCCGACTTCTACCACTCGGGGGACACCCGAGATTATTACACGTAAGGTTAATCACATGCTAAATGCTGTGATGTGCTAGAACTATTCTAATACTATGCTATAATTTATAACTATATTATTAACACACTTCACCTCCGGGGGTGAAAGAAAAAAATATATTTTAATGCATTTTTTTTATTGTCACAGACCATTTCATATTGTTAAATTTTAATATAGTTCTTATTATTATTATTAATACTAGTTTTAATTATTATTTTTACTTAACAAACTCTTTTGTCCTATTTTTGTGTAGGTACTATGTCTATTTTATTATTCTTCATTATTTTAATATTTGGTCCCATGTCTTCTAAAACAACAAATGGACCATGAAATAGTTCATCTAGCTTTCCACCAGTTTCTGATTTCACTAAAATTAAATCGTCTTTATTAGAACATATAGGATTTACATACTTGTCATATCTTATTTTACGATTAAGCTTACTTTCTAATAAATTATTCCTAACATCCTTAAAAGTAACTTGTAACCTATATTTAAGTTCACTGCAATAATTTTCTGGGGTATACAAGGGTTCTATTACATTACTCAATCTATTTGGGATGTTGCACTGCCTACCAAATACTAATTCAAACGGTTGGTATTTTGTTTCGGTATGGACTGTATTGTTAAAACTAAAACACCAGAATGGTCATCAATACGACCAAGATTGCACATCTTTGTCACAGTAAATTCGTAAAAAAGAACCTAAATTTTTGTGAGCATTCTCCAAAGCTCCTATAGATTGATGATGGTATGCGATTGATACTATATTTTCTATATTTAAGAGTCGACATAGCTCAGTCATGGTTGAAGATGTGAACTCTGCTCCTCTATCGGTTGCAATAATCTTAGGTATACCGTATCTTAAAATAAAATTATTTACTAAAGCTTTAGCTATGCTAACTGTTTCCTTATTCTTAATTGGATGATGATGATGATGTCCTCCCAGACGTATCCGTCGACGGCGACACCCTTAGATCGTCTTCGCCTGGGCTCTCGCATGAGCGCGGGCATGACTCGCAAAACCAAATTTTGTTTTGAAGGTCCTATTGCAAGAAGCGCAGTAAAGAGACCCACTTGAATTGCGAGTATAGTTGTAGGAGGGCTTGGGTCGAGTTTTTCGGATCAGGCGTTTGGCGTCAAGGTCTTCAAGACGGGAACGCTCAAAGTTTTCTATACCCGTGTTGACAGCAGTTCGCCACTCCGACCTCTGCGTTGCAAGCTCCTCCCATGACTCACTAGACATGCCAATTGCAGTCAAAAGGCGTTTTAAGACATCCTTGTAACGCAGAAACTGTCCTCCAGGCTTTCGTTTACCTGAGCTAAGCTCAGAGTAAAATGCCTTTTTTGGTAATCTGGAAGACTCCATGCGTATAAGGTGTCCACACCAGCGTAGTTGGCCTTTCATTAGCATACACTCCATTCCAGCGAGCTTAGCTCGACGTAGAACCTCCGAGTTTGGCACACGATCCTGCCATCTCACCCGAAGAATCGCCCGAAGACACTTCATGTGGAAGTTATCAAGGCGTCTGATATCTCCCTTGTAAAGACACCAGGTCTCCGAGGCAAAGAGCAAGAATGGTAAGATTATGGCCCTGTAGACAGCGAGTTTTGTGTGGAGTTTCAGGTCATGTGATTTCCAAACTCGTCGGTTAAGACCACCGAAAGCTGCAGCTGCTTTGGCGACTCGCGCAGAGATCGCAGACTCGAGACGATTATCACTGCTCAAGATAGTTCCAAGGTACCGGAAGGAACCTACTTCTGGCAGTGATTTTCCTCGTAGGTAAACAACACCATCGTCCGCAGATTTACCTTTCGCAGGTTGTTTTAGAATCTGGGTCTTAGAAGCACTGATTACTAAGCCGAATTTACGACAGGACTCATCTAATTTGTCCAAAAAACTCTGTAGGTCGTCCAAACTGTCAGCCATAAGGCAGACATCGTCGGCATACAGAACATCTATTACTGAAACAGAGTCTATTTTGCGTTTTGCTCTGAGACGTGCGAGGTCGAAAACGCTTTTGTCCATGCGGACATTTATGGTAATCTTGTCATTACAGCTTTTAAGAGCGTCATTCATTACTGATGATAATTGGATAAGCCTCTATAAACTTACTGAGTTCACATTGAACTGTTAAAATATATACATTGACATCGTAATCTTTTGGTAGCGGGCCCACTATATCCAGGATTTTTTTTTAAACGTATATGATGCAGTTGTTGTTAGAGTGATAGGCTCTTTGACGTATTTGAAATGTTTAGATTATTGGCACTTAGCACATTTTCTAATAAAGATTTTAACGTCAGATTCAAGTCCTGGCCAATAAAATCGTCTTTTAATATTGTTAATCATTCTACGAACACCAGCGTGACCACTGGTTGGCAGTAAATGAAAATCGTTAAGTATAAATGATTTGTCTTTATCATTTTCTTTCCTAGTTACGCCTCTTAAAATACAAAGTCGTGGTCCGGACCACTTTTTAGTTAACTTTATTTCATCATTTAAATTATTAATAAACCTTTCATTATAATTATCTTTTATGAGGCATATTTCTTCAATTTTTAATTTTTTACAATAATTACTCAACTGTGTCACAAATTCGACTCGCGAGAATTGTGCCCTAAAGCTGAGATTAATGTAAATTATTTTTTTACTAGGACAATAAGAAAAACATTCATATTCATCACATATTCTATTAGCTTTTCTTAATTTCTCTATTTCACAACTACCAACTAATTTCATTTCTACAGAACCACACGGTTTTCTTAATAACTCCACGACTCTTGGTTGATCAGGCCTTTCGTCTCTAGAGCTATCAAGGAAAGGTGTCTCTCCATCCATATATTTCTCATTTACCTCTCCCATTTCTCTCTTTTCTTTTCTTGTTATTACAGCTATAACTTGCTCACTCATGCCTTTAAGTTCATTTGATGTAATAGATATTCTTGACAATGCATCGGCTCCTACATTGTCCTTACCTGTTACATATGTCAACAGTAAGATGTTACTGTCAATGTCATTATTGACATTGACAGATGTCATGAAGTAAAGCCTACATAGTGTAGACGTATACAGGGTGTGGCGTAATTAATGGATAATCCTTCACCTGCAGCTGGAGAATATCATAACGGATCAGAAAAATACAATTCATGTTTAGGAAAAGTATCATGGTATTTTAGTTATCGGTCATTTTTTTTAAAAAAATGACACCCTTGCTCACTAATTTGAATGAATTATCGCTATCATTTTTATTTATTATACTTGAATAGTTGTATTATCAAATGTATCATGACACTTTTGTGCTGTTGCCTAATTTTTTTTTTACAAACGCAACCGAAAATATTTTTTTTCTTTCAAATCATTTTTTCTTCTTGCTTGATCGCTCATATCGTTAGAAAAATGTATGGGGACTTGACTGACCAACTTACAAATAATTAGCCTATTCAATTGAGATTGTAAAAAGGTATAATAGATGGTATTTAACCCTTAGATTTCAAAGTGATTACCTAATGACTTTGATGAAGGCCTATTTTCCTAAAAACATACGTCTCAGAAAATATTTTAATTATTTCTTTTTTTTATATTTATAATATCTTTTTCACTATCACATTATACATTTTATAATAAGGACAAAGCAAAGCTATTCAACTCGTAGAAAAATTCCCACCGAAAGACCCAGACCCATTGACAAAATACTATGGAGTGACGAATCTTCTTGTAAAAAAGACGGCTATTTTAATATGCATAATTTGCACAGTTGGCAGCTGACTAACCCACATTTAGTTAGAGAAGATAGATCCCAGTACCAATTTAAAATAAATCTGTGGTCTGGTATCCTTAATGGTGAAGTCATCGGCCCGTTCGAGCTGCCAGACACGTTAACCGCCGAGAGATATCTAAATTTTTTACAAAATGATCTCCCTGGACTTTTGGAGGACGTGACCTTGGAGAATAGAAGGGACATGTGGCTGCAGCACGATGGCTGTCCTGCACATTATCCCCGTAACGTTCGCGAATATTTAGACGCGACATTCCCCCAAAGATGGATTGGCCGTTTGGGATATTTTCTTTGGCCTCCAAGATCACCAGACCTTAACCCTCTGGATTTTTTTATTGGGGTTGTATAAAGGAGAAGGTGTACAAAAAACCAGTCACATCAGTGGAAGATTTACGCGAAAGAATATTTGCCGCTGCTCGAGAAATTAAGGAGGCAGGCCACGCGCAACGAATAAAACAATCGTTTATTAGAAGGTGCAGGGCCTGCATTAGAGCTCGGGGTGGTCATTTTGAACACTTGTATAATAAACTGTGCAAAGATAACCTTCTTTTCTTTCAACTCCTTTAAATTTAATTCATAAATGAATAAAATAATTTCAAAATAAAATTTTAATGAAACCTGTCATTAAGACAATAAATGGGCTCTTTTATTATAAATTATGAAAATTCTTTGAAACCGAAGGATCAAATACCATCTGTTATACCTTTTTATAATCTCAATTGAATAGGCTAATTATTTGTAAGTTGGCCAGTCAAGTCCCCATACATTTTTCTTACGGTATGAGCGATCAAACAAGAAGAAAAAATGATTTGAAAGGAAAAAAATATTTTCGGTTGCATTTGTAAAAAAAAATTAGGCAACAGCACAAAAGTGACATGATACATTTGATAATACAACTATTCAAGTATAATAAATAAAAATCTGATTGCGATAATTCATGTTTTTGCGACTGTGACAACAAAATTAGTGAGCAAGGGTGTAATTTTTATAATTTAAAAAAAAATGGCTGATAACTAAAAAACCATGATACTTTTACTAAACATAAATTGTATTTTTCTGATCCGTTATGATATTCGTAAGCTGCACGTGAAGGATTATCCATTAATTACGCCACACCCTGTATATTATGTTAAGCATATCTCATAATATGTAATACGTATCTGTGGTAAGCACCAATAAAGGAGAGTATAAGAATTGTTGCTGTATTATTATCATCACCATTCGAGCGCAAGAAGGAGATACAAATCAAGAGGTCGTAGCCCGTTACAAACGTGATGGGGATCTTGCGTTTTTTCTTTTCTGGTATGGGGGAGAACTGGCCCGACGACTTTTGTGTAGCTTGTATATTGTGGCTTCTTCTCTTCCATCTGCTGCATTGATTGATTCTTCACTTTTCTGCGCCATCGTGAGTGTTCTAGAGAGGAGAATATATATCCTTCATTGTAAGTTTGTCACCCGGTAAATGAAAAATATCCGCGTATTTGCTACAAATATCACTTATTAATTTTTTCGCCTCGGTATCTAAATGATCTCATTTTAAAATTGATGATAGAGTATCAGCTCGTTTTGCGTTTGCTACGTTTTTATTAAAATTAAATATATTGTAATCCTCCAATGCATAAACTTTAGGCACGAATGTAGGTAATTTAATGTCATCTTCACTTGTATTTAAAATCTTAATCGGAATCTTACCATCCTTTACTGTCACAATTGTACTTCCTAAAAACAAATCCTTACTTAACTCTTTCGCGCACACTACACAATCACCTTTCAGACCTGATTCAACCACTACATAATGTATTGATTCACATCTAGCTGGTAGAAATAAATAATCCGTCGTATAATCTGGTACCTCATATATTGGCATAAGACTTTGTTTACCATTCATATTAAAACTCAAAGTATTAGAATTTAATAAAATGTCACATTTAAATTTACTTAAAAAATCCAATCCTATAATACCATCTACTTTCAATGATAACTTAGTAAAAATATAGAATTTATGATGAAAGTTATCACCATTTTTTGAAGTGAAGAAGTGTTTTGAAGTGAATTTTTGAAGTGTTTTGAAGAAAAAAGTGTAAGATATACATGACCATGGGATTTTACTTTTCCTCCTATTCCATTTACAATAGTGTTACTTTTATAAGCAGTAGTATTTTTTGGTGGAACTTCGTTTCGTATAACAGATAACGAAGCACCTGTATCAAGTAGAAAATAATATTTAAATTTATAAAATAACTATTTTTTGTTTACTATTTAATGTATATATATAATTTTTAAATCCGAAAAAACTGGTCTGCTAAATTATCTACGTTATATTTATTATCATACTCACCGTTATTACTGTTAGTGTTCATTGGAAACACATTCGTACCACGCTTATTAGGCCTAGTAAATTTACCGCGATTTGAACATTGGAGACGCTGTTGATTTGCACGATTATAAAGATTACCTCGTGAAAAACATCTATTATAATTATTCAGATGTCCTCGTGGATTATAATATTGTCTCGGCGTGGAGTACCTAATATTAAAATTATTATTACTCCTACCTTGAAATCCTCCTCGTCTACCGCGATATGATGCCCTCCTGATGTTTATGACATCACCGCTAGCCGACGTAGACGGCAAGAAAACCTCCTCGTCCTTGGCAGCCTGTATTGCGTCTTTTAGAAAAGAGTAGTTTCTAGCTGCAATTATTGTGCTTAATTTTTAATTTTTTAAACCATCTGAAAATTGTTTAATCGCAAACTTTTCGTTTAACGGTTTAAGCACGCTGTAATGAGCAGAATTTCCTTCCGCTTGCGTTATTGTCAATTCAGTAAAAAGCTTTTCAATTTCACTACCATATTCCTCAATTGACCTCCAACCTTGAGTAATATTTTGAAGACGTGATTGAATAGCCGTGAAAGATTTTTGTGTCAAAAGACGAGTTTTCATATCCTTTACCATGTCTTTAACCGAAACATAATTTATAAGCATACGCAATTTGGCATTTTCGGAAAGTCTATTTTTTCAAAATAAATTTAATTAATAAATTATGATCCGACTCGTTGAGCATATCCGCATACATTTCTATACCATCAATTAATTTTTTCGTTGTCTCCTCATTACAGTCCATAACCGGCAACAAACTACAAGCCGATTTTAAGTCAAAATCCATGATTTTATTTTTATTTTCTGGCTGACTACACAAATTTTTTATTTCTAAATTTAATATACTTATTTTTGAACTTATTTCAACACATTTATTAATTAAATCCGAGCTTTCACTACGCTTTATATTTTCTAAAATTAAATTACCACTTGATATAAGGATTTCACATTCCTTTAATTTATTCTCGATAATATTCCCCCTGAACCTTCTTTTTCCAGTTTTAATTAAGTATTTTTTAATTTCTAAAAGAGAATTATATATGGAATTTAACTGATCTGTCATACTAAAATATATTAATTAATTTAATAAAATATTGTTCTAAAAATAGAATGTCTTATCCATTCTAAGATATCAGTGCATTCGAATGTAACATCTTTCCTTTTCGGGCGGCACGTATCATATTCGCGACTTTGCCTGCACCGATTCTAGCGCACTTTAATTACATTTTAATGTTACATACATTATTAATTAAAAACATTATTACATAATATTAGTTATACAATTATTATTTTTATATTTCAATCACTTTAATGTATTGTTTAAACACTTACGTAGATGGTCCACCAGATCAGCACTCACTTTAGTCTTTAGTCTCCTTCGTTTGATGATTTTTGACCTCGTCGGATAATGCTTCCAGCCCTTTTCAATGCCAAAGAGTTAACTTCCTCATGGATCCATGTTCTGTGGCACCGCTTGTAGAGGACGTAGCTCCCGTAGACAATGCCCAAAAATAAAACCAGCACCACGAATCCAAGTAGAAGATTAAATATGCCACATTATATTGTGGAAATATTCTAGATTAATTTGGGAATTGGCCCCCGCTGCATTTTGTCCGATAATTATATTTTCTTTTGTCTGGGAGGACTGACACATTTTTATTTTAAAAATCAATTTAATTATGAATTTAAATAAATTAAAATAAACTTTCGGCAGGGTCGCCATGAAATGATGTGATTTTAGGAGGTTAAAGTAAAACGTCTACTTTCTTCCAATCCATATTTAATAATCATAAAGTCTGAAATACATCAACTAAGAAACTTACGCTACTGGGTGGTCGCCTTATTTGGGGGACACCTGAGATTATTACACGTAAACTTAATAACATGTTAAATGCTATGATGTGCTAGAACTATTCTAATACTATGCTATAATTTATAACTTTATTATTAACACACTTCAACGGTGCGCGGGATCATGAGCATGAGCGGTCCGGTGGTGAAGGTGGTACCGACCACCAATGAAGCAAAAATTTCTGAGGAGACTAAAAAACTATTGAAGACATGGAGGTCTTCAATAGTTTTTAGCCCCCGCTACCCTAGATATAAAGGTGGACAGGCTAAAGAAGATCTCCGGAGCAGCACTGTTGGTACAGACCAGAACGGCAAGGGACTTGGAAAGGCTAAAGGCAGCCATGCCCGCCAATCTAAAAACGGAGCCACTCAGAGGTCGTCAGCCGCTGGTTGCCCTCCGTAACATCGATGGTGGCAACCAAAAACTGGAGGAAATAATGAAAGCGGTCAAGGACCAAAACTTCAGGGAGGATGCTGACTGGCCGTTTGAACGCATAATGAAGAGCTGCCAGTTGGTCTTTAGGAAGAGCCGTTCTGGAGGCACTAGAGTCACTTATGTTATCAAATGCGATCCGGAGCTACGAAAGTGCCTATTAGAAAAAGGGAAGCTATATCTAGGATGGGAAGTGGTGGAAGTCGAGGACTTCACCACAGAGATATGCTGCCGACGGTGCCAAACATACCGACATAGCGAGAGGGGATATAAGGCCGAACAAGCAACCTGTGGCCAATGCGGAAACAATGGGCACTCGGCGGACGGATGTAAGGAGACCATTCGCCGGTGCGCTACATGCCACAAGTTCGGCCACACGAAGTCCGCACTAGAACACAGAACAGCCAGTGCGGAGTGCCCGGCCAGGAGATACGCAGAACGAAGGTTGGTCGAAACCACTAATTATTAGACGATGTGTCCAGGGACACGGAGTACCACCGGCAGGTGCGGTATATGGCAGCCGCGATTCCCGCAGGAGAAGATGCTCCTCCTCCGACGGAAGAAGTAGTTGCGACTATAGTAAAGGATCTTCCTAACACAGCACCGGGAATCGATGGGATCAGTGTTTAGGCGATGTGTCGAAGAGGGCGTTTTTCCGTGAGTATGGAAGGACGGAAGGTTGATTGTCTTGCCCAAAGGCAACGGCAAGCCTTTTTCCGATCCTAAAGCCTACCGGCCCGTCACTTTGCTGCCGATCTTTGGTAAGATTTTAGAACGCGTCATGTTAAAATGCGTCACGCAAATGACGAGTGGTCTGTCGGACTGCCAGCATGGGCTCACTCGAGGGCGGCGACGGTATCCGCTCTTTCTTCTTTTTGGGAAGGGAAAAATTCTTGGAGCGGCTCGTGGGAGCTCGTCGAAGTATGTTCAGGCGATTTTCCTAGACATTTCTGGGGCCTCCGATAATGCCTGGTGGCCTATGATCATGCTGAAAGCGAAAAGGGGGGGCTGTCCGCCAAACATCTACAGGATGTTGGCGGCCTACTTCACCAGACGCAGGGTAGGCATGTTCGTAGGACGCAGGGTAGTGTGGAAGGCGGCCACAATGGGCTGTCCGCAGGGATCGGTGTTGGGTCCCTCGTTGTGGAACATCCTGATGGACGACTTGCTTCGACTGCCCCTTCCTGGGGGAGTGACATTCGTGGCCTACGCCGATGATGTGACGATCCTGATCGAGGGCGACTCACGTGCGGCTCTTGAGGCGAAAGCCACAACTGCATTGCGGCTCGTTGCTGAATGAGGAGTCCGTAATAGGCTGGAATTTTCCCCGACGAAATCGTCTACTATGACGATAAAGGGGAAGTTCCAGTGACAATCAAATTTTGGACAAACTCCATTGGGAGCGTCGCGTCGACCACGGTGTTGGGAGTGGTAGTCGACTCGAGTCTATCCTTCGCGCGACATGCAGTATCCATAGGGGAAAGAGCGGCAAATTGCTTCGGCAAGATGTCGCGAGTTTCGGCTAGCTCATGGGGGGTTAGGTACAGGGCTCTTCGGGTGCTGTACCAGGAGACCTTTGTGGCTGCTGTGACTTATGCGGCAGCATGTTGGTACGAGCGGGCGACCCTTCACGTTGTGCAGAGTGCGCTTTTGCGCACCCAGAGACCCGCCCTGATCCTTCTGACCAAGGCGTATCGCTCGACGAGCACTGACGCCCTGGCAGTTTTGGCAGGGGTGCTGCCGGCCGACCTCGAGGTAATACGTGCGGGCAGACTAGGTGTGATGCGCGAGACCGCGATTACCAGGGAAGAGCTTCGGAGTGCGAAACTCAGAGAAACTGAGTCCGCTTATACCCTGTGGCAGGAGCGTTGTGACACATCGATCAAGGGGAGGGAGCTTCATCGATTCTTCCCGGACGTGAAGGCTCGTTCCAAGGCAACTTGGATAGAGCCTGACTATGAAACATCGCAGCTGCTTACCGGTCACGGCTGTTTCAGAGGGAGGCTTCACAGATTGAATCTTTCCGACGTGGGGTCATGCTACTGTGGCGAAGCCGCAGAGGAAGACGTACACCACGCTATCTGGGAGTGCCCTCTGTACGAGAAGGCGCGTAGGGAGCTCTTGGATGGGATCGAAGTCTTTGGAGAGGGTCCGGCCTATTACTGCGACCTCGTTTCCACGGCGGCGAACTTCGGATGACTACAAGAATACGCGTGACTATGGCACAGGATAAGAAGTGGACTAGAACGCCAAGAGAGGGCAATTGGAGGCGAATAAGGAAGAAAACCTAGATGGTAGAACCAGTACGCGCTATTGGAAGACACCGAAGTTGTATCTGTGTTGTCCGCCCCAGAAAGGGAAGAAGGACTTAGAGACAAATAGAAAGAGATTAAAGAACTTGTAGGGAATCAAGAATTGCGCACCTGAAGGGAAGGACCCAGGACAGTAGGGTGCGCATTCCCATGTTTCGGCCCGTATACCCAAGACGGTTGATAGGGCCATGGGTTGGTGGAGGGATTTGCTCGTTTTTGTTTTTTTTTTTTTTCAAAAATTGACTTAAGTTAGCACCAAATATTGATTTTTTCACTTTTTTTTTAATTGTTTATAATTATTTATTCATTGTTCGATTTAAAATAAACATTTGTTCGTCCTTCGTTATCCTGTATTTTTTTTCAATAAGTTAGTGATACACAATGTTGTTTTTTGAAACACTTTTAATTAATTAATAACAGTAAGTCTTTTGTGAATATTAAACATACAAAATAAAATTATTTATCTGAATCATATAAAAAATAATGACATTAATAAAAACAGAAAACTTTCCGTTAGAATCATCACATTAGACTACTAATGAGTAAGCTAGTTAAGAATAAGAGGCATTTTTGAAATGTGTAGGTAAACTTTCAAATCATTCCCTTCGCCACCTTAAGAGAGCCAAAAAATCCCCACAATTCAAACATTCAAAACATGTTTAAAAATCAAAAGTCAAAACAAACGACAAATGCAAAACGTATGTCAATGCCACTGTCACCACTCATCGGTGTTGCCAGATGCCAAATATATTACTATTATGTTAAGCACAGGGGAGACACTCTCTACAAATGACAGTTCAAGCACCGGCGAATGTCAGCATTGAGTTGGCATAAGCCTAAGGTTAGCCAACCAAAATTAATTTAAACGTCGCGTCAGATAAATCTATTTTAAGTAATAAGATTTTTAAGCTATTGCATAGCTTCTATCGCGGGCCTTGAGCGCGGGGACCGAATCCAGAAATTCCGTAACGAAAAAACCTCACGCTCCGTGCATCGTCTAACGTCGTTTCAGTTCGGCAGTCTTCGACACGGCGTTGTGTGCGTGCGATTAGACGTATTGTACGACTCTACGAAACTCGCACGAATCGAGACGAGCTGCTCCGAAATCGGACGAATACATAAGCAGCTGTTTATGAGAAAGTATATAGGTGTATAGGTATTTATGTACAACAGTGAATAGCTGTACTTGTAAAATTTGTGTATAAAGTGTTTTGAATATGAATGAACAAAGTGCATTTATTATTAATGAAGAAAGTCACGAAAAAATAGTGAAAGAAAATGAGTGAGTACTCTATATACATACATTTTATTATTATCACAAATGCTTGCTATGCAATAGCTTTACCGCGGCAGTCCCCGAGTGCCACACGTCTTTTTTTTTTATTTGTTTATTCATAAAAAGAAACAATTCAAATTGTATCTCGCCAAACGAGTGTTTGACGGCGAGATGCGCTCATCTAAAATAATATTTGTTGCATAATATTATGAGTAGTTAAGTATTTAGTACAAAAGATAAAATAATAAGAGAACAAAACTAAATTATTAACTTTAAACAAAATTTACAGTTTATAAAAAAAGTAATTAAACTCATAATTTTAATTTAACAATGCAGCCCTTAACTTTTTCTTTATTATTCCAGTTGACATCTTTTCTTTGTTTGTCTTAATATATCTATCTTATTAAATATTTTAGGTACTAAGTATTTATTCGTCCTCTCTCCATATAATTTTTTTATTTTTGGTTTAATCAGTCTTTGCTCTCTTACCCTTCTAGTATTATATTTATTATCTACTATCACTTTAAATTCATTACTATAGTAATACTGTAAGCCTATCAAGTACTCCACTCTTTTATCTATCACCAAAATATTGCACACTTTAAATATTTTTTCATTCTCTGTATTACATTCGTACTTTACTTTTCTACTTACTAAATATTTCAATAGTTGTATTTATAAATTTTTGACACTATGTAAATATATTACAAATGTTCGTCCATAAACAATTAGCCCATAGCTTATCAGCGAGTCTGCTAGTGCATAATACACAATTTTTAATGTATCCACATTTAGTATTCTCTTTAGCTGATAAAACTTACCTAGAACTGATCTCAATCTATTACATACCTCTGTTATATGTAAAGCCCAGTCAAAGCTTTTGTCAATTTTAAGACCAAGATATTTTAAGTTATCTACATAGCAGAGCGTAAAACAGCTACAGTTAGGTTTTTTTTTTCCTTGTTCCCCCAACCGTAAGCCGGGACAATTGTTTGCTTTATTTTTTGATTACAATCTATATTTTATTTTCTAATTACAGTTTTTTGTTTATTACATTTCCATTTCTTTGCTGTCATATTCTACATTTCTCTTTTTACTTATTACATTTCTAGTTTTACGTTGATATCTTTTAACATCTCATCTCATCATTAACTATTTACTTTACATTAATTTTTACATTCGCATTCACATTTTACATTTTCTTAAATTCTTTATCTTTGTTACATTTTTCTTGCTTACTTATACAACTCTATTTCTTGCTTAAATTTATACACTTCCTTTACATTTCCTTTACATTTGTCACTACATTAACATTTACTTACACTACTTTTTTATTTTGCCTTACATTTTTCTTTTTAAAATTACATTTCATTTTTCTTTTAATTTTACTTTTCTCTTTTTTAATTTACATGTCTAGCCGTTAAGTTCTTTTCCTGTTTCTATCTTATTCTACATTTTCTAACTTTACATTTTACTTTTACATTTTGTTATTTACATTTTTCTTGCTTGCTTTATCAGTTTTATTTTATATCTTTACATCGCATCGTTTTTTCTTTCTTAATATTATTCATTCTCATTTACATATCTATTATTATTACAATTTACAATTACAATTTAAGTCTTTTATCTTATTTTCCGCTTTTAATTAATTAAAAATTAAACCGCTGAAAATCCCGGGTTTTTCGACTTTTCTCACGTCCTGTCAGTCTGATTTTTTCGCGGTTTTCACTGTTACACTCGTCACAATTTTCCGCGTGTTTTGGTGTATCACACTTGTATTTTCGTCGCTTTTAGCCACTTCCACTTATTTAACTTGACTTTTCGCGGAGCGGAGCTCGCTAAGTGCTCGCGGGGCGTGTGCTGCTTCGACGGCGGTCAAAGCGGAACAGTTGCTATAGTTAGGTTGGTTCATATGTAGACATTCATATGTGTGGCCAGTTATTTTAATATCCATTACATTCGTATTTTTTGCTTTATGATTGTGTGGCGAGTGCAGATGCATACACTGCGGTTTTTTTAGGTTTATAATAATTCCATTATCATGTGCCCACTTCGTAATATTATCAAAATCGTCCTGTACATAACCCTTATCTGTGATATATCTTTTGAGGCGTATACCACACACATATCGTCCGCATACATAAATACCTTACACTTCCTGATCACATTTGAAACACCATTCACATGCATAATGTACCCGACTGGGCCATACACTGACCCGGTCGGTACACCCAGACTCACATCCGCGTCATCACCAGCCACACCATCTATCACCGTTCGTATTTTTCTATCAGTTAAATAATTTCTAAACCACATACTAGTCGGCCCACGTATACCGCATTCATCCATCGCCTGCAATAGTATATTATGATCGAGCGTGTCAAATGCCTATTTGTAATCAATAAAAAGCTATCAGCTGTTTTCCAGAATCTAAAGCTTCGTTTACATAATCCGTGAAACTCAACAAGGCCGTAGTCGTGCTTCTGCCCTTCCTAAGACCACGTTGACTTTCAGAGAGCACGTTGTTTCTTTCTAGGAATATACTCACTTGACCCACAACCACCTTTTCAACTATTTTATCGATTACAGGCAGAATTGCTATTGGCCGATAGTTAGCATATTCCAATTGACTACCCGACTTGTAAATAGGTCGTATTATAGCACATTTTAACTGCTCATGGTATTTACCTACTTTGCTTTAAACACATTTTAATAAAGTTTGCTAAGATGGGACTAAGTTGTTTTCTTAAATACTCAATGTCTTGTACACGTATACCATCTGCACCCGCGGACTTCCTACTTGATAACATACTAATATTTATTATTTTTTCTACCGATAATGGGCTTATTTTTGTAAACCGAAAACTCGTATTACATGGATTTATATATTCGTTTCTATTTAAAAATTGTGTATTACATATATGTTTCATGTTTTGTATTTCTTTGATAAATGTTTGCGTAAAGTTATTACATATATAACTTGTACTATCTTTTTTCCCAAAATGCTTTAAAATAATACTATCCAAATCCCAAATTTTTCTAAAATCCCCCTTACAATTTAATATTTCAGACTGTCTATATTTATTCTTGGCTATATTTATAAATTTATTTACTTTATTTCTAAACTTGTTATATTCTAATCTTTTAATCATATTTCTAGCCTCCGCTTTCCATATTTTAAATAAATAATCCCTACACGATAGTAAGTTATACAATTCCTGGTCTATCCACGGCTGGCGTATTCTTTTATTCTGTTTTATAGTGACATTGATCGTACTGGCCTTATAAAACTCAACAAAAATTTTACAAAATTCTTCATTTAGTATAAGTGGGCATGTTATTTCGTACAGTTTCATCCAGTTGTAATCATCAAGTTCTTTTATTAATAATTTTTCATTGACAACATTTTTTACAATAATATCCGTTTTTTTCTATTTAAATTACATGTAGGTAGTGTTATTATTAGGCCTTAAAGACAATCCCACCGCATAGTGATCGGTCGCATGCACTTCAAGGACAAACGACAGCGGTCGGCGCTCGTGGCATCTTGCTCGCACCCACACGTGATCCAGGCACGATCTCTCGCTCTTCCCATCGACGATCGCCTCGCGCGTTACTTCCGTACTCGGTATAACGCATTGCAGTCCGAGTTCACACAAGATGTCTTTGTATTTTTTTGTACTAACATTTTCAACTCCGTTTAAGCTGTTAATGTTTATGTCTCCAATTAAAATAATAGTTTCTGTTTTTGGAATATTCTTTATTACTGTAATTAATTTTTTGTGGGGGCCTATATATAGCAATTATGTTTATTTTACTCCTCTCTTCCATCAGCTGACCATGTATAGTTTCCGAAGATCCTGTAATTTTTCCCTGGGTCTGATAAGTTAGTTCTTTTTTTGCATAAATTAATATACCTCCTCCTCTATTTTTCTCTCCGTTTAATATAAAGTAGTTATATCCATTTAATTTGTAATATGGTAATTCTTCACTCTTAATATTTATTTCGCTTAATATTAATATGTCAATTAAATATTTGTTCTCTTTCATTAGTATAAGTATTTCGTTATAGTTTTTACGAACGGACCTTATATTTAGGTGCATAATATGAATATGCCCGTCTCTCTGTGTTAATTCTTTATTTAATTTCTTGAGATCATATATTCGTTTGTATTCAAAGTCGCTAAATATATCTTCTTATAGATTATCGAATTTTAAAGTATAAAAAAATCACGTAATGTGTACACGGCGCGCCATTTGCACTATTCTAAGTTTTGAGATGCTTGAAGGTCATTAAGTACTTTTTCGCACTTTATGTTATATATCCTTTTTTCTTAATTATTATTTTTAGTTAATATATTGCCGTTATGAACCCATATATATTGGTAGCCTTTTGGTTTTAGGATACTTCTCGTCATCCACAATAGTTGTCGTTTAAACTTAGGTAGTAATTCATTAATGAATATTCGGTTGTAGCCGTTGTTGTATATTAAGTTGTTAGTGACTCGTCTTTACCGTTCGATAATTCTTTTCTCGCCGCCATCCACTTAGCTCGATCATTTTTACTACGTACCTTTACTTGAATTATTCGTGGCTTAATTTTTTACATTTATTGGTATTGGAAAATAAAGGCTGGTTTATAAATTTATAAACACAAAAACAAAATCAAATATAAATATGGTACTGTCACCAAAGAAAGAAAATATTATATAGAAGAAATCTTGTCAATTTACTAAAGATTAACTCGTTGTTACGTTAATGTCATGATTGATGGTTATTTTTTTTGTTTTGTTACATATTGAATTATCGTTACTAAGTGTTTAATTGCTAGTCTGTTTTCATTTTAAACACGTTTTTCTCTCACGAATATGGAAGTATCGTCCGAAAAAGGTATCATTCAAAAGAAGACGTGGAACCGGCAGAACTCGGGTGACAACGTCTCGTGACGACAGGTTTATTGTGACAATTTCCTTACGAAATTGGTTTTTAACGTCTATAATCATTAAAAATGAGCTCCACCAGGTACATAGCGCAGCAGTTAGTACACGAACCATAGGAAGAAGACTAAAAGAGCGTGTTATCACACCTTTCAGACCCGCAAATGGACCAAAATTGTCTGCAGCTTACAGGCAAGCTCGACTAAGATTTGCTCGTGAACACCTAAATTGGACTGAAGAGCAATGGGCTTCCGTATTATTCACTGATGAGTGTAGGACTTGTTAGTACGGTGCTGATAGTCGCAGACTAGTCTACCGTAGAAGAGGAGAGCGATATGCTCAAAATTGCATTGAGGAGAGGGTTCCATTTGGAGGCGGGTCTTGTATGGCTTGGGGCGTCATATCGATGGATGCTCGAACTGAAATTGTGTTTATTGACGCAGACACACATGGCCGTGGTAACCGTGGTTTAACATCACATCGCTATATAACGGAGATATTGGACCCTCATGTGGTACCTTTTAGCGGATTTATAGGCTAAAACTTCATTCTGATGCACGATAATGCTCGTCCGCACGCAGCGAGACAAGTTAAGCAATACTTTACTCAGGTTAAGATTCGTTCCATGGATTAGCCAGCACGTAGCCCGGACCTCAATCCGATAGAACACGTGTGGGAAAACCTAAAACGAGCTGTATTTACAAAAAATCCGGCCCTAACATTTGTTGCGGAGCTCAGAGTTGCATTGTCACAAGAATGGAACAATACTCCGCAAGATGTTTTAAACTGATTAGGTGTTTATATATTATATATATATATATATATATATATATATATATATATATATATATATATATATATATATATATATATATATATATATATATAAACATTATTTCTTAGATCGGGTACAAAAATTTTTTTTTTTAAGGAAAGTCGGTTTTGAATAATTTCTTTGACTTTACTAAAATTGATTCTAGTTAACTCAAAGCGTTCTTTAAGACCTCAAATTTCAAATTCTCATTTGAACGAGTCATTTCATAAAGTGTAAGAGAGCAAGATAGAGACGCCTATGAGTCACAGAAGCAAATAAGGATCCTAAAGGAGGTAAAAAATAAAAAAAATCAGTTCCGTTTCAATGGTAACATTTATTTACAAAAGATGTTCAAACTGTTTTCCTTCAGATGCAATACAAGCACGACATCTCCTTAAAAAAGATCTTGATATCAGACGGGCGAATCTTCCATTATTGACAAAATCAACTGCCTTCGTAATTTTGTCTCGGAGCTCAGCTTCATTTACGATTGATTTTGAATATACCTTTTTTTTTAACTGCTCCCCAATAAAAAAAAAACCAATGGATTCAAATCAGGTGAGCGGGCTGGCCACGAGATCGTACCAGACAGTCCTATCCATCTGCCCAGATATTCTTCATTTAGATGTTCTCTAACTGAGCGGCTATAGTGCGCTGGGCAGCCATCTTGTTGAAACCACATATCTCTCAAAATATTCAGTGGTACGTCTTCGAGTAAATTATGTAAATGGTTTACTAAAATATCCAAATAAATTTTATTTTTCAAAATCCCAGTCCACATATTGAGTTTAAAACGATACTGTGATCTATCTTCTCTCATTAAGTTTGGATTCTCTACGTGCCACTCGTGTAAGTTATGTAAGCTCATGTATCTATCTTTTTTAAGCGTCGATTCGTCCGACCATAAAAAAAATCTAAGAATTGTGGATCTTCTTGATGTTTTTGAATCATAGTTTGACAAAACGCAACCCGAGGCTCATAATCCCGAGGTAAAAGAGTTTGTACTCGCTGCACATGATTTGGTGGAACTCATTTTTTCTCAATATTCGATGAGCTGTACTTTTAGGAATTCCTGTGCTGGCCTCAATTCAAAACGTACGTACCGAAGTACTTGGGTCTTCTTCCACTGCTTGAAGGACAACCTCTCGTAAGGTAATGAAATTCTTCCTTCACCATGCACTTGGTTTGGAAGTCGGCCCTCGGAGAAAAGTAGACGATGTACATTGGTAAATACTCTGTGATCTGGATAACGATAAGCGTTTGGGTATCTCTGGCGGTAGAGTCTCGAGGCAGCACTAGCGTTACATCTGCATTCCCCATAAATGAGGTGCATGTTGGTATATTCCTGTGTGGTGTACACAGCTATGGCTGTATGGCACTATGGTGCATTGTGTATTGACACAATCACACGTTAGTCCGGTAAAAAGCGAAGGTTGTCGTAGAGAGATCGATACTGTCCAAATCCAAATCAAAAGCAAACAAGTCCAATTAACGAAGCCAAAAGTAGTTAGTACACAAAATAACACGATCGAATACGAAAAGATGCGTAGTAAACGAAGGAGAGTAGCGTACTGATCTGTATTGCGTGTGCCAATACCAAAAAGCGGCGTCACTATCTGTCTCGCGCACACTTCATAAAAATACTTTCTCTGTCTCTGTTCCACACTTTATGGAATGTCTTACTCCGTCTCAATCAAACCACGCAATGGTCTTAAGGAACTCTTTGAGGTCACAAGAATCACTTTTAGTAAAGACAAAGAATTTATTCAAAACCTACTTTCCTTAAAAAAATTTTTTTGGAGTTTACTCCTTAAGAATCGATTTTCATATAAGGCCCCCGGTATGAAAAAAATATAAGATGTAAAATCTACTGAACGAATGACCTCGTTACGTTTTCGTGCGCAACCTATTCTGCGCACCTGTCACTTTTTTTCACATGGCGCGAATTTTTGAACTCAAATCGATCGCTAAAGTTTTTGTTCCTTCTGAGGGACGTGTTTTACTTTTTAGAGTAAACTCCAGACGTGCGTCGGAGCTGATACACACTTTTTTTGTACCCGATCTAATAAATAATGTAATAAGTGTTATACCATTTTAGAATCCTTATTAAATGCGCTAACTTTTAAAAATACTTGCCAAACTTGAGTGGTATAAATTTTTTTCAGTACCGTCAGTTAAAGTAGGGCGAAAAACTGATTTTGGTTCTACAAAACATGACATCTTCTTTTAAGATGGAGCAGTTAGCTCAGATTTTAAGGTTACAAATTACAGAATTCACGATGAAATGAGTAAAAAAATAATTCCAAAAAGTAAAGATTTGTACGAGAGAAAAGTAAAAACTGTTTAAACATTTTCCCGAATATTTTTTTTGCTATAATTTTGAAAATACAAGACATTATTTTTTTTTTATTTTTCTGATAACTGTTATCAAAAAAATCAAAATCAAAAATCCTTTATTTTTCTTTACAATATATATAGTATTACATAGTGTGGGGAGGTCCCCACACTATGTAATAGTCCTTTTAAGTTAAATACTTGTGTGTGTGTGTGTGTGTGTGTGCGTGCGTGCGTGCGTGTGTGTGTATGCGTGCGTGCGTGCGTGCGTGCGTGCGTGCGTGCGTGCGTGCGTGCGTGCGTGCGTGCGTGTGTGTGTGGTGTGTGGGCGCGCGTATTTGTATGGGTGCATGTTTTACTACTATACTACTATGTGTTTTTTATAGACTGATATAATATTATACTTATAAATATTATTATTTAATAATAAAATAGGTTTTATACATAAATGTTTTAATCACTGCAATAGTAGTTCAATGTCTCCATAATTTAGGCTTTTTAACCAATTTAGTATAGTTTTTTTACATTTTCTGTATGAAAGTGAGTAAATGTGTTGTAACCGATTGATTTTATTGTATACTATGATGGAACGTATAGTAAATTGTTGTTTAGCAAAAGATGTACGGACCTCGGGCTGAAATATAACACAACGAGGGTTTCTTTTATTTAATATAGCTGGTTCTACTTTAGTATTTTGATGTACTTTCAGTATTGTTTGTAGTATATATAGTTTTCTTACTGTTAATACATTAGCTTCTTTGTATGATTGTTCTGTACTATAGAAAATTTTCTTTTTTAGCATAATTTTGAGTAACCCTCTTTGTGCTCGTTCTAAATTTAAAATGTGGGTTTTGTATGAACCTCCCCAGACCGTGATAGAATAAAGAATTACAGATTGAACTAAGGCGGTATAGATGTTAGTGATTAGTTTAATATCCATGTTTCTTAAGTATCGAAATAGCCAGGTTAGTTTTCTTATGCGAGATGCAACAGCTGTCAGTTGTGGGATCCATGATAATTTACTGTCGAGGATTACAATTAAATATTTTGTAGAATTTACCCTTTCTATTGTCTGACATGTGCAGTTGCTAGTTATTTCATTGTTACAAAAGTGAGCAGTTATATTAAAATTACTGGGGGCTTGGGTTGAGGAATTAATAGAAAATGTTATATAATTAGTTTTATTTGTGTTCAATGTTAGTGAATTTATTCTTAGCCAGTCTATAACCTTATGAAGTCCAGTTTCCGCACATTTAAACACTGTGGGCCTACTCGTGTCTTCAAAAAGTAGTGCTGTATCGTCAGCGTATGAAAAAATAGTGCCATTAAGCAATTTTAGATTTGTTAAGTCATTAATAAATATCAGGAATAGGGTGGGGCCAAGCGCGCTGCCTTGAGAGAAGGAATATTCAGAAGTTATCATTTGGTCGCTGGTGGTATTTGAATCTAATTTTACTTGTTGTGTTCTACCGGTTATGTATCTCGTCATAAGGTCTAGAAAAGGGCCCCTGATTCCTATTTTTCCATTTTACGAAGGAGAAGTGGAATATAAACTGTGTCAAACGCTTTTTTTAAGTCTAAAAAAATACAAAGTGTTTTCTTTTTAGTATCAATACTTTTTATAATACGCCTGACAAGATCATGTATGGCATCTTCAGTACTAAGACTCTGGAAAACCGAAAAAAAGATTATTTTTATTTAAATATACACGTACATTAATAAGTTTTTCCAGAATTTTTGCTATCACTGGTAACACCGATATGGGTCTATAGTTATTAATGTCATGCCTACTACCGTTCTTAAAGATTGGGTGTATTAAAGATCTCTTCAATACTTTAGGAAATGTTTACTTTAGGAAATGTTCCACTTCTAAAGCTGGTAACACATAAGTGTGTAATAATGGATATTAATAGGGATTTTGCTATTTTGATAAAGTTGGTGGGGATTTCATCCCAGCCAGCAGTAGATTCTGATTTGAGGCTTGATATTATTTCATTTACTTCCGAAGCGTCGGGCTCAATAGTGCCTATTGTATGCGGGCAAGATGGTAGACTATCTAGGTATTGATATATTGAGTGTTGGTAATTTTGTATTTTTTCAGCTAATAATTTACCGATACTATTAAAATGATCATTGATTAGTTCGCGGAATCTGTTAGGTTATTCCTAAGATTTATTAATTCTATATTAAGGCTTTTTTGTTTGTGCAGGTTAGATAATATTTTTATACAGTTCCATAAAGTTTTATTACTCGACTTCGCCTTGTTAAGAAGTTCTCTTTCATAATTGATTTTAGCCTTTTTAATTAGGCTAGTACAGTAATTTCTATACCTACGATAGGTTATTTTAAGAATATCATTGTCATCATCTTGTCTAAGCTTAATCTGTAAATAGTTTCTGTCTTTTATACACTTAAGTATGCCTGGCGTAATCCACGGTTTGATAATTCTCTTACTATTTTGTATTTTAATAAATTTTGTATTTTGTTTTAATGATTCTGATATAATTGAGGTTAGATTTTAGATAGAAGATGTTATGATCTTACCTATCAGGTGATTTCGGCTTGACGTCGACTTTTGGGACATTCTGTGTAATATGTATATATATATACATATTTATGGTGTGGATGTTTATACGGAGAAACAAAAGGACATCATGGAGTGGGATTTATAATCAAGAAACAATATAAAACTAACATAACCAACTTTACAGGAATCTCTGAAAGAGGAGCACTTCTACAACTTAAATTTTAAATTTTTTGCCATATCAATAATACAAGCATTTTCACCAACTCCCTCAGTTGGTGAAAAGTGCCTCTGCCTCCAGTGCCTCTCCACAGAAGAAGATATTGATAAATTTTACAAGGACCTTGAAAAGGCTCACACCATGACAGAAGGAAAGGTTATAGTCGTGGGAGATTTCAATGCTAAAATAGGCTGCTCAAAAACAAACTATTATCCAGTAATGGGAAAATATGGTTATGGAGTGCGCAATGAAAGAGGTGAACGTCTCATAAGTTATGGTTACCAACACAAACTGTCAATAATGAACACATTTTTTTTAAAAAAGAATGAGAATAGAAGGTGGACTTGGCTGTCCCCCGACCAAAAAACAAAAAATGAAATAGTTTTTATAATGATAAATCACCATAAACTTATTACGAATATAGAGGTACTGAACAAATTTAAATACCCTTCCGATCACAGATTGCTGAGAGCAACACTTCTTTTAAGTCATCCAATTAAGAGTAGAAAAACCTACAGAACAGCATCAAATATCCCCAAGACAGAAGCGGAAATCAAACTTTACATAGAAAATTTACATGAAAAAACAGAAATAATTGAAACAGATTTTATTGACATCCAAACATACTACAATATCCTAGAAAAAAGCATAACAGAGAGCTTAAAATGTAAAAACAAAATACAACCTGAAGAACATAAAATTTTCTCCAAAGAAACAGTGCAGCTTATAGAAAGGCGCACAGAACTACTACGCACAAAGAATAGAACCAAAGAAATGAAAGAAGAACTTAGCAAGATATACAAAGATACTAACCGATCAATCAGAAAAGACTACAACAACTACAAATATGAGACTATTTCAAGAAACATCACGAATTTCAGAAGTGCCAAAAAAGCTTACAAAGAATTAATCACACACAAATGATGGATTCAAAAACTGGAATCCAACCCACATGAAACAAAATCTAGAAAAGATAATATAAACCAAGCAACAAACTTTTACAAAAAATTATACAAGAAACAAAACAACAATGAAATAGAATTGCAATCAACTCACATAAATACGACAGACAGCATCGAAGTAATTGAAGACTCCGAAGTTTATGAACACATAAAGAAGCTGAAAACTGATAAGAGTCCCGGACCAGACGGACTATGCAATGAAGCCCTTAAAATAGGAGCTCCTATCTTAATTCATCATTTCGCAAAATTGTTCAACAAGATACTAGACGAAGGAAAAGTACCAAAACAATGGTGTACATCTGACACAATCCTACTCACTAAGAAAGGGAGCCCCTTGGACATAGGGAATTATAGACCCATTAGCCTGTTGGCCAGTATAAACAAACTGTTTTCATCGATAGTTTTAAAGAGAATTTCCGACGACATTGATAAACAACAACCAAAGGAACAAGCGGGATTTAGATCAGGTTTTAGCACAATGGACCACATACAGACACTAGAACAAATTATAGAAAAATACAGAGAATACAATAGACCTCTATAGGTGGCATTCATTGATTACGTCAAAGCTTTTGATAGCATCAGTCACTGTTCAATTTGGAACGCACTACAACAAATAAAAATTAACTCTAAATACATCAATATCTTAAAATACATTTACACTAATAATACGAGCAAAATAAAACTAGAAACAAGAGACGAAATAAAAATAGAACGTGGAGTAAGACAAGGGGACCCTCTATCTCCGAAGCTATTTATAGCAGTACTTGAAAGCATTTTCCAAAAGCTAGACTGGAAAAAAATGGGAGTGTACATAAACGGACATTATTCAAACCATCTGAGATTCGCCGATGATATTGTCATAATCGCCGAAACTGCCAAAGATTTAGAGAAAATGATGTGTTCACTTGACTGCGAAAGCTCCAAAATCGGCCTAAAAATAAATGTGAATAAGACAAAGATATTAACCAACAGTGGTGAACGCCCAATAGTAATAAAAGGTAACTACATAGAATACGTCAGTGACTACATCTACTTGGGAAAGAAAATTTCATTTAAAATATCAAACAACGAAGAAGAAGTAACAAGAAGAATCAACACAACTTAGAGAAAATTCTGGACCAAAAGGGAAAAGGAATGTGGGTCGACAAATAAGACGGTGGGCTGATGACATAACACAAGTCGCAGGACATGACTGGATAATGTCAGGCAAAGACAGGGAATCCTGGAAAACGATGGAGGAGGCCTTTACCCAAACAGGGGTCCATACCACATAAATTATAGGTACTAACATTAATTTATAAGTAACTTTATTTTATTTCTAAGCTACAACTTACTAACACAAAAACAAATGTATATGATATGGAATAAATGGCTTTATTATTTATGGTGTGCTTGCCAAGAGCTTTCTTTTTATACCAAACACATGATGATTTATTTTTTTTTAGATGTTAGAATATGAGGTTTCATTTTCGAAACAAAATTTTGAAAAAAATTATATAGTGTAAAAAAATCTAAAAATTCTGACCTGAAGTTGGCGTGTGCAAGTAAATTGTTTGTCATTTGTTCGTGATTGTTCGATCTTCGTTCGTTCGATTGAAAGGACCATGTAAAAAATCTATTTCAAAACAGATTTCAAACTTATCTCAGTTAATAGCTCTTGCCACGCTGATTATTATTTAGTATGATGATATTCACCTCAGGAGTGGGGTTTTTGTCAGTAATTGGATTTTTTTTTTTTTATATTAGCGACCCACTCCAGATTAGCTAGGTGCGATGATACTAGGAGCGATGTATTATAGACTTATGGCTTCCTCTTGAATCACTCTGTCTATTGCTGAAAACTGCATTAAAATTCGATGTTTAGTTTAAAAGATCTAAGCGATTCCCTTAGATATTTTATCAAATCATTTATTGCAAGAATGTGGTATACATGAGGTCTTACAAAATTACAATACTATAAGGATCCTACATTCTGCCATCTGAATGGCGTGTGCAAATCATAAACATGCAGGTGAGTAAACTTATAATTAATATAGCTAAAATAAAGGTGAATAAACTTATAATTAATATAGCCAACAGGAAAATGTAAATTTTATACTGTGTCTAACTAGTCTTCATTTTCTTGTTTTTAGCATATTTTTTACTAATAGTAAACCTACTTTAAGAGAATATCACTGAAAATCTTTACACAGTTTTTTCTGTTACTATAAAACAGTGGTTTATAAATAAAGAACAACTAATAAGTGCGCCACGCAAATTACTGTGAATAACTGAATGAATGAAAAAAATGAATAACAAGATAGTAAAGATATTGTATGTAAAATTTGTTCTTGTTATTCCATTAAAATACATAATAAACACAAGCAATCTACGAAGTACGAAATTGAATGTGACACTTGCAATAAAATATTCCTGGTAAATACCAACATAGATTATCAGAATCGGCAAATCCGATTGAATTTTGCTTATGCAGTTCTTAGAATATAATTGGAAGTGCCAGTTACGATTAAGAGAGCAAGCTCATTTACGTGGTATACTATCGTTACTCAATTTTCGCGAAAACTATTCAACATTTTGGATTTTTGATACAATTTACTAATTTGTTATCCTAAAAATACTGTTTATGCAAATTTTCATAAGCATCTAACGATTAAGAACTTTAAATCGCTCTCCCGAAAAAAGGATTTTTCAGACACAATATTTTACGTAGGCGCCGTCGAGATACCTAAGCAATAGCAACGCACTCAAACGGCGTTGCTTAGGTAGGTCTTTCTTTTTTTGCAGTCAGGTTTATTTACTTTTTTAATTATTTATTTGTAATCGTGTTTGTAACGCGCTGTCAAGGATAATAATTCAAAAAGAACCTCCTTTTTTGAAGTTTAATAAATCTACGGTGCTGTCCGAGAAACAATAATATCACGAAAGAAGATTAAACAATAATACATAATTATCAATTATGGCAATACTGATTTAATTTAAATAACTAGTATCCAGTTGTTATTATATTTAAAACAGTATTGCCAAGGAATTCAATCGGTGACGTTGTGGATTTTGTATTTCCTTCATAAATTTGTGTTATTTCTGTTCTCAATGTGTAATATTTATATAATATTAACACAAGTGTGGGCAAGTAGTACAACTTAAAAAAACGTGCTATTTTGTGTTCCCTCCAAAACTTCCTAGAAACTTTCAGTAAAGCTTCTACCATATTACTGAACCGACTGACTTGACTCATTGACTGCACTGACTATCTATTTGGACTTAAACTAGACTTTAGACTTGATGATTTAGGAATACGGTGTTGAAAATTGAAACTAAAATTCTATTTCCCGCCTTTTTAACATGACACTGGCAAAGACAGATATATATATATATATATATATATATATATATATATATATATATATATATATATATATATATATATATATATATATAGGCTTTGCTCTATGGTAATGTCAAACTTTTTCGTCTTCGCGCATTATCTAAAGCTTTTTCAAATTCGAAAATTTAATTGTGTTTAAAGTACTATTATGTGTGTTAGTGTTATTAGTATTTTAGTGAATTATGCAACTGACGTACCTACACCAAAATATTCAAAGATTAAGCACCTCACGTATGCACGTACGTACTCAGCAAGTATGTATTATGTCTGTCCGTGCTTCTAGCTTCTGTAATTATGAATATAAATTGATGAAATTTGGTTTAGTTATAGATTGTATGTAGATCTCGGATTTAGCATCAAAAAATAATAATATATTTATATTTTAGGGTTGGCTTATACATGTGAAGTGGGGATGAAAAATCGTGATGGTTATTGTTGAATAGGTTAAATTAGGTTTAAAATAAAGGAAAGGTTTCACACATGATTTATTGTTGGTCGGCCCCCTGGCATTTCTAAACTATACGGCGTATCAAGTGAGTGCAAACGTATTAATAAACGAGACTCCAGTACGCTGTCATTGCTGTCAAACTGTTACTTGAGACGCGGTTTCGTGGGTACAGTCAAACCTTGACTTGAGAACGGCTTGCTTGGAAATTGGGATATAGTACATTATTATTTATGATGTTTTTGGGTGTGTTACAATTATGTAAATTAAAATGTAAATACTTATGATTAAACAAACTCAGAATTTACACTACATACTCAACACAAAATAAAGTTATAAAAAAGACGCTTATTGATACTTATTCTTCTTTTTTTTTTGGTAATCGCGGTTGCAAAGGTTTTGCACCATTCTGACAGTTTCGAGTATTTGTAGAAATATTTTCTATTTCATTTATATATTTATATTAAACGAATTACCTATTTGATTTTGATTAATTGACTTGTTTTGACACTTGACAGCAGAACTTTTTTCCGTTGCCCAAAAAACAATCCTCATTATATGATCCCTCCCTCCTACGATTCCTCGCCCTATCAACCTTAAATCTATTCTGTGTTTTGTAAAAACTCCTTTTACTGAAACTTTATGTACATAGTGTGGTACTGGCCCTAAATGTTTGTGTCTGTTCTAGGTTTTAGATTATTCAACAGACTTCCTCCTGTACACCGTGCCCTTATTTATTCATAAAACCCACTCATAAGGCAGAGTTTTCGTCAACACAACACATTGGCGAATCACTAAGGAGCCACTTTAAAGAAGAAGAAGAAGAAGAACTTTTTTCGAGTGGCAATGATCCGCATTCCGTTTTACGTAGTTTTCAAAAAATATGGTAATTATTATGCTAGACAATAATAAATATTAATATCTACGTAAAAATGAATGAAAATCGGTTTTTTTCAATATAAAAAATACAGACTAAACTTTTTTGTATTTATATTATTAAATATTAAATTTTTAAAAAGGAATATTGAAGGAGGAATGTATAATCAATAAATACGTTCTTGGTAGAAGTGTAAACGAAACGTTATTTTATGCGTACTTTGTCATGTAGATGACGCTTAAAAGTTGAGTAAGTGATCTCAATAACGTTATCAACTGAGGCGGTCTTGAGATCATACTATGAATTAAAGACCAGACAGTTGAGACAGTCTCAAGAATTACTTGAGACTGTCTCAGCCAAGAAAGGTCTTGAGAACGAGTTTGAGTATGGTTTATTAATACGGGCCTTAGATTTTCATTCTTTAGATTTATTACAATGGCCAACAAAAACTTACGTGATTTTGATGCCAACTTACTTACCCTTTCTTTCACTACTTATTCACTTGGTACCAACACTATAGCCTCCCAAAAACTTTTATGTGGCTTCTATTAAGACTTGACCATTATTCATTACGTTATTATTCCGGGCAGTACACTCACGATGTCCAAGATACGATTTATGCAAATAAGTTGCCTTCTTTACAACCTCTCCCAATTCACCTTCTGTAAACATACAATAAAATCAACTTAGACTACCCACTTCACAATGTTTATATTATTTTCAATGTCAAATTGAAATTGAAACGCGATCAACTCCGTAGTATTATGAATAAGCTACTGAGAACTGTGAGGTGCTTAATCTTTGAATATTTTGGTGTAGGTACGTCAGTTGCATAATGCACTAAATATTAAATACTAATTTTATGTAGATAATAGTACTTTAATCACAATTAAATTTTCGAATTTGAAAAAGCTTTAGATAATGCGCGAAAAAGAAAAAGTTTGACGTTACCATAGAGCAAAGCCATAGAGATTAGAGTATAGACTATAGACTCCCACATATATATATATATATATATATATATATAGATATATATTATAGAGTATTACTTATGAGTGGGTTTTATGAATAAATAAGGGCACGGTGTACGGGAGGAAGTCTGTTGAATAATCTAAAACCTAGAACTATTCAAAACAGTTCGTAGCAAAATAGTCCTTCATCCATGGTAACAACAAGAAACTATTGGTCTTGGATCGCCATGATGTGGAGTAGTTGACATAATTGTAAGACTATTTGACATTAAAAAAAAACCTTTCTACTTTAGCTATCAAAAGAGGCCATTATGCGAGCTCATGCACAGGAACAAAAGAAATGTTTCTCATAACGTCGATGCATCGACCTTGCTGCCTTACAATAAGAACTATTTTGCTCCGAATAGTATTAATATTTCTTTAATCTGTCATTTTGTCGATTCTTCGGTGTTTCTAGGATGCGCATGCTAAGCCTGCAGATAGCGAAAATATATTATTTAAAAAAAAACAATAAAAAATTCCACAACTGAGTCTTGTTACTTACCTATGTTCTCACTTGACAGATGAAATAAGTCAACTATCAGTTTGAACGATGTCAAACTGACACTGATGCCTAAAATAGGTTTTACTCTATAACGGTTCAATCATTAAAATTCAGACGAATCGACGCACTTTTTTTTTCTAACCTAACGCAAACTTGTCTATTTGCACTCTAAACCTAACTGGAAAACAACTATAACTTTGTCAAATTAGCACTAATCTAGCCAAGTTTATCCTACCGCCGTTTAACCTAACGCCTTTTAACATAGCCTAAGACCATTTAATCCAACGCCGCTTAACCTATCGCCGTTTAACCTATCGCCGTTTAACCTAACGCCGTTTAACCAAACGCCGGTTAACCAGACACCAACAGTCGTTTAACCTAACGCCGTTTGATCTAACGCAGTTTGAACTAACGCCGTCTGACCTGAAGCCGTCTCACCTAACGCCGTTTGACCTAACGCCGTTTGACCTAACGTCGTTTGACCTGACGCCGTTTGACCTAACGCCGTCTGACCTAACGCCGTTTGGCCTAACGCCGTCTGACCTAACGCCGTTTGATCTAATGCTGTTTGACCGATGCCTACCTTATGATGCCTTAAATAGGTTTTATTCTGTAACTCTTCAATCATTAAAATTCAGACGACCCGACGCACTTTTTTTTCCTAACCTAACGCATACTTGTCTGTTTGCACTCTAAACCTTACTGGAAAACAACTATGACTAAGTCAAAATAGCACTAATCTAGCCAAGTTTATCCTACCGCCGTTTAACCTAACGCCTTTTAACATAGCCTAAGACCGTTTAATCCAACGCCGCTTAACCTAACGTCGTTTATCCTACCGCCGTTTAATCTAACGCCTTTTGACATAACCTAAGACCGTTTAATCTAATGCCGCTTAACCTAACGTCGTTTAACCGAACGCCGTTTAACCTAACGCCGTATAAACCAAAGCCGTTTAACCTAACGCCGTTAAACTAACGCCGTTTAACCACACGCCTCAAGCCACGCCTCAGCAACAACAACATAGTTGTAACCACCCTCCGAACCAAAGCCTGGGAGACGGTTGTAGTGTCCTTCTACTTCGAGCCCGATAAGCCTGTAGGGCCCTACCTGGACCATCTTATGCAGATAGGGAGAGAGTTGGGATCTGATAAGATGGTCCTGGGAGGCGACGCGAACGCTAAAAGCCCGTGGTGGGGTGGCGACACGGAAGACCCGCGAGGAAGGGATGTGTCTGCTGTACTGGAAGCAATGGGGTTACATATACTCAACACTGGAGACATCCCAACTTTCGATACCGTCAGAGGGGGAAAAAGGTACTCCAGTTACGTGGATGTGACAGCGTGCTCCGACGACCTGCTGGACCGAGTGGGCGACTGGAGAGTTGATGAGGGTCTGACGAGCTCGGACCACAACGGCATATCATTTGGCATCAGACAACAGAAATCCACAGGCACGAACATAATACGTACCACACGCATGTTTAACACACAGAAGGCAAACTGGACTCAGTTTCGTGAGAAACTGACCCAGCTGATGTCGGACAGACAATTGACTGCACAGAACATGGACACAATACACAGCACACAACAAATAGAAGAAGTAATAGACAGATACACGGAAGCCATAACACAGACATGCAGAAACACAATGCCGACTAAAAAACACACACAGAGATTCACCTTGTCGTGGTGGAATGATGAGCTCGCGCAGCTGAAGAAGGAGGTCGTCACGAGGAAACGCAGGATCCGTAACGCTGCGCCTGATCGCAGAGACCGCGTAGTTGGACTGTACCTGGAAGCGAAAGAGAAGTACGAAAAGGCAGTAAAAGATGCACAGATTGAGAGCTGGAAGGAGTTTTGCCGGAAACAGGATTGGGAGGGGGTCTGGGAAGGCATCTACAGGGTGTTGAACAGTGTCAGAGGGAGGGAGGAGGATCTGCCCCTTACGAGGGACGGTGAGACCCTCGGCGCCCGAAGCTCCGCGGAATGGCTGGCGGAGACCTTTTACCCCGAGGACCAGGAAAGTGGTGAAAGAGAGGAACACCAGCGGACGCGCCGGCGGGCGGAGTCTCTGGACACCGAACCGCCGACGGGTCCGGACGACCCTCCTTTCATCATGGAGGAGTTGAAGAGAGCCGTAAGGTCCTTCAACCCCAAAAAGGCCCCCGGGGCGGATGAACTCACGTCGGACATCTGCCAACACGCTGTGGAATGTGACCCGGAATGGTTCCTTGCTCTGCTGAATAGGTGCCTCACCGTCGCCTGCTTCCCCAAACAGTGGAAGCG
This sequence comes from Phengaris arion, assembly GCA_963565745.1. Lineage (NCBI taxonomy): Eukaryota > Metazoa > Arthropoda > Insecta > Lepidoptera > Lycaenidae > Phengaris > Phengaris arion. Next base: position 134,527 of record OY751449.1, on the reverse strand, counting down.
GGCGACCGTGGTGGTGCTAAGGAAGCCGGGCAAGGAATCGTACCGGGTACCAAAAGCCTATCGACCGATCGGCCTCCTGCCTGTTCTCGGCAAAATCTTCGAGAAGATGCTGGTCGCCCGACTTAGGTTCTACCTGCTGCCCAAGATCAGCCCTAACCAGTATGGCTTTATGCCCCAAAGGAGCACCGAAGACGCCCTCTATAGGTTGGTGAACCACATCAGAAAGCAGAGGGAGGAGAAGAAACTTTCTGTTGTGGTCTCGCTGGACATAGAGGGGGCCTTCGATAGTGCTTGGTGGCCGGCCATAAAGGTTAGGTTAGCTGAGGTTGGGTGTCCGGGGAACCTGAGGCGGGTGGTCAGCAGCTACCTGAGTGAAAGAAGAGTGAGCGTAAGGTATGCGGGTATGGAAGTGAGCAGAGAGACCAACGGGGTGCGTACAGGGGTCCATAGGCGGACCGATCCTGTGGGACCTCTCGTTGGACCCCCTGCTATGGATGTTAGAGGAGATGAATGTGTTCAGTCAGGCCTTCGCCGACGACGTTGTGCTTGTGTTTGAGGGTGACACGGCTTTGGAAATAGAGCGTAAAGCCAACGGGGTTTTGGAAAGAATAAGTAAGTGGGGTGAATCGAACAAATTGAAGTTTGCCCCCCACAAAACATGCGCTCTTTTATCAACGCGAAGATTGAAATACGACGTGCCAAGACTCTCGATGGGGGGTGTCTATCTGCAATACCACAACGAGATTAAGATATTGGGCCTAACATTGGACACCGGCCTCACATTCAATGCACATGTCACTAAAGTATGCCAGAAATCTATCTCACGATATAAGCAGCTTGCCAAAGCCGCTAGAGTAGGTTGGGGGCTTAACCCCCAGATAGTCAAAACTATATATATGGCCGTGATAGAGCCGACCATTCTGTATGCATCGGCAGCGTGGGCACCCACCGTGGAAAGGATGGGGGTCCAGAAAAGGCTTAACTCCGTCCAACGGGGTTTTGCCCAGAAGATCTGCAGAGCATATCGGACCGTCTCCCTGAACTCTGCAATGCTGTTGGCTGGGATACTCCCCCTTGATCTCAGGATACTCGAAGCTTCGAGGCTCTATGAGATCAAGAAGGGGGTACCTCACCCGGTGTTGAGGGACAGGGAGGTGGAGCGAAATGCTCCAGCGATCGAGGACCCACATCCGGCAGAGCAGGAAGAGCTGAGGTTTGGGTTGGTAGACGAGGACTCTTATGCGGACGTGGTTGACAGCCACGTCCATAGGATCTATACAGACGGCAGCAAGATTGAGGGTCGAGTCGGAGCCGCACTCTCTGTATGGGAGGGTGAGGCCGAGACGAAGGCCGTCAAGCTTGCGTTGCCGTCGTATTGCACCGTCTACCAAGCCGAGCTTCTAGCGCTCCATAGAGCTGTAGACATAGCCTGCAAGAGTGGAATGGCGAAGGTCGGTATCCTTAGCGATTCCAGATCGGCCCTCCAGGCTGTCACCCTTAGTTCCCCTCACCCCCTGGCAGTGCAAACAAGGGCGGCCCTCCGAAAAACTGCATCGCAGAGGCGGGAGGTCTCCCTGTTTTGGATTAAGGCGCACGCAGGGTTGAGAGGGAATGAGAGGGTCGACGAATTAGCCAAGGAGGCCGCGCTGAGATTGAAAAGGAAGCCCGACTACGATCTGTGTCCTGTTTCATTCGTCAAGCGTATCTTAAGAGAGGATACGGTTGAGGAATGGGACAGGAGATACGAAGTGGGAGGGACGGCCGGAGTCACTAAGCTCTTTTTCCCAAGCGCTGCTGCTGCATACAAGGTAGTCAACAAGATAGACATCACACACTACACCACACAGATACTGACTGGACACGGTGAGTTCGCCTTCTACTTGAGCAGATTCAAGTTGAAGGAGGACCCGTCGTGTTCATGTCAGCCAGGAGTTGAGAAGACGGTTCCTCACCTGTTACTCGAGTGCCCGATTTTTGCTAGCAGTAGATATGATACTGAGCAAAAATTGGGCATATCGATTACGGGTGAGAGCCTGTCTTCCATCCTGGGGGGAAAAACGAGGGACATTTTCCTCGAGTACTGTAAGAAGATTGTGGGTGTAGTCTGTAAGAAAAATTGTGATATATTAGTGTGATATTAGTTAGGCTCTAGATTAGGTTTATTTGTGATAGTAGGTTTAAAGTGAATGTGTGTGCCGTTGTTTTTATTGACATTTTAATTGAATTTCGTTTTTACATATTGGAATTATTATTTATTGATTATTGTTTTATTGACTTTTAAATTTAATTGTTTTATATTATTGAAAAATTTTATTGGATTTTATTTTATTTACTGCGTTAAGTTAATCTGTTGACCTTTTTACCAAGGTAAAAATCTGACAAGTACATAGTCAAGTTACTATGTAAGAATTTATCAACTGTATATTAAAAAATGAATGTAAAATAGACGCAATAGATATAAGAAGGTAGTTAAAGCATTGGAAATGTTTAAGTTAAAAAAAGAAAAAAGCAACATTGTAGAAACTAGATATGATATTATGTAAAAAAAGAACACAACTAGCCCTGATAACGTTACGGGGACGAAAAAAAAAAAAAAAAAAAAAAAAAACCTAACGCCGTTTCAACTAACGCCGTTTAACCTAACGCCGGTTAACCAGACACAAACTGTCGTTTTACTTAACGCCGTTTGATCTAATGCCGTTTGCTCTAACGCTGTTTGACCTAACGCCGTCTGACCTAACGCCGTTTGACCTAACGACGTCTGACCTTATGCTATTTGACCGATGCCTGCCTTAGACAGGTTTTATTCTATAACTGATCTATCATTAAAATTCAGACGACTCGACGCACTTTTTTTTCCTAACCTAACGCAAAGTAGTCTATTTGCACTCTAAACATAACTTGGAAACAGCTATAACTTCGTCAAATTAGAACTAATCTAGCCAAGTTTATCCTACCGCCGTTAAACTTAACGCCTGTTAACATAACCTATGACCGTTTAATCTAACGTCGCTTAACCTAACGTCGTTTAACTGAATGCTATTTAACCTAACGCCATTTAACCCAACGCCGTTTAACCTAACACCGTCAACCTATCACCGTTTAACCTACGGCCGTTTAACCTAACTACGTTTAATCAAACGCTGTTTAACCTAACGCCGTTTAACCTAACGCCGTTTAATCTAACGCCGGTTAACCAGACACCAACAATCGTTTAACGCAACGCCGTATAACCTAACGCCGTTAACTTAACGCTGTTTTACCTAACGCCGTTTAACCTAACGCCGGTTAATCAGACACCAACAGTCGTTTTACCTAATGCCGTTTGATCTAACGCCGTCTGACCTAACGCCGTCTGACCTAACGCCGTTTGACCTGACGCCGTTTGACCTAACGCCGTCTGACCTAACGCCGTTTTGCCTAACGCCGTCTGACTTAACGCCGTTTAACATAACACCGGTTAACCAGACACCAACAGACGTTTAACCTAATGCCGTTTGATCTAACGCCGTTTGACTTAACGCCGTCTGACCTAACGCCGTTTGACCTGACGCCGTTTGACCTAACGCCGTCTGACCTAACGCCGTTTTGCCTAGCGCCGTCTGACTTAACGCCGTTTAACATAACACCGGTTAACCAGACACAAGCAGATGTTTAACCTAATGCCGTTTGATCTAACGCCGTTTGACTTAACGCCGTCTGACCTAACGCCGTCTGACCTAACGCCGTTTGACCTGACGCCGTTTGACCTAACGACGTCTGACCTAACGCCGTTTTGCCTAGCGCCGTCTGACTTAACGCCGTTTAACATAACACCGGTTAACCAGACACCAACAGACGTTTAACCTAATGCCGTTTGACCTAACGCCGTTAGACCTATGATAGATTTTATTCTATAACTGTTCTATCATTAAAATTCAGACGACTCGACGCATTTTTTTTCCTAACCTAACGCAAACTAGTCTATTTGCACTCTAAACATAACTTGAAAACAGCTATAACTTCGTCAAATTAGAACTAATCTAGCCAAGTTTATCCTACAGCCGTTTAACTTAACGCCTGTTAACATAACCTAAGACCGTTTAATCTAACGCCGCTTAAACTAACGTCGTTTAACTGAATGCCATTTAACCTAACGCCATTTAACCCAACGCCGTTTAACCTAACACCGTCAACCTATCGCCGTTTAACCTACGGCCGTTTAACCTAACTACGTTTAATCTAACGCTGTTTAACCTAACGCCGTTTAATCTAACGCCGGTTAACCAGACACCAACAATCGTTTAACGCAACGCCGTATAACCTAACGCCGTTAACTTAACGCTGTTTTACCTAACGCCGTTTAACCTAACGCCGGTTAATCAGACACCAACAGTCGTTTTACCTAACGCCGTTTGATCTAACGCCGTCTGACCTAACGCCGTTTGACCTGACGCCGTTTGACCTAACGCCGTCTGACCTAACGCCGTTTTGCCTAACGCCGTCTGACTTAACGCCGTTTAACATAACACCGGTTAACCAGACACAAGCAGATGTTTAACCTAATGCCGTTTGATCTAACGCCGTCTGACCTAACGCCGTCTGACCTAACGCCGTCTGACCTAACGCCGTTTGACCTGACGCCGTTTGACCTAACGCCGTCTAACCTAACGCCGTTTTGCCTAGCGCCGTCTGACTTAACGCCGTTTAACATAACACCGGTTAACTAGACACCAACAGACGTTTAACCTAATGCCGTTTGACCTAACGCCGTTAGACCTATGATAGATTTTATTCTGTTACTGTTCAATCATTAAAATTCAGACGACCCGACGCACTTTTTTTCCTAACCTAACGTAAACTTGTCTATTTGCACTCTAAGCCTAAGTGGAAAACAACTATAACTTCGTCAAATTAGCACTAATCTAGCCAAGTTTATCCTACCGCCGTTTAACCTAACGCCTTTTAACATAGCCTAAGACCGTTTAGCGTACTTACCTAGCTTTTACTTCGTTTTACCTAACGCCGTTTGATCTAACGCAGTTTGACCTAACGCCGTCTGACCTAAAGCCGTCTGACCTAACGCCGTTTGACCTAACGCCGTTTAACCTAACGCCTTTTAACATAGCCTAAAGCCGTTTAATCCAACGCCGTTTAACCTAACGTCGTTTAACCCAACACCGTTTAACCCAACGCCGTTTAACCTAACACCGTTAACCTAACGCCGTTTAACCTAACGCCGTTTAACCTAACGCCGTTTAATCAAACGCCGGATAACCAGGCACCAACAGTCGTTTTACCTAACGCCGTTTGATCTAACGCAGTTTGACCTAACGCCGTCTGACCTAACGCCGTTTGACCTAAAGCCGTTTGACCTAAGACCGTTTGACCTAACGCCGTATAACCTAACGCCTTTTAACATAGCCTAAAACCGTTTAATCCAACGCCGCTTAACCTAACGTCGTTTAACGGAACGCCGTTAGGTTAAACGGCGGTAGGATAAACTTGGCTAGATTAGTGCTAATTTGACGAAGTTATAGTTGTTTTCCACTTAGGCTTAGAGTGCAAATAGACAAGTTTACGTTAGGTTAGGAAAAAAAGTGCGTCGGTTCGTCTGAATTTTAATGATTGAACAGTAACAGAATAAAATCTATCATAGGTCTAACGGCGTTAGGTCAAACGGCATTAGGTTAAACGTCTGTTGGTGTCTGGTTAACCGGTGTTATGTTAAACGGCGTTAAGTCAGACGGCGCTAGGCAAAACGGCGTTAGGTCAGACGGCGTTAGGTCAAACGGCGTCAGGTCAAACGGCGTTAGGTCAGACGGCGTTAGGTCAGACGGCGTTAAGTCAAACGGCGTTAGATCAAACGGCATTAGGTTAAACATCTGCTTGTGTCTGGTTAACCGGTGTTATGTTAAACGGCGTTAAGTCAGACGGCGTTAGGCAAAACGGCGTTAGGTCAGACGGCGTTAGGTCAAACGGCGTCAGGTCAAACGGCGTTAGGTCAGACGGCGTTAGATCAAACGGCGTTAGGTAAAACGACTGTTGGTGTCTGATTAACCGGCGTTAGGTTAAACGGCGTTAGGTAAAACAGCGTTAAGTTAACGGCGTTAGGTTATACGGCGTTGCGTTAAACGATTGTTAGTGTCTGGTTAACCGGCGTTAGATTAAACGGCGTTAGGTTAAACAGCGTTAGATTAAACGTAGTTAGGTTAAACGGCCGTAGGTTAAACGGCGATAGGTTGACGGTGTTAGGTTAAACGGCGTTGGGTTAAATGGCGTTAGGTTAAATGGCATTCAGTTAAACGACGTTAGTTTAAGCGGCGTTAGATTAAACGGTCTTAGGTTATGTTAACAGGCGTTAAGTTAAACGGCTGTAGGATAAACTTGGCTAGATTAGTTCTAATTTGACGAAGTTATAGCTGTTTTCAAGTTATGTTTAGAGTGCAAATAGACTAGTTTGCGTTAGGTTAGGAAAAAAAATGCGTCGAGTCGTCTGAATTTTAATGATAGAACAGTTATAGAATAAAATCTATCATAGGTCTAACGGCGTTAGGTCAAACGGCATTAGGTTAAACGTCTGTTGGTGTCTGGTTAACCGGTGTTATGTTAAACGGCGTTAAGTCAGACGGCGCTAGGCAAAACGGCGTTAGGTCAGACGTCGTTAGGTCAAACGGCGTCAGGTCAAACGGTGTTAGGTCAGACGGCGTTAGGTCAGACGGCGTTAAGTCAAACGGCGTTAGATCAAACGGCATTAGGTTAAACATCTGCTTGTGTCTGGTTAACCGGTGTTATGTTAAACGGCGTTAAGTCAGACGGCGCTAGGCAAAACGGCGTTAGGTCAGACGGCGTTAGGTCAAACGGCGTCAGGTCAAACGGCGTTAGGTCAGACGGCGTTAAGTCAAACGGCGTTAGATCAAACGGCATTAGGTTAAACGTCTGTTGGTGTCTGGTTAACCGGTGTTATGTTAAACGGCGTTAAGTCAGACGGCGTTAGGCAAAACGGCGTTAGGTCAGACGGCGTTAGGTCAAACGGCGTCAGGTCAAACGGCGTTAGGTCAGGCGGCGTTAGGTAAAACGACTGTTGGTGTCTGGTTAACCGGCGTTTGATTAAATGTCGTTAGGTTAAACGGCGTTGGGTTAAACGGTGTTGGGTTAAACGACGTTAGGTTAAACGGCGTTCCGTTAAACGACGTTAGGTTAAGCGGCGTTGGATTAAACGGTTTTAGGCTATGTTAAAAGGCGTTAGGTTATACGGCGTTAGGTTAGGTTAGGTTAGGTTAGGTTAGGTTAGGTTAGGTTAGGTTAGGTTAGGTTTCCCCCCGATGGTTGCCCGCCTTGTCGTGGCGGAGGGGCTCAGTAACCGTGGATGGGGACCACGGTGAAGCGAAGAGGCAACCAGGGCCGGCTTGGCAGGAGGCCGGGCCGGCCCGAGGAGGGGCGCTCCCGGCGGACTGGAGGAGCCAGTCCGCTGCGGACGCGCCTGGAGGTGGGACCGCAGAGGAAGAGGAGTGCCGGTATTACGGTGCGCCGTACTCCCTATCTTCTGCGGCCGTGGAGGATCGCAGGGGGAGAGGGTGGTGGTGTTGTGCCGCTATCCCTACCCCCCTGCGAGCTGGCGGGGCCGTTCCGCACGGAAACGGCATCGGTGGGGCCGCAGGGGAAGAGGCAAGTTTGGTATTACGGTGCGCCGCTTGCCCTATCCTCTGCGGCCGAGGTGTGGTTGGCCTCCACCAGTACTGTGGCAGACTCGGGGGGAGTCTGCTACAGTACTGGTGGAGGCGGGGGAGGAAGGCGCACTTACCATCAGGTGCGCCTGCCGCCGGCGGGGTCGCGGATGTGTGTATCGTTCCCGTGGCCCCGTCACAAGGCGGCGTGGAGGAAGGTGGGGGGGGGTTTTAAAAAACAAAGGTTAGGTTAGGTTAGGTTAGGTTCCCCCCGATGGTTGCCCGCCTTGTCGTGGCGGTGGGGCTCAGTAACCGTGGTTGAGGACCCACGGTGAAGCGAAGAGGCAACCAGGGCCGGCTTGGCAGGAGGCTGGGCCGGCCCGAGGAGGGGCGCTCCCGGCGGACTGGAGGAGCCAGTCTGCTGCGGACGCGCCTAGAGGTGGTACCGCAGAAGAAGAGGAGTGCCGGTATTACGGTGCGCCGTACTCCCTATCTTCTGCGGCCGTGGAGGATCGCAGGGGGAGAGGGTGGTGGTGTTGTGCCGCTATCCCTACCCCCCTGCGAGCTGGCGGGGCCGTTCCGCACGGAAACGGCATCGGTGGGGCCGCAGGGGAAGAGGCAAGTTTGGTATTACGGTGCGCCGCTTGCCCTATCCTCTGCGGCCGAGGTGTGGTTGGCCTCCACCAGTACTGTAGCAGACTCGGGGGGAGTATGCTACAGTACTGGTGGAGGCGGGGGAGGGAGGCGCACTTACCATCAGGTGCGCCTGCCGCCGGCGGGGTCGCGGATGTGTGTATCGTTCCCGTGGCCCCGTCACAAGGCGGCGTGGAGGAAGGTGGGGGGGGGTTTTAGTGGGTAAACCGTGGGTCTCATTAGCCTATACGGGAGTCCCACATCACCACTCGGGTGCCCCCTGCGCCCGGGTGGTATGCGTAATGCAATTCCCCCTCCGGAAACAAAAAAAAAAAAAAAAAAAAAAAAAAAAAAAAAGGTTAGGTTAGGTTAGGTTAGGTTAGGTTAGGTTAGGTTCCCTTGCGGACCCCCCGATGGTTGCCCGCCTTGTCGTGGCGGAGGGGCTCAGTAACCGTGGATGGGGACCACGGTGAAGCGAAGAGGCAACCAGGGCCGGCTAGGCAGGAGGCCGGGCCGGCCCGAGGAGGGGCGCTCCCGGCGGACTGGAGGAGCCAGTCCGCTGCGGACGCGCCTGGAGGTGGGACCGCAGAAGAAGAGGAGTGCCGGTATTACGGTGCGCCGTACTCCCTATCTTCTGCGGCCGTGGAGGATCGCAGGGGGAGAGGGTGGTGGTGTTTTGCCGCTATCCCTACCCCCCTGCGAGCTGGCGGGGCCGTTCCGCGCGGTAACGGCATCGGTGGGGCCGCAGGGGAAGAGGCAAGTTTGGTATTACGGTGCGCCGCTTGCCCTATCCTCTGCGGCCGAGGTGTAGTTGGCCTCCACCAGTGCTGTGGCAGACTCGGGGGGAGTCTGCTACAGTACTGGTGGAGGCGGAGGAGGGAGGCGCACTTACCATCAGGTGCGCCTGCCGCCGGCGGGGTCGCGGATGTGTGTATCGTTCCCGTGGCCCCGTCACAAGGCGGCGTGGAGGAAGGTGGGGGGGGGGGGGGGTTTAGTGGGTATACCGTGGGTCTCATTAGCCTATACGGGAGTCCCACATCACCACTCGGGTGCCCCCTGCGCCCGGGTGGTATGCGTAATGCATTTCCCCCTCCGGAAACAAAAAAAAAAAAAAAAAAAGGTTCCCTTGCGGAGCTACTCGGGACAGAGTCTGTCCCCTCAATGTCAGAGTCGGAGGTAAATGCTAATAAGCGGCTCTTTTCGGAACTCTCCGACTCTGATATGGAGGAGGTTAGCGTTGGGGCCGACAACGTGTTGAAGGCCCAACTGGCTAAGAGAGGAAGATTGCGCAGCTCGGCGGGCAGGCTTTCTGCTGCTCGTCAAGAGCGGAGGGAGAGGACGGAGGAGGCTAGAGAGGCGGAGTTTGTTGCCTCCCTAGAAAAGGGAGTTTATCGGAAGGAGTCCACGGTGAATCCTGTGCCACCGGGACCTCTCGATATGGATGTGGAGGTGATGGGTCCGGAGGAATTGATGCAAGCGGCCGAGGAGAATCTTGGGGAGATTCTCGGTATTGCGGCCAAGTCCTCTAATCTCAAAGGCGGGTACGCTCATAAAATAAGGCGTGCCACCTTAGCGGTTAGGACCGTAATAGACGCGCTTGCAGCGCGAACTGTTGTGGAGGAGACTCGCCGCCTCACGGCGGATAATGGGAGACTTCGTCGTGAGTTGGGGAATCTCCGAGAGGAAGTTCGTGCCTACAAGCGCGACTTTGAAGTTAGTAGGTCCGAGGCCGCGAAAGAGAGGCGCTCTCCGATGTCCAGCGAACAGCTGGGCATATTGGAGAGCAACATTGCCCGGCTGGTGGGCAACTTAGTTGATGGGCGGTTGGCGGCACTAGAGGACCGTTTGCCGCCACCAGTTGTTGTCCGCCCGCCCCTGGCGGCTGACAGAAAAAAGGCAGCCCACGATAAAAGGACTGCTAATGAGGGATCCAAACCACAGACGGTTGTCGAGGTGCCGGCGCGGGACGTCTCACCGGTATTGTCGTGTGTTGGGAATCGCCGCTTGACTCGGGAGGAGTTTCCAGCACTCCCGGTGCGTCCTGAGGTGCGCCCGGCCCCTGCTCCGACTAAACCAAACAAGGGAAAGGGTCCGAAACCAGCGGAGTGGTCTTGCTTTGGTCCATCCGCCTCGAAAAAAGCGTCTACTGCATTGGTGAGCGCCTCGAAAGAGGCACCTGCAGCAGCGGGTGCATCAAGGGAGCCCTCTGCGGGTTGGACTGAGGTCGTCCGCAGAAAGGCCTCTTCGAAGAAGGCGGCGCCAAAGCCGCCAGCTAAGACGGTAGTGAAAGGGCCCAAAGTGTCGATGCCCCGCTCCACGGCCGTTGTCGTGAAATTGAAGCCGGAAGCGGCGGCAAGGGGCACGACATATAGCTCCGCTCTGCAAAAGGCGGAGATGTCGATAAAGCTGGAGGAGTTGGGCATCGGCCCACTCCGCATTAGGCAGGCGGCTACCGGAGCCAGATTAATTGAAATACCTGGCTCCGCTAGTCACGATAAAGCGGACGCACTGGCAGCTCGCCTGGCTGAGGTCCTCGCGGAGAAGGCAGAAATTTCAAGGCCCGTGAAAAGTGCTGACTTTAAGATCACGGGCCTTTCGGATGCTGCGACCACGGAATCTGTCAAGTCCGCGGTCGCTAGAGAGGGAGAATGTCTCCCCGCCCAGGTCTGGGTGGGCGAGATACATCGGGGTGCAATGGGGGCAGGCTTTGCCCGAATGAGCTGCCCAGTGACGGCGGCCAAGAAACTGGTGGCGCTGGGCAGCATTGCTGTTGGGTGGAGCAAAGTCACGCTCCACCTGGTAGATGCGCGTCCCAGACACTGCTTCCGGTGCTTGGGTATGGGGCACTTTGCTGCGTTGTGCCCCTCACCGAAGGACCGCAGCGGCCTATGCTACCGCTGCGGCGAGCCCGGCCACACAGCGTCCGGGTGCAGGGCTGAGCGTCCAAAGTGTGCGGTCTGCTCCGATGCGAGCAGACCGGCGGACCACGTTATGGGGGGCAGAGTATGCAACCCCCCAGTGACTCGGGGAAAAGTTCCCTCCTCTCAATCTGGGAGGGGACAGGCGGCGCCTGAAGCTGAGATGTCAGAGTAATGCCAGGACATCTCAGCTTCTTACAGGCCAACATCAACCACTCCGTTGCGGCCCAGGATCTATTCCTACAAGCCGTAGCGGAGTGGGGTGTTGACGTGGCGGTGGTCTCGGAGCCCTACTATGTCCCTCCCCAGCCGCATTGGGCTGGGGACGATCAGGGCTCCGTTGCCATAGTGGTGAGGCCAGGCGCTGGACCCCCCCTTATACCCAGAATGAGGGGCCCCGGGTACGTGGTTGCGGTTTGGGGAGAGTACGCAGTAATAGGCGTGTACTTCTCCCCAAACCGAAATTTGGCGGCCCTGGAACAGTTCCTCGATGTTCTGGGGCCGCTCGTGAGGAGGCTAGCTCCCCTCCCCGTTATCGTGGCGGGAGACTTCAACGCCAAGTCCTCGGCGTGGGGGTCTCCAGTCACGAACCCGAAGGGAAGAGAGGTGGAGGAGTGGGCGCTGGCCGCGGGGCTGTCCCTGCTCAATAGAGGGACAGTCCCGACGTGCGTGCGGCGAACGGGCTCGTCAGTGGTGGACCTAACGTTCGCCACTCCCGTTGTCGCACGTCGGGTGGAGGGGTGGAGGGTGGAAACGGAGGTGGAGACACTCTCGGACCATCGCTACATAAGGTTCGAGGTGTCTCCATCATCCGCATCGAGTTCGGCGTCGCAGTCCAGGGGGCGTAGCGTGTTCCCGCGTTGGGCACTCTCAAAACTCAACCGGGAACTGGCGGAGGAGGCGGCCATCGTCGGCCGCTGGAGCCTCCCGTCCTGCGAGGGAATGGGGGTGGAGGAAATGGCTGGCTGCTTCGGCAACGTGCTCTCTAGCGTGTGTCGAGCAGCCATGCCGAGAGTTTGGGGTCCTCCCCCACCTCGACGGGCAGTGTATTGGTGGTCGGCGGAGTTGGCCGACCTTCGCACCGCCTGCAATGCGGCGCGTCGCGCCTACGTTCGCAGCAGGCGGTGCCGCCCCCAGGACGTGGAGCGGAATGGTCGGCTGTACAGGGTCTACATGGCGAAAAGAGAGATCCTGCAGCTGGCCATCAGTCGGGCCAAGGAGCGAGCGTGGCTGGAGCTGGTAGAGGGGATCGAGAACGATCCCTGGGGCCGACCGTATAAAAGGGCGCGAGACAAACTTCGCGCCCAGTCGGCCCCCTTGACGGAAGCGCTCCAGCCAGAGCTACTGGGGAACATCGTCCGGGAGTTGTTCCCGGACACCCCGGTAGGCTTCGCTCCGCCGCGAATGGCCCGACGGACGCTGAACTCGATGGTGGAGGGTGTTCCGCCACCTGTCACCGACGCGGAAATGGAGGCGGTTCTGTCCCGCCTCCGTAGCAAGAAGAAGGCGCCCAGTCCGGACGGGGTGCACGGGAGGGTTCTGTCGATAGCTCTCGTGCATCTCGAAGACAGCCTTCGGGAACTGTTTAACCGCTGTCTACAGTGCGGCCAGTTCCCGAAGGCGTGGAAGGAGGGTCGGCTCGTCCTGCTACCAAAGGACGGGCGACCACCGGACTGTGCGTCGGCGGTGCGGCCGATCGTACTGCTGAACGAGACGGGTAAGGCGTTTGAACGTATCCTAGCCTCCCGTCTTGTTCAGCATTTGGAGGAAGGCCCGGGGCCCGGACTGTCAGATTCGCAGTTCGGGTTTCGGGCCGGTCGGTCGACCATCGACGCGATAGGGCGCCTCAAGTCGGTGACAGGTGAGGCGGAACGCGGGAGGGAGGTGGTGGTGGCGGTGTCGCTGGACATCGCCAACGCCTTCAACAGCCTTCCCCACAGCGTGATACGGGAGGCACTGAATTTCTTCGGCGTGCCTCCGTATATCGGGAGGCTGTTGAACGCGTATCTCTCCGATAGGGAGATCGTGTACGAGGACCGGTCGGGGTCCCTAGAGAGGCGGAGAGTCGAGTGCGGCGTCCCGCAGGGTTCGGTTCTGGGACCGAACCTTTGGGACGTCGGCTACGACTGGGTCCTGCGGAGCGGCCTTCTCCCCGGGATGAGTGTCATCTGCTATGCGGATGACACCTATGTCACGTCCCGGGGACGAACATACCAGGAGGCTGCGCGGCTGGCTGAGGTGGGAGTAACCCTCGTAGTCAGCCGCATAGAGCGGTTGGGGCTTCGGGTACGTTTGAACAAGACCGAAGCCCTGCTCTTCCGCGGACCCGGGAGGAAAGGGCCCCCGCCCGGAGCACGACTCCTTATCGGAGAGACGGAGGTCAGGGTGAGTCCAACCCTAAAGTGTCTCGGACTCACCCTGGACGGGAGGTGGACCTTCGGCCCCCATTTCCAACAACTGGGGCCGAAGGTCGTGAGGGTGGCGTCAGCGCTGGGCCGACTCCTGCCTAATATAGGAGGGCCCAGCGAAGCCTGCAGGCGGCTATACTCCGGGGTGTGTCGGAGTATAGCCTTGTACGGAGCCCCTATTTGGGCGGACTCCCTCACCGCTCGCAATAAGGCCCAGCTGCGAAGAGCGCAGCGGGTCATAGCGGTGAGGGTAATCAGGGGCTACCGTACAGTCTCCTGGGTGGCGGCCACTGCCCTGGCTGGAGATCCGCCGTGGGAGCTCCAGGCGTCGGTGCTCGCCGAGGTGCACCTCTACGCGTCAGAGAGGAGGGCACAGAACGGCGAGTTTCCGACGTGGGAGGAGCTCTTGCGAGTGCGGAGGCTGGGGCAACAGTGGTTGCTGCGAAGGTGGGGTGAGGTTCTGGAGCAGTCGCCGTACGGCCAATATACGGCCGCGGCACTGCGTCCGGTCCTTGCGGCGTGGATGCGCCGCAAGCGAAAACCCCTCACCTTCCGCCTTGCACAGGTGCTCACCGGGCATGGATGCTTCGGTGCGTACCTGTGCAAGGTTGCCAGGAGGGAGCCAACGCCAGCCTGCCATGAGTGTGGCGCTGCGGAGGACACGGCCCAGCACACCCTAGAGGTGTGCGACCGATGGGTCGTGCAGCGCCACGATCTCGTGGCAGTGCTTGGGCGGGACCTCTCGCTCTCGAGTGTGGTGCGTTGCATGCTCGAGAGCGATGAGGCCTGGCAGGCGGCGGTCTCTTTCTGCGAAGCCGTCATTTCGCAGAAAGAGGCCGCGGAGCGGGACAGAGAGAACGATCAATCCTCTGTTCCGCTCCGCCGGCGTAGGACGGGAGTGCGGAGGCGTCGTTATGCGAACCTCCAATCTTCCGTCTAACGGGGCTCCGGGAGAGGATGGGAACCTCCCCGGCTTAGCTAGTCCCGGCGCCGAGGGGGGCGCTTCAGGTTGTCGGAGCGGCCCCTAATTGTGGTGGAAGTCCGGTCCCTATAGAGGTAGACCGGCCGGTCGCGGGGGGTGTCCTGTGCTAGACAGATCCGGGACACTCCCCATATAGCGGCTGATGGCAATCCGCAGGTTCATTTTAGTGGGTAAACCGGCGAGTCGCGCCGGGAGTCCCACATACCCCCGGGTCCCCCAACCCGGGAAGGGCGTAATGACCTTTCCCCTGCGAGATCAAAAAAAAAAAAAAAAAAAAAAAAAAAAAAAAAAAAAAAGGTTAGGTTAGGTTAGGTTCCCCCCGACGGTTGCCCGCCTTGTCGTGGCGGTGGGGCTCAGTAACCGTGGTTGAGGACCCACGGTGAAGCAAAGAGGCAACCAGGGCCGGCTAGGCAGGAGGCCAGGCCGGCCCGAGGAGGGGCGCTCCTGGCGGACTGGAGGAGCCAGTCCGCTGCGGACGCGCCTGGAGGTGGGACCGCAGAAGAAGAGGAGTGCCGGTATTACGGTGCGCCGTACTCCCTATCTTCTGCGGCCGTGGAGGATCGCAGGGGGAGAGGGTGGTGGTGTTGTGCCGCTATCCCTAACCCCCTGCGAGCTGGCGGGGCCGTTCCGCGCGGTAACGGCATCGGTGGGGCCGCAGGGGAAGAGGCAAGTTTGGTATTACGGTGCGCCGCTTGCCCTATCCTCTGCGGCCGAGGTGTAGTTGGCCTCCACCAGTACTGCAGCAGACTCGGGGGGAGTCTGCTGCAGTACTGGTGGAGGCGGAGGAGGGAGGCGCACCTTACCATCTGGTGCGCCTGCCGCCGGCGGGGTCGCGGATGTGTGTATCGTTCCCGTGGCCCCGTCGCAAGGCGGCGTGGAGGAAGGTGGGGGGGGTTTTAGTGGGTAAACCGTGGGTCTCATTAGCCTATACGGGAGTCCCACATCACCACTCGGGTGCCCCCTGCGCCCGGGTGGTATGCGTAATGCATTTCCCCCTCCGGAAAAAAAAAAAAAAAAAAAAAAAAAAAAAAAAAAAAGGTTAGGTTAGGTTAGGTTAGGTTGGGCCGACTCCTGCCTAATATAGGAGGGCCCAGCGAAGCCTGCAGGCGGCTATACTCCGGGGTGTGTCGGAGTATAGCCTTGTACGGAGCCCCTATTTGGGCGGACTCCTTCACCGCTCGCAATAAGGCCCAGCTGCGAAGAGCGCAGCGGGTCATAGCGGTGAGGGTAATCAGGGGCTACCGTACAGTCTCCTGGGTGGCGGCCACTGCCCTGGCTGGAGATCCGCCGTGGGAGCTCCAGGCGTCGGTGCTCGCCGAGGTGCACCTCTTCGCGTCAGAGAGGAGGGCACAGAACGGCGAGTTTCCGACGTGGGAGGAGCTCTTGCGAGTGCGGAGGCTGGGGCAACAGTGGTTGCTACGAAGGTGGGGTGAGGTTCTGGAGCAGTCGCCGTACGGCCAACATACGGCCGCGGCACTGCGTCCGGTCCTTGCGGCGTGGATGCGCCGCAAGCGAAAACCCCTCACCTTCCGCCTTGCACAGGTGCTCACCGGGCATGGATGCTTCGGTGCGTACCTGTGCAAGGTTGACAGGAGGGAGCCTACGCCAGCCTGCCACGAGTGTGGCGCTGCGGAGGACACGGCCCAGCACACCCTAGAGGTGTGCGACCGATGGGCCGTGCAGCGCCACGATCTCGTGGCAGTGCTTGGGCGGGACCTATCGCTCTCGAGTGTGGTGCGCTGCATGCTCGAGAGCGATGAGGCCTGGCAGGCGGCGGTCTCTTTCTGCGAAGCCGTCATTTCGCAGAAAGAGGCCGCGGAGCGGGACAGAGAGAACGATCAATCCTCTGTTCCGCTCCGCCGGCGTAGGACGGGAGTGCGGAGACGTCGCTTTGCGAACCTCCAATCTTCCGTCTAACGGGGCTCCGGGAGAGGATGGGAACCTCCCCGGCTTAGCAAGTCCCGGCGCCGAGGGGGACGCTTCAGGTTGTCGGAGCGGACCCTAATTGTGGTGGAAGTCCGGTCCCTATAGAGGTAGACCGGCCGGTCGCGGGGGTCGTCCTGTGCTAGACAGATCCAGGACACTCCCCATATAGCGGCTGATGGCAATCCGCAGGTTCAGTTTTAGTGGGTAAACCGGCGAGTCGCGCCGGGAGTCCCACATACCCCCGGGTCCCCCAACCCGGGAAGGGCGTAATGACCTTTCCCCTGCGAGATCAAAAAAAAAAAAAAAAAAAAAAAAAAAAAAAAAAAAAAAAAAAAAAGTTAGGTTAGGTTAGGTTAGGTTAGGGTGGCGTCAGCGCTGGGCCGACTCCTGCCTAATATAGGAGGGCCCAGCGAAGCCTGCAGGCGGCTATACTCCGGAGTGTGTCGGAGTATAGCCTTGTACGGAGCCCCTATTTGGGCGGACTCCCTCACCGCTCGCAATAAGGCCCAGCTGCGAAGAGCGCAGCGGGTCATAGCGGTGAGGGTAATCAGGGGCTACCGTACAGTCTCCTGGGTGGCGGCCACTGCCCTGGCTGGAGATCCGCCGTGGGAGCTCCAGGCGTCGGTGCTCGCCGAGGTGCACCTCTTCGCGTCAGAGAGGAGGGCACAGAACGGCGAGTTTCCGACGTGGGAGGAGCTCTTGCGAGTGCGGAGGCTGGGGCAACAGTGGTTGCTACGAAGGTGGGGTGAGGTTCTGGAGCAGTCGCCGTACGGCCAACATACGGTCGCGGCACTGCGTCCGGTCCTTGCGGCGTGGATGCGCCGCAAGCGAAAACCCCTCACCTTCCGCCTTGCACAGGTGCTCACCGGGCATGGATGCTTCGGTGCGTACCTGTGCAAGGTTGCCAGGAGGGAGCCTACGCCAGCCTGCCACGAGTGTGGCGCTGCGGAGGACACGGCCCAGCACACCCTAGAGGTGTGCGACCGATGGGCCGTGCAGCGCCACGATCTCGTGGCAGTGCTTGGGCGGGACCTATCGCTCTCGAGTGTGGTGCGCTGCATGCTCGAGAGCGATGAGGCCTGGCAGGCGGCGGTCTCTTTCTGCGAAGCCGTCATTTCGCAGAAATAGGCCGCGGAGCGGGACAGAGAGAACGATCAATCCTCTGTTCCGCTCCGCCGGCGTAGGACGGGAGTGCGGAGACGTCGCTTTGCGAACCTCCAATCTTCCGTCTAACGGGGCTCCGGGAGAGGATGGGAACCTCCCCGGCTTAGCTAGTCCCGGCGCCGAGGGGGACGCTTCAGGTTGTCGGAGCGGACCCTAATTGTGGTGGAAGTCCGGTCCCTATAGAGGTAGACCGGCCGGTCGCGGGGGGTGTCCTGTGCTAGACAGATCCAGGACACTCCCCATATAGCGGCTGATGGCAATCCGCAGGTTCAGTTTTAGTGGGTAAACCGGCGAGTCGCGCCGGGAGTCCCACACACCCCCGGGTCCCCCAACCCGGGAAGGGCGTAATGACCTTTCCCCTGCGAGATCAAAAAAAAAAAAAAAAAAAAAAGGTTAGGTTAGGTTAGGTTAGGTTGGGGGGGGGCCGATACCGGTTCCTCCACGTTGGTGTCCCTGGGCAACGTCTGGGTGCGCCACTCCGCTCTTTACACGGGGTGAGGTACTCAGGCGGCTGAACGCCGGTCTATTTCTATCTTTCACACCTTTTTATACTTTACTCTTCTTTTATTATTGTTTTATTTATTTTCTCTATCTTTCAACACCTTTTCTTTCTGTCTTTTCTCTTTTATTTAGTCTTCTGTGCGTGTGTGATAGGTTTTGTATGATAGGTTTTTGTTCGAATGGTGATGGATGGGCTTATACGGCCCCTAATCCTTGGATTGTGGTGCCCGGCCTTGGGATGCGTGGCGAACAGGCGGTTCCGTCGTAAGGGCACTGGGGCAGAATCCCCCCTATTGGATCGGGTCAGCATCAACCCATACGTGAGCAAAGATGGAAAGTAAGCATGCGGAAAATTCTCCCAGGGTGGATCCCGGCGATGCCGGGGAATCCCACACTCCCGTTTCGGCGGGAGATAGGGCCGTGTATACTGGGGGCCCCAAACATGCTATGGTGGAGGGAAGGGAGGCCGTTGCGACGGTGAATGAGGACGGAAGCGCGATGGCGCATGCGAGTCCGAAGCCGGTGCCCCTAACCGCACCGGCGGCGGAACTCTTAACCGATGAGGATGTGGATTTCTCACAGCCTGTAGAGAATGGTAGGGAGCGACTCCTGAGACTTCTTTACCGTAAGAAGTTGCGAGGAGACACGGAGGGGCTCGCACGCGTTCAGCGCGAGCGTGAGCTTATCCTCCCTCCTTCTTTGACTAAGACAATGGCGGCGGGAAATACTAGTGAAACCGCACCGCGCGTTCCGCGCGTGATGCTGACGCGCGCACTGATTCCCGCACGCCTAAACACCGGACTCGACAGCGACGACTACCTCTCGGACTCCAGTGATATGTCCGGCATATAACTGGACTCTGAGGGGCTGCCCGTCATACCCGAAAGAGACGCACCTCGTAAGAGGAAAACCAGTGATGACGATGTACCGTCCCTCAGCAAAGGGGCGGTACCCAAGCCAAAAAGGGGGCGTGGCCGGCCACCATCTACCGGCCAGTACGTCGGCCTAGCGAAGGCACAAGCCGAGTTCAACCGGCAAAAGGAGGAGGCTCTTCGGCTCCAGGCTGAGGAAGAGGTGGCCGAAACGGCGAGGACGGCACGGCAGGCACGCGTGTCAACCTGCGCAAGCCCCGCAAGCATGGACACCGAAGAAGAGAGGTCAGAGCAGACCATCACCGCTCTTGCCCAAAGCGTAGAGGCTTCGTTGGCGACAATCACAATGGTCGCCACGAAGTCGCAGAATTTAAAGGGGACCTACCAGCGGTTCCTCAGAGGCGACTGTCAATATAAAGACGGCCGTCGCCGAAATGAGGGGCCGCGGGCAATCCGAAGAGGTAAGGGCTCTGGAGGCCCAAAAAACTAAGCTCCAGCAACAGGTGGACACTCTCCGCCGCGAGCTGGAGGAGCTGCGGCGTCAGGCGACAAGACCCGCCACACAAGACCTGCAACAGCTGTTGTCGGAGGTTTCGCGCTCCAATATCGAAACCTTCGGCAACATGCTGAATGCAAGGCTGGCCGGACTCGAAGACCGGCTCCTCCCAGAACCAAGAAGGAGGCCGCCGTTGGCGGCGGACAGCGCCGATACTCCTGTCGACGCCCCGCCGAATAAAACGGCACCGAAGAAGGCGCCGAAGCCTAAAAAGGCAACGGCGCCCACATATTCGGAGATAACGGCGTCAAACGCAGCGGCCCCCAAAGAGGCACCGCCTGCACCGCCGAAGGCTAAAAAGCCAACAAAGAAGAAGAAGCGGCCATCAATGGCCGCTCAGGAGGCGACACAAGGGGCGGGCAACACGATACCCTCCCCCGCCGAGGCCCCGTGGGCCACCGTTGGGCCACGAAAGGCCAGGAAGGAGAAGGGGGCGGCTAAAACACCCAAAGCCGCCCCAAAAAAGAGAAAGGCAAGGCTTCGCCCCCCTACTACGGCTGCAATCACCCTCACTCTCGAGGCTGGTGCTGCAGAGAGGGGGGTGACGTATGAGAAGATCCTGCGCGAGGCTCGGGCGAAAGTCGATCTAGGGGAGCTAAATATCCCCAGGCTCGGCTTCCGCCTAGCGCAGACGGGCGCGCGTATCTTGTCCGTGGATGGAGAGGGGGCAAATCAGAAGGCGGACGCTCTGGCCGCGAGGCTGCGTTCGGTCCTAAGCCCCGACAGCGTGAGGATCGTCCGCCCGGTGAAATGTGCAGAATTGCGCATCACCGGGCTGGACGACGCGACGACGGCCGCCGATGTCATCGAGGCGGCCGCAAGAGAAGGAGATTGCCCGGCCACCAACATCCGGTCGGGCAAAATCGCCGTGGGCCCGAGGGGTTCGCGTAGCCTCTGGCTCAGCGCCCCAATAGCAGCCGCCAAAAAGCTCACCAGCTCTGGGCGGCTGCATATCGGCTGGATCGAGGCGCGAGTGACACTGCTGGCTGCGAGGCCCAAGCGGTGTTACAAGTGCCTTGACACCGGCCACTTAGCGACGAAGTGCTCGTGCCCGGTTGACCTCAGTGGAACTTGCTACCGCTGTGGGAAGCCGGGGCACAAAGCGCAACAGTGTGTGGCGGCTCCGAATTGCCCGGTCTGTGAGGCCGTTAGCAAGCCAAAGGAGCACGTGCTGGGGAGCAGCGGCTGCATTACAGCATCCAAGCCGCCCCCCGGCACGAATAAGAAGAGGAAGGCTCCTTCCAAGGCCCGGCTTAAAAAGCCCAAGGCCGGCGCAAGGGCGGTTCCACCCGCCCCCGCCACTATGGAATTGGAGGCCTAGACCCGTGGGCGGCGATCGGGGGATCGCCGCTCGCACTATGGGTCCCGAGCGTAAAGCTCCCCCTATGCCCGGGGAGCTCTCGGTGAAGGCAGGCGGCGGCACAACACCAAGCCGCCGCGACAGAAGAGGGCCGGTCGCGGCACGCGCTGCGGGGTCGTGGAGCTATGCTCACGCGATTCCCACGGCCTCGCATTGGCGCAGAAGAAGGGCATCGGGGGGTTTTAGTCGGTAAACTCGGTAAAAAAAGTCGGCCAGAATCAGTCCACAAATGACAAACATGGAGAGCAATATGGAAAATATTCCCCGGGTGGGTCCTCTTAGGAGGGAATCCCACACTCTCGCTTCGGCGGGGGGTCGCCCCACGTATACGGGGGGGGCACCAGTTGCTGTGGAGGAGGAGGCCGTGGCGACGGCGAGTGAAGGGAGTGGCGCGATGGCGCATGCGAGTCCGAAGCCGGTGCCCCTAAGCGCACCGGCGGCGGACCAATTACTGACGGACGAGGATGTGGATTTTTCCCAGCCTCAGGAAAATGGCAGGGAGCGGCTCCTGAGGCTTCTTCATAGGAAGAAGCTACGAGGAGACACGGAGGGGCTCGCGCGCGTTCAGCGCGAACGTGAGCTGATCCTCCCTCCCTCCATAAAGGCAGAGACAATAGCGGCGGGGAATCCCAGCGCAACCGCACCGCGCGTACCGCTCGTGTTGCTCACGCGCGCGCGGATCCCCGATCGCCTAACCGGACTTGACAGCGACGACTACCTCTCGGACTCCAGTGATATGTCTGGCATATCACTAGACTCCGAGGGGCTGCCCGTCATACCCGACAGAGACGCACCTCGTAAGAGAAAAACTAGCGACGACGATGTACCGTCCTTAAGTAAAGGGGCGGTACCAAAAATCAAACGTGGACGCGGCAGGCCGCCTACGACCGGCCAGTATGTTGGCCTGGCCAAGGCGCAGGCCGACTTAAATAGGGAGAGAGAGGAGGCTCTTCGGCTTCAAGCTGAAGCCGAAGTTGCAGAAACGGCGAGGACAGTGAGGGAGACACGCGCATCACTCTGCTCGAGTCCCGCCAAGATCGGAGAGGTTGAGTCGGAGCAGTCAAGCGCTGCCCTGGCACAGTCCATACAGGTGTCATTGGATGCCATTACAATGGTCGCCACTAAATCGTCGAACCTCAAGGGCACCTTCCAAAGGTGCCTCAAGGATTCAGTGGCGGCCATTAAAGCGGCTATTACTGAGATGAGGGGCCGCACCATGAACGAGGAGCTTGCCAGATTGGAGGCCCAAAACGCACGGCTCCAGGAGCGAGTGGCTGAAATGGGCCGGGAGCTGGAGCAGTTGCGCAAGCGGGCCGACAATGCCCGCCCCGTAGAGCAGGACATGCGCCAGCTGTTGTCGGAGGTCTCTCGTTCCAACATAGAGACCTTCGGCAACATGCTGAACGCTAGGTTGGCGGGCCTTGAAGACCGTCTTCTGCCGGCCCCTAGAGTGAGACCACCGCTGGCGGCGGACAGTGCCGCTGTAGGCACCCCGCCAGCAAAGACGAAGGCGCCGAAGCCCAAAAAGGCAACGGCGCCCACCTACGCGGAAGCGGCGGCAGCGAATGCAACGGCCCCCATAGTGGCACCGCCTTCATTAGCCCCGCCTAAGAAGGCGAAAAAGAAGAAGCGGCCCACAATGGCCGCAAAAGAAGCGGCGCAAGGGGGGGAGAACAGCGACCCCTCCCCCGCCGAGGCCCCGTGGACCACCGTTGGAACACGAAGGTCCGGAAAAAACAAAGGGGCGGCTAAAACACCCAAGGCCGCCCCGAAGAAGAAGAAAAAGGCAAGGCTTCGCCCCCCCACAACGGCGGCAATCACCCTCACTCTTGAGACGGGTGCTGCGGACAAGGGGGCGACCTACGAGAAGATCCTGCGCGAGGCCAGGTCGAAGATCGATCTAGGGGAGCTAAACATCCCCAGACTCGGCTTCCGCCTGGCCCAGACGGGTGCGCGCGTCCTGTCGGTTGAGGGAGAGGGGGCTGACGAAAAGGCGGACGCTTTGGCCACGAGGCTGCGAGCGACTCTTAGCCCCGACATCGTGAAGATCGCCCGCCCGGTGAAATGTGCGGAAATGCGCGTCACCGGGTTGGATGACGCGACGACGGCCGCCGATGTCATCGAGGCGGCCGCTAAAGTAGGAGATTGCCCGGCCACCAATATCCGGTCGGGCAGAATTGTCGTGGGCCCAAGAGGTGCGAGAAGCCTCTGGCTCAGTGTTCCGATGTCAGCCGCCAAAAAGCTCACCAGCTCTGGGCGGCTGCAGATAGGCTGGGTCGTTGCAGGGGTGACACTGCTGGCTGCGAGGCCCAAGCGGTGTTACCGCTGTCTCGACACCGGCCACCTGGCGGTGCAGTGCAAGTCCTCGGTGGACCTCAGTCGGAATTGTTTCCGCTGCGGAAAGCCGGGGCACAGGGCACCAGAGTGCGAGGCTGCTCCGAATTGCCCGGCCTGCGAGGCCGTGGGCAAGCCGAGGGAGCACGTGCTGGGGAGCAGCGGCTGTATTACAGCACCCAAGCCGCCCCCCGGCACGAATAAGAAGAGGAAGGCTCCTTCCAAGGCCCGGCTCAAAAAGCCCAAGGCCGGCGCAAGGGTGGTTCCACCCGCCCCCGCCACTATGGAAGTGGAGGCCTAGACCCGTGGGCGGTGATCGGGGGATCACCGCTCACACTATGGGTCCCGAGCGCAAAGCTCCCCTATGCCCGGGGAGCTCTCGGTGAAGGCAGGCGGCGGCACAACAACAAGCTGCCGCAACAGAAGAGGGCCGGTCGCGGCACGCGCTGCGGGGTCGTGGAGCTATGCTCACGCGATTCCCACGGCCTCGCATTGGCGCAGAAGAAGGGCATCGGGGGGTTTTAGTCGGTAAACCCCGGTGCACTCCACCTCGCACCGGGGGAGTCCGACATACCCCTGCTGCCTTCCCCCGGGGGCAGCGGGGGATTCGTAACGAATTTCCCCCCGCAAAAAAAAAAAAAAAAAAAAAAAAAAAAAAAGGTTAGGTTGGGGGGGGGGCGATACCGGTTCCTCCACGTTGGTGTCCCTGGGCAACGCCTGGGTGCCCCACTCCGCTCTCTACACGGGGTGAGGTACTCAGGCGGCTGAACACCGGTCTATCTCTATGTTTTCACCATCTTTTTATAGTTTACTCTTCTTTTTTGTTTTACGTTTTTATTTACTCTGTCTTTCAACACCTTTTCTTTACTATCTTTCCTTTTTCGTTTACTCTTCTGTGTGTGTGTGTTTGGTTTGCGTGATAGGTTTTCTTCGAATGGCGATGGATGGGCTTTTACGGCCCCTAATCCAAGGTTTGTGGTGCCCGGCCATGGGATGCATGGCGAGCAGGCGGTCTCGTCCCAAGGGCACTGGGGCAGAATCCCCCCTAATGGATCGGGCGTGACTCAGCCCATATCCGAGCAACTATGGAAGGCAATACGGAAAATATTCCCCGGGTGGGTCCTCTTCGGAGGGAATCCCACACTCCCGCTTCGGCGGGGGGTCGCCCCACGTATACGGGGGGGGCACCCCTATTGCAGTGGAGGTGGAGGATAAGGCGGGAGAGAGAAAGGAGACAGGCGCGATGGCGCAAAATAGGCCGGGACCGGCGCACCTTACCGCGTCGGGAACGGACCTACTTACGGATGAGGAGGTAGACTTCTCGCAGCCGCAGCCTAACGGTGTGCAGCGGTTGTTGAGACTCCTACAGAGAAAGAAGGAGAGGGGTGACACGGAGGGGCTCGCTCGCGTGCAGTACGAGCGCGATTTGAGACTCCCGGCCCCCGAAGATGACGGAATTGACATGGGGCGCGTGCCACGCGTGTTGCTGCACGATGTAATGGCACCGCTGCCCAGACCTGGACTTGGATCAATGAGGGATAGCGACGATTATCTCTCCGACTCCTCGGTGTACAGCGTTATGTCGCTGGAATCCGGGGAGTCCACCACCGGACTTGACAGACCTCGTAAGAGGAAACCCGAGTGTGACGCGGTACCGTCCTTCAGTAAAGGGGCGGTACCTAAACCCAAAAGAGGACGCGGCAGGCCGCCGACGACAGGCCAGTACGTTGGCTTGGCGAAGGCGCAGGCCGAACTAAACAAGGAGAAGGAGGAGGCTCTTCGGCTTCAGGCTGAAGCCGAAGTTGCGGAAACGGCGAGGACCGTAAGGGAGGCGCGAGTGTCCTTCCGCGCAAGCCCCGCCAAAATTGGAGAGACTCAGTCGGAGCAGTCGAGCGCTGCTCTGGCCAAATCGATAGAGGCGTCACTGGAGGCCATCACAATGGTCGCCACCAAGTCAATGAACCTTAAGGGCACCTTCCAAAGGTGCCTCAAGGACTCAGTAGCGACCATCAAATCGGCTGTCGTCGAGATGAGGGGCCGCTCCATGACTGAAGAATTGGCGAAATTGGAGGCCCAGAACGCGCGGCTCCAAGAGAGAGTGGCCATAATGGGTCAGGAGTTAGAGGAGTTGCGCAGAAGGGCCGACAACGCGCGCCCACCAGAGCAAGATATGCGCCAGCTGTTGTCGGAGGTCTCTCGTTCCAACATAGAGACCTTCGGCAACATGCTGAACGCCAGGCTGGCCGGTTTGGAGGACCGTCTCCTACCGGCCCCGAGAACTAGACCACCGCTGGCGGCGGACAGTGCCACTGTAGGCACCCCGCCGGCGGCGGAAAAGACGAAGGCACCGAAGCCTAAAAAGGCAACGGTGCCCTCTTATGCGGAAGTGGCGGCACCACAAGCGGCGGTCCCCCTAAAAGAGGCACCGACTGCACCGGTCCCGCCCAAGGCCAAGAAAAAGGGCAAGAAGAAGTGGTCATCAATGGCCGCCCAGGAAGCGGCGCAAGGGGGGGCGAACACCAGCCCCCCACCTGCCGAGGCCCCGTGGACATCCGTAGGTCCGCGCAAGGCCAAGAAGAATGGGGCGGCCAAACCACCCACAGCCGCCCCTAAAAAGAAGAAGACTAGGCTTCGCCCCCCCAAAACAGCGGCAGTAACCCTCACCTTAGAGGCGGGGGCTGCAGAAAGGGGGGTGACCTACGCAAAGCTGCTCAGTGAGGCCAGAGCGAAAATCGACCTGGGGGAACTCAATATCCCCAGGCTCGGCTTCCGCCTGGCTCAAACTGGTGCACGCCTCCTTTCGATTGAAGGAGAGGGTGCTGAGGAGAAGGCTGACGCTTTTGCCGCGAGGCTTCGAGCGGTCCTGCGCCCCGAAGATGTTAAAGTCTCCCGCCCGGTGAAATGCGTGGAAATGCGCGTCACCGGGCTGGATGACGCTACAACAGCTGCCGACATCACCGAGGCGGCTGCGAAAGAAGGTGGTTGCCCGGCCACCAACATCCGGTCGGGCAAAGTAGTAGTGAGTCCCAGAGGCACCAGATCCCTCTGGATGAGTGTACCAACGGCAGCCGCCAAGAAGCTTATCAGTTCTGGGCGGCTGCAAATAGGCTGGGTCACGGCGAGGGTGGCACTGCTGGCCGCGAGGCCCCGGCGGTGCTTTAAGTGCCTCGACACCGGCCACCTTGCGATGAAGTGCACGTGCACGGTGGACCTCAGCGGAAATTGTTTCCGCTGTGGGAAGCCGGGGCACAAAGTGTCTGACTGTGTAGCGGCTCCTAATTGCCCGGTCTGCGAGGCCGCAAGCAAGCCCAAGGAGCACGTGCTGGGGAGCAGCGGCTGTATCACAGCGCCTAAGCCGCCCCCCGGCACGAAAGGGAAGCGGAAGGCTCCCACGAAAAAGGCTCGGCATAAAAAGCCGAGCCGTGGCGCAAGGGCGGAACAGCCCGACCCCGCCATGGAAGTGGTTGAGGCCTAGACCCGTGGGTGGCGATCGGGGGATCGTCGCCCACAATATGGGTCCCGAGAGAAAAGCTCCCCAATGCCCAGGGGGCTCTCGGTGAGGTAGGCGGCGGCACACTATCTAGCCGCCGCAACAGAAGAGGGCCGGACGCGGCACGCGCTGCGGGGTCGTGGAGCTATGCTCATGCGATTCCCACGACCCCGCATTGGCGCAGAAGGAGGGCATCGCCAGGTTTTAGTGGGTAGACTCTGTGCCAACTCCACCAAGGCACAGAGGAGTCCCACATAACCCCGCGATGTCCCCCGAGCATCGCGGGGTATACGTAACGTATTTCCTGGCGTAAAAAAAAAAAAAAAAAAAAAAAAAAAAAAAAAAAAAAAAAAAAAAAAAAAAAAAAAGGTTAGGTTGGGGGGGGGCTCAGCCAGTTCGTCCTCGTTCGTGGCCCTGGGCAACGCTTGGGTGCGCCACCCCGTCTTTTACGGGGTGAGGTACTCACGCGGCTGAAGGTTGGCGCTATCTCTTTTCTTCACTATCTTTCACCACCTATTTTGTTTAACTTTCTTGTGTTTTTTATCGTTTGTTTTGTTTATTCTATCTTTTCACCACCTTTCTTTCATCTCGTATCTATCTTTCATTTTTAATTTAACTCTTCTGGTGGGGGAGCTCACCCCCGAAAAAAGAGACCGCGACCCGGGGTGTCGGAGTTAGAAGTATGGATAGTCGCATTAGTCAAAATAATCTCCGGGTGGGTCCCAGCGATGGGGAATCCCACACCCCTGCTTCGGCGGGGGTCAGGTCCGTGTATACGGAGGGACCAACTACTGCGAGGGTTGTTGAGAAGGAGGTCATAGTGTTGACGCAGAAAGAGACGGGCGCGATGGCGCAACCAGGTCCGAAGCTGGCGCACCTTACCGCGCCGGCGGCGGACTTACTCACGGACGAAGACGTCGATTTTAGCCAGCCGCAGCCCAACGGCTACGAGCGGATGCTAAAATTGATGCAGAAGAAGAAGTTGCGGGGCGACGCAGACCTGCCGCGCGTGCTACTCACGCGCGACGTGATTATGCCAAAACCCCGTGAACTTGGACCAGAAAGAGACAGCGAGGACTATCTCTCGGACTCCAGCTGCATGTCTTCCATGTCGCTGGACTCCGAGGGATTGCCCGCACCCACCGGACGTACAACGGAACCCGGACGAGACAGAGTCGGCGCCGTCCACCAGTAAAGGTGCGGTGCCGAAGGCCAAACGAGGACGCGGCCGGCCGCCTACGACCGGCCAGTATGTCGGTCTAGCTAAAGCCCAGGCCGAGCTGAATCGAGAGAGGGAGGCGGCTCTTCGGATTCAGGCTGCAGAAGAGGTAGCCGAGACCATGAAAACTGCGCGGGAGGCGCGCGCGACCATCTGCGCAAGTCCGGCGGCAGCTACAGAAGGAGACAGGTTGGAGCAAACAAACGCCGCTCTGACAAAAAGTATTGAGACTTCGTTGGAGGCCGTAACCATGGTCGCCACGAAGTCTCAGAACTTAAAAGGCACCTTCCAACGTTGCCTCAAGGAGGCGGTCGTCAGTATAAGGGCGGCCGTTACCGAACTGAGAGGTCGTTCGATGACGGACGAGATGGCAAGGCTGGAGGCACAAAACGCGCGGCTCCAAAGGCAAGTGGCCGATATGCGTCAGGAGCTGGAGGAGCTGCGCCGGCAGGCATCCCGCCCAGCCGAGAAAGACCTGCGACAACTCTTGGACGAGGTGTCGCGAAAGAATGTGGAGACGTTCGGCACGATGCTAAACGCCAGGCTGGCCGGATTAGAGGACCGACTCTTGCCGGCGCCTCGGATACGGCCACCACTGGCGGCAGACAGCGTCAGTGCCCCAACATCGGCACCGACGAAGAAGGCGCCAAAGCCCCAAAGGGCGACGGCGCCCACATACGCAGAGATGGCGGCACCGATTGCACCGGCCCCTAAAGAGGCTCCGGCTGCACTGGCCCCGCCCAAGGCCAAAAATAAAAAGGCCAAGAAGAAGCGGCCATCAATGGCCGCTCAAGAGACGGCTCAAGGGGGGGAGAACACCAACCCCTCCCCCGCCGAGGCCCCGTGGACCAAGATAGGTCCACGCAAGGCCAAACAGAAGAAAGGGGCGGCTACACCAGCCAAAGCCACCCCAAAGAAAAAGAAGAAGGCGAAACTTCGTCCCCCTGCAACCGCGGCGGTCACCCTCACTCTGGGGGCGAGCGCTGTGGAAAGAGGGGTGACATACGCCAAGGTGTTGGCCGAGGCTAGAGCGGCGATCGACCTGGGGGAACTCGGCATCCCCAGGCTTGGTTTCCGCCTGGCCGAGACCGGAGCGCGTGTCCTCACCATCGCCGGTGAGGGGGCGCAGGAAAAGGCGGACGCCTTCGCCACGAGGCTAAGGGCAGTACTGAAACCGGACGATGTAAAAGTCGCCCGCCCGGTCCTGTGCGCGGATATCCGCGTGGCCGGGTTGGACGACTCAGTAGCGGCCGCCGACGTCATCCAGGCGGTCGCGAAGGAAGGAGGGTGCTCGGCCGACAATATACGGTCAGCAAGCAGAGCCGAAACCGGTGCACCTTACCGCACCGGAGACGGACAAACTCACGGATGAAGACACGGACTTTTCACAGCCGGTCCCTGATGGCAGGCGCCGGTTGTTGGAACTCCTACGGAAGAAGGCATTGAGGGGGGATACGGAGGGAATGCCGCGCGTGATGCTCACGCGCGCGCTGATGCCCGAACCCCCATCCACGGACAATGACAGCGAGGACTGCTACTCGGACTCCAGCGCCTTATCACTGGACTCCGAGGGGTTGCCCGCAATTCCCGGAAGAGACAAACCTCGTAAGAGGAAACCTGACGACGACAACGTACCGACCCTTAGTAAAGGGGCGGTACCCAAATCTAAACGTGGACGCGGTCGGCCGCCAACGACTGGCCAATACGTTGGTCTAGCCAAGGCGCAGGCTGACCTGAATAAAGCAAAAGAGGAGGCTCTTCGGCTTCGGGCCGAAGAGGAACTAGCCGCATCTATGGAAAGTGTTAGGGAGACGCGAGCGTCAGCCGGCACAATCCCGCTTGCGGTCACCGGAGGAGACGGGTCAGAGCGGACCAACTACGCTCTGGCCAAATCTGTGGAGACTTCGTTGGAGGCAATTACAATGGTCGCCACGAAGTCCTCCAACCTTAAGGGCACCTTCCAAAGGTGCCTCAAGGAGTCAGTAGTGGCAATCAGGTCGGCTGTTGCCGAAATGAGAGGCCGCTCTACTACGGAAGATATGGCGAGGCTGGAAGCCCAGAATGCGCGGCTTCAAGAGCAAGTGACCAGAATGGGTCAGGAGCTTGAAGAGCTGCGCAGACGGGCTAACAGCGCCCGCCCCATACAAGATGACATGCGCCAGCTGTTGTCGGAGGTCTCTCGTACCAACATAGAGACCTTCGGCAATATGCTGAACGCCAGACTGGCTGGCCTGGAGGACAGACTCCTGCCGGAGCCCAGACGACGACCCCCGCTGGCGGCGGACAGTGCCACTGTTGGCACCACACCAGCGCCGGCGGCACAAAAGGCGAAGGCGCCGAAGCCAAAGAGGGCGGCGACGCCGACGTACGCAGAAGTGGCGGCACCGAGTGCAGCGGCCCCCCCCAAAGAGGCGGCGTCTGCACCGGCCAAAAAGAAGACGGTAAAGAAGAAGCGGCCATCAATGGCCGCTCAGGAGGCGGCGCAAGGGGGGGAGCACATCAACCCCTCCCCCGTCGAGGCCCCGTGGACAAAAGTGGGTCCACGTAAGGCCAAGTCGAAGAAGGGGACGGCTACTCCAACTAAAGCCGCCCCTAATAAAAGGAAGAAAAAGGCAAGGCTGCGCACCCCAGTCACTGCGGCCGTTACCCTCACCCTTGAGGAGAAGGCTGCGGAGAAGGGGGTGACGTACGCCAAGCTTCTTAAGGAAGCCAGGGCGAAAGTCGATCTGGGGGAGTTCGATATCCCAAAGCTCGGCTTTCGTCTGGCAGAAACCGGCGCGCGCGTACTCACGATCGCAGGTGAGGGAGCGCAAGCGAAGGCGGACGCTTTCGCCGAAAAGTTGAGGGCCGTATTAAGCCCAGAGATGGTGAGAGTCGGCCGCCCGGTCAAGTGCGCAGAGTTGCGCGTGACCGGGCTGGACGACTCAGTGACGGCCGCCCAAGTCATCCAGGCGGCCGCACAAGAAGGAGGTTGCCCGACAAGCACAATCAGGTCGGGCAAAATAGTGGTGGGACCGAGAGGGGACGCGTCTTTGTGGATGCGCGTCCCCGTCGCGGCCGCTAAAAAGCTTTTGAGCTCTGGGCGGCTTCGCGTGGGCTGGGTCTCGGCAAAGGTGGCGCTGCTGGCCGCGAGGCCAAAGCGGTGCTACCGATGCCAGGATACCGGCCACGTCGCGGCAAAATGCCAGTGCACGGTGGACCGCAGCCGGAGCTGTTTCCGCTGCGGGAAGCCGGGGCACAAGGCGGCCGAGTGCGGAGCGGATCCGCACTGCTCTTTGTGTGAGGCCGCCGGCAAGGAGGAGATGGGACATGTGCTGGGGAGCAGTGGCTGTGTTTTTGCCAAGCCGCCCCCCGGCGCGAAAGGAATGAGAAAGGCTCCCTCTAGGGCCCGGCGTAAAGCGCCCAAGGCTAAAGGCGTAAGGGCGGAGCAACCCGCCCCCGCCATGGAGGTTGAAGCCTAGGCCCGTGGCCTGCGATCGGGGGATCGCCGGCCACACTAAGGGCCCCGAGAAGAATAGCTCCCCAATGCCCGGGGAGCTCTCGGAGAGGCAAGCGGCGGCACGTCACCAGCCGCCGCATATGGAGAGAGCCGGATGCGGCACGCGCTGCGGGGTCGTGGAAGAATGCAACGCGATTCCCACGGCCCCGTTAAAGGCGCTGAAGATGGGCATCGGGGGGTTTTAGACGGTAAACCCCGGCGCACTCCATCTCGCGCCGGGGGAGTCCGTCATACCCCTGCTGCCCTCCCCCGGGGGCGGCGGGGGATACGTAACGTATTTCCCCCCGTCAAAAAAAAAAAAAAAAAAAAAAGGTTAGGTTGGGGGTCTGCCAGTGCGTCCACGTTCGTGCCCCTGGGCAACGCTTGGGTGCGCCACCCCGTCTTTTGCGGGGTGAGGTACTCACGCGGCTGAAGGCTGGCTCTATCTTTCTTTCTTCTTCTATCTTTCACCACCTTTTTAGTTTAACTTTCTTGTTTTTGCTTTAGTTTTATTTGTTTTTCTATCTTTTTACCAACTTTCTTTCTTCTCTTACTATCTTTCATTTTTATTTTACTCTTCGGATAGGTGACCTCACACCTGAAAAAAGGCCGCGACCCGGGGTGTCGGTGTTTACAATGATGGCGGAACGTAATTTGAAAAGTATTCCCCGGGTGGGTCCTCCTTCCAGGAGGGAATCCCACACTCCCGCTTCGGCGGGGGGTCGGCCCTCGTATACGGGGGGGCCACAAATTACGAGAGAGGAGGTCGTTGCGACGACAGGTAGGGAGAGAGGCGCGAAGACGCGCGCAGATTCGAATCCGGCGCCCCTAACCGCGCCGACGGCGAATCTGCTTACAGACGAGGAGACGGATTTCTCCAAGCCGCAGCCGGACGCGAAGCGCCGGCTGCTGGCATTGATCGACAAGAAGATCGCTCGGGGTGACAAGATCGGCATAAAACGAACTCATTACGAGTTCGTTTTTGGATATGTCCCCCGCGACACAGAGACAGAGAGCGAGGACTGCTCCGCGGACTTCAGCAGCGCATCCAACATGTCGCTGGACTCCGTGGGGTTGCCCGCATCACCGGACAAGACTGCGCGAAAACGGCGCAACACCGATGAAGACGTGGCGCCTTCCACCATTAAGGAGGTGGCGCCCAAACCAAAGAGGGGGCGAGGCCGGCCGCCTACGACCGGCCAGTATGTCGGCTGGGCCAAGGCCAAGGCCGACCTCAATAAAGAGAAGGCGGAGGCTCTTCGGCTCCAAGCCGAGGAGGAGGTCGCCAGGGTTGCGCGAGAGGCGAGGGTGGCGAGAGCGGCTTTATGCTCCAGCCCCTCCCCCACTCGACTCCCCCCCACTTCTCCCGCTGGAGAAGGAGTGTCGGAGCGAGCAGGTGTCGACCTGAGTAGGACAGTGGAGACCTCGCTGGAGACCATTGCCATGGTCGCCGCGAAGTCCTCTAACTTGAAAGGTACCTACCAAAGGTACCTCAAGGAAGCGGCTGCGGCGATCAGGTTGGCCTTCACCGAGGTCAGGGGTCGTTCGGCATCGGACGAGGTTCAGAGGCTGGAGGCCCAAAATGCGCGGCTCGAAGGGCAAGTGGCAACTTTACGCCAGGAGCTCGACGAGCTGCGCAAGCGGGTTTCCGAACCAAAGGAGAAGGACGTGCGAGAGCTGTTGGCGGAGGTCTCTAGAGCAAACATAGAGACCTTCGGCAACATGCTCAACGCGAGGCTGGCCGGCCTAGAGGAGCGTCTTCCGCCGGAGCCTCGAAGAAGGCCTCCGCTCGCAGCGGACAGGGACCGGGAGTTCTTGGCCCCGGCACCTGCGCCGAGCGTCGAGGTGCCGAAGGAGAGGCCAAAGCCGAAGAAGGCAACGGCCAAGGAGAGGAAAGGGGCGGCGGAGGACACGGTGGCGCCTACACAGGCTCCCACTGCACCTGTACCGCCCAGGAAAGGAAAGAGTAAGAGGAAGAAGATGTCCTTGGCCGCACAGGAGGCTGAAGGGGCGAGGAGGTCTGCGACCGCCCCAACTGCGACAGACGCCCCGCGGACCACAGACGGGTCACGTGGAAGCGGTCAGAGGAAGGCGAAAAAGGGTGCCGCCAAAAAGGCAGCCCCCAAGAAAAGGAAGACAAGACTGAAGCCCCCCAAAACCGCGGCGATCACTCTCACCCTCAAGGAGGGGGTGCTCGAGGAGGGGAGGGCGACATACGCCTCCATACTCATGGAGGCGAAGAGAAAAATCTGCCTGGCGGAACTCGGCATCTACAAGGTCGACTTCCGCCTGGCAGAAACGGGCGCCCGCGTTCTCGAGCTATCGGGAGAGGGGGCCCAGGAGAAGGCGGACGCCCTTGCTACGAAGATGAGGGCGGTTCTGGACGAGGGACTAGTCAGGGTCGGTCGCCCGGTGAAGCGCGCGGAAATGCTGCTCACCGGACTCGACGATACGACGACGGCCGCCGACATTATAGAGGCGGTCGCCAAAGAGGGAGGCTGCTCGGCCGGCGAAATCCGGTCGGGCAAGGTCGTAGTGGGCCGAAGGGGCGAGAGGTGTCTTTGGCTGTGCGCACCGGTAGCGGCAGCCAAAAGACTGACGAGTGCAGGGCGGCTACAGGTCGGCTGGGTCTCGGCGAGGGTAGTGCTGCTGGCCGCGAGGCCAAAGCGGTGCTACCGTTGCCTTGACACCGGCCACTTAGCCGTTAAGTGCCCGTCCCCGGTGGACCTCAGTGGTCGATGTTTCCACTGCGGAGCACTGGGGCACAGGGCACCCGACTGTACAGCCCCCCCAAAGTGTCTCTTGTGCGAGACGATGGGGAAGCCAGAGAAGGAGCATGTGCTGGGGAGTAGTGGCTGCGCACTGGCCAAACCACCCCCCGGCACCAAGAAGGGAAAGGCTCCCCCAAAGACTCGGCCACGAAGGCCTAGAGTCGAAGGCGCAAGGGCGGGTCCGACCGCCCCCGCCATGGAGGTGGAAGCCTAGGCCCGTGGGCGGTGATCGGGGGATCGCCGCCCACATTGTGGGCCCCGAGATGGACAGCTCCCCAATGCCCGGGGAGCTCTCGGTGAGGCAGGCGGCGGCACTACATCCGGCCGCCGCGATAGGAGAGGGCCGGGCGCGGCACGCGCTGCGGGGTCGTGGTAGTAGTATCACGCAGTTCCCATGACCCCGCATTGGCGCAGAAGGAGGCATGGGGGGGTTTTAGTCGGTAAACCTCGGCGCTTTTCATCACCATTGCGCCTGGGGAGTCCGACATACCCCTGCTGCCCTCCCCCGGGGGCGGCGGGGGATACGTAACGTATTTCCCCTCAAAAAAAAAAAAAAAAAAAGGTTAGGTTAGGTTAGGTTAGGTTGGGGGCGGGGGCGATACCGGTTCCTCCACGTTGGTGTCTCTTTTTAGTTTAAATTCCTTGTTTTTGCTTTAGTTTTATTTGTTTTTTCTATCTTTTCACCATCTTTCTTTCTTCTCTTGCTATCTTTCACTTTTATTTAACTCTTCCGATAGGTGACCTCACACCTGAAAAAAGGCCGCGACCCGGGGTGTCGGAGAATGGACAACATGGAGAAACGCAAATTGAAAAATTCTCCCCGGGTGGGTCCCGGCAATGCCGGGGAATCCCACACTTCCTCGAAAGAGGAAGTCTGCCGCACGTATACGGGGGCGGCACAAGTTGCGTGTAGTGGAGAGGGAGGCGCGATGGCGCAAGCAGGACCGAAACCGGTGCACCTTACCGCATCGGAGACGGCCCTGCTACCGGAGAGGACTCAAAGGAGGGAATCGGGGGGGTTGCCGCGCGTGTTATTGGAACGCATGCCTGGCACCCGCCCTAAACCTCCTACAGATGTAGACAGCGAGGACTGTCCCTCGGACACCAGCGGCGTGTCTAACATGTCGCTGGACTCCGAGGGGCTGCCCGCAAACCCGGACAGGACAGCCCGTAAGAGGCGAAATACCGACGAGGACATGGCGCCGCCCATCAGTAAGGGGGTGGCGTCCAAACCAAAAAGGGGACGTGGCCGGCCACCGACGACCGGCCAGTATGTCGGCCTGGCCAAGGCCAAGGCCGACCTAAACAGGGAAAAGGCGGAGGCCCTTCGGCTCCAGGCCGAGGAGGAAGTCGCCGCAGTGGCTCGTGGGGCGAGGAGTGCTGGAGCGGCCATCCGTTCAAGCCCCTCCCCCACCAGACTCCCCGCTACTTCTCCTACGCGAGAAGAAGCGTCGGAGCGGACGAGCGCTGCGCTGGTCGGAGCAGTGCAGGCCTCGTTGGAGACCGTCTACATGGTCGCCACAAAGTCCTCCAACCTCAAAGGTACCTATCAAAGGTACCTAAAGGAGGCAGTGGCGACTATCGCGTCGGCCTTCAACGAGGTACGATGTCGCACCGCGACAGAGGAGGTGGCAAAGCTGGAGGCCCACAACAAGCGCCTCGAAAAGCAAATGGCCAAATTGCGCCAGGAGCTTGACGAGCTGCGCAAAGAGGCCTCCCGCCCCAAGGACACGGACTTGCGTGAGCTGTAGGGGGAAGTATCTAGAGCAAACCTAGAGACCTTCGGCAATATGCTCAACGCCAGGCTGGCCGGTCTGGAGGACCGTCTCCTGCCGGAGCCCCGAAGGAGGCCTCCGCTTGCGGCGGACGTGGCCCGGGGTGACATAGCCCTGGCACCTGCGCCGAGCGTCGAAGTGCCGAAGGAGAGGGAGCGGCCAAAGCCGAAAAAGGCAGCGGCCGGGGAGAGGAGTGGGGCGGCGGCAGGCACGGTGGTGCCAACACAGGCTCCCACTGTGCCCGCACCGCCCAGGAAAGGAAAGAGGAAGGAGAAGAGGATATCTTTGGCCGCACAGGAGGCTGAAGAGGCGAGGGCGTCTGAGACTGCCCCACCTGCGACGGACGCTCCGCGGACCACAGATGGGTCACGCGGGCGCGGTGGGAAGACGACAAAAAAGGGTGCTGCCAAAAAGGCAGGCCCCAAGAAGGGGAAGGCGAAACTGAAGCCCCCCAAAACCGCGGCGATCACCCTCACCCTCAAGGAGGGGGTGCTCGAGGAAGGGAGGGCGACATACGCCTCCATCCTTGGGGAGGCCAAGAGGAAGATCAGCTTGGCGGAACTCGGCATCACAAGGGTCGACTTCCGCCTAGCTGAAACGGGCGCCCGGGTCCTCCAGATATCTGGAGGGGGGCCCAAGAGAAGGCGGACGCCCTCGCCGAGAAGATGAGGGCGGTCCTGGACCATGGAGTAGTACGAATAGCCCGCCCGGTGAAGAGAGCAGAAGTTCTCGTCACCGGGCTGGACGATTCGGCGACGGCCGCAGACATCGTCGAGGCCGCCGCAATAGAAGGTAGCTGCCCGGCCGCCGACATTCGGTCGGGCAGGATTGTAATGGGCCCCAGGGGTGTCAGAAGCCTCTGGCTCGGCATACCAATCGCGGCCGCCAAGAAGCTTACCAGCTCTGGGCGGCTGCAGGTCGGCTGGGTCCAGGCGAGGGTAGTGCTGCTGGCCGCGAGGCCAAGGCGGTGCTACCGTTGTCTGGACACCGGCCATTTGGCGGTTAAGTGTTCATGCCCGGTGGACCTCAGTGGGAGTTGTTTCCGCTGTGGAAAGCCGGGACACAAGGCGCCCGAGTGCACGGCGGCACCCAATTGCCCCGTGTGTGAGGCGCTGAAAAAGGACAGGCGAGACCATGTGTTGGGGAGCACCGGCTGTATAACAGCCAAGCCGCCCCCCAACAAGAGGAAGACTAAGGCTCCGGCATCGTCGGCCCGGCAAAAGCCCAAGGCCAAAGGCGCAAGGGTGGAACCATCCGCCCCCGCCATGGAGCTGGATGCCTAGACCCGTGAGCGGTGATCGGGGGATCGCCGCTCACATTGTGGGCCCCGAGATGGACAGCTCCCCAATGCCCGGGGAGCTCTCGGTGAGGCAGGCGGCGGCACTACATCCGGCCGCCGCGATAGGAGAGGGCCGGGCGCGGCACGCGCTGCGGGGTCGTGGTAGTAGTATCACGCAGTTCCCATGACCCCGCATTGGCGCAGAAGGAGGCATGGAGGGGTTTTAGTCGGTAAACCTCGGCGCTTTTCATCACCATTGCGCCGAGGGAGTCCGACATACCCCTGCCGCCTTCCCCCGGAGACGGTGGGGGATACGTAACGTATTTCCCCTCCTAAAAAAAAAAAAAAAAAAAAAAAAGGTTAGGTTAGGTTGGGTTGGGGGGGGGGCGATACCGGTTCCTCCACGTTGGTGTCCCTGGGCAACGCCTGGGTGCGCCACTCCGCTCTTTACACGGGGTGAGGTACTCAGGCGGCTGAACGCCGGTCTTTTTCTATCTTTCACCATCTTTTTATAGTTTACTCTTCTTTTTGCATTATTTTATTTATTTTCTATCTTTCAACACCTTTTCTTTTCTATCTTTCCCTTTTTGTTTACTCTTCTCTACTATATTGTGTGTTTATGTGAGAAAATTCTGCGAGTGTTTGTGCGATGGATGGACCCATGGGTCCCTAACCCTAAGCTGGTGACGGCCGGTGATGGGGTGCATGGCGAGCAGGTGGCTACGCAGCGAGGTCGTGGGGCAGAATCCCCCCTAATGGATCGGGTCAGACTCAGCCCATACCTGATCAAATATGGAAGGCAATTCGGAAAATACTCCCCGGGTGGGTCCTCTTATGAGGGAATCCCACACTCCCGCTTCGGCGGGGGGTCGCCCCAAGTATACGGGGGGGGCACCAGTTGCTTTGGAGGACGAGGTGAGAAGTGAGAAGGAGAACGACTTTGGCACAAATACGGACAATGAAACGCAATACGAATTGGCTGCAATGACGACGGCTAGTGAGGGTGAGGGTGGATCGCGAGTGGAGACGCCCGTGTTCATCGGTTCTGCGAGTAGGTTTTTCCGAAAGCATCCCGGAAGTGGAACAGAGGAAGAGAGCGGCAATGATACCGCCGCCTCTCGAAGCCAAGACAGAGACAGTGATAGAGAGGAAAAGAGGGAAAGGTTCTTGCGCAAGAGGCGCGGAACCGAGGACAGTCCAGATAAGGGGAAAGGAGCAGCTCGTAAGCCCGCCTCAAAACGCGGCAGAGGTAGGCCCCCCACTACAGGGGAATACGTCGGCTTAGCCAAGGCTCAACAGGACCTTCTTGACACCCAACAGAGGGCTCTGGAGGTCGAGGCCGAGCGACAAATACTGGAGTCGGCAAAGAGGATACCGCAGCTACGGTTACACCGGCTGTCGGAACCCTCTGATTCCTCGGACGTGACAATGGTGGAGGACGAGGAGATCACGGCGGCAAAACTGGGCGCAGTGATAACGGAGAGTCTGGGGGCCATTAACAACGTGGCCCAAAAATCCAAAAACCTGAAGGGGACCTCCGTAGCGGCCCTTAAAAAAGCGACCCAAGCCATTCAGGAGGCATGTGCGGCTCTTCTTAGTCGCTCGGCATCGGAGGAAACCAGAGCCCTGGAGGCGGCAAACACACGCCTCTCCAGGGACTTTGAGGAATTGAAGAAGGAGCTAGAGACCGTC
This sequence comes from Phengaris arion, assembly GCA_963565745.1. Lineage (NCBI taxonomy): Eukaryota > Metazoa > Arthropoda > Insecta > Lepidoptera > Lycaenidae > Phengaris > Phengaris arion. The sequence continues at coordinate 95,523 of OY751449.1, read as the reverse complement.
AAGCGCAAGCTGGCTGACGTCCATCCACATGCCGCTCCAACGAACAAGGAGCTGGATGTGGAAGAGCTTTTACAGCGAGCGGTGCGCGAGGCGGTCTCGGTAACGAGCGCACGTATGGACGCACGACTGGAGAGCCTGGAGACCCGGCTATTACCGGAGCCACGTCTCCGACCTCCCCTCGCCGCAGACAAGAGAAAGGACCGTGAGGCCACTGCCCCAACACCTGCAGGACCCCCACAAAATAAGGAGAAAGAAAAGAGGGCACCTCCGCCGGAATCGGTCTCGACGCTGATGCCCCCAACGAACTCTGGCCCAGCGCCCAAAAAGGCTAAGAAAGCACGCAAATCTGCCGCCGCCCTTGAAGCGGCAGCCGCGAGACGTGACGCAGAAACTACAGCAGCTGCATCGCAATCTACCAACACGTCGGAATGGGCACAAGTAGTGAGGAAAGGAAAGGTGTCGTCGAAGAAGAAAGAGGGAGAAAATAAAAAGACGCCAAAGAATAAGAAAAAGAAGAGAGACAGGCAACTACGCACCCCTAAGTCTGCGGCCGTAGTACTCACTCTGCAATCGGACGCAGCAGATCGAGGAGTCTCCTACAAAGACATCCTCGTAAAGGCGAAGCAGCGGCTCGATCTAGCTGCATTAGACATCCCGGCGGTGAAATTTAAGCTGGCCGTAACCGGGGCTCGTATGTTCGAAGTCTCGGGTTCGGCCTGCAAAGAGAAGGCCGACGCCTTCGCGGGCAAACTGAGAGAAATACTCGGAGAAGAGGAAGTCCGCATATCTCGGCCACAAAAGTGCGCAGAGTTGCGGATTACAGGTCTCGACGACTCTGCCTCGGCGGCGGAGATCGCAGCAGCCATCGCTAGACCTGGTGGCTGCGCCGCCGAAGACGTCAAGGTCGGCGAAATCCGTCTGGATCGGAGTGGCCGCGGCACGGCCTGGGTCAAATGCCCGGTCGAGGCCGCTAAACAAGTGACGGCACCGAACACCAGAGTGTACGTCGGGTGGACCGTGATACGTGTGACGCTGTTGTCCGCGCGCATCATGCGGTGTTACCGCTGCCACGAAGTAGGGCACACGCGGGCGACTTGTCCCTCCGAAACTGACCGTGGCGAGCTCTGTTTCCATTGCGGTCAGCCTGGCCATTCGTCCAGACAGTGTGGAAATCCACCTCACTGCGCAGTGTGCGCAGCGAACGGAAAACCAGCGGACCACAGCGTGGGGAGCAAACCCTGCGGAAAGCCCGCCCCAAAGAAGAGGAACAGCTCTAAAAAGAGCCAAGCGCCCAAGAAAGCCGCCACAACATCTACGGCGGTTTCCGGCGCTGGAGCGGTCCCTATGGAGGCCCAATAACGGCCACCCAACGCTTTCTTCAGGGCAACCTGAACCACTGTGCTCAGGCGCAGGACCTATGGGTTCAGGAGATTCTGCAGAGGAAAATTGATGTCGCTGTTGTTGCCGAGCCGTATCGCGTTCTGGCCAGGAGTGACTGGTTCGGGGACGCCGACTCGTCGGTCGCCTTAGTCATCGGCCCCAAAATCGTGCCTCCATCCTCAAGGAACACGATTAGGGGCCGGGGATTCGTCGTTACCATCCTAGGGGCACTCACAGTTGTCGGGGTCTACTTCTCCCCCAATAGGACGCTCGCTGATTTCGAGGCGTTCCTGCTTCAACTAACCGCCGTTGTTGAGGGAGCATCTCGTCCTGTAGTCGTCGCCGGAGACCTGAACGCGAAGTCAACGCTGTGGGGTTCGCCGGCGACAAATGCAAGAGGTCGCGTTGTCGAGGACTGGCTGATCACCACTGGCCTGGTTCTAGCAAACCGCGGTACTGCTAGTACTTGTGTCCGGCGTCAGGGCGAATCAATAGTGGACCTAACTTTGGTCAGTCCAACTATTTCCTCGCGCATCACCGAATGGCGAGTCCTGAGTCGCACTGAGACTCTATCGGACCACCAATACATCTTCTTCGTCGTTTCCTCTCTCACGTCGGAGTTGGGTCGCACAACTTCACCTGGCGGCGGCCCAAGGTGGTCCCTGAAGAAGCTGGATCGAGATCTGCTCGAGGAAGCAGCTATTACCGCGTCGTGGGCGCCTCTTCCCTCCGAAGACGTCGAAGAGTGCGCAGAATGGCTTAATGAGGCGGCGTGCAACATCTGCGACGCCTCAATGCCACGAGCAGGACCTTACAAGCCTCGGCGCCAAACTTATTGGTGGCGCCCAGAACTAAGACGATTACGAAAAGAGTGTGTGGCAGCCCGACGCCGATACCAGCGATATCGTAGAAGGCGGAATAGGGATGAGGAAGAAGAGGAGGCTATCTACGACGGGTACCGTAGGGCACGCCACAACTTGCGCGACGCCATCCGCGCGGCGAAAAAGGAGGCATGGGACGAATTCCTCGATACCCTAGAGCAGGACCCGTGGGGCAAGCCTTACAAATGGGTGAGGCAGAAACTACGCCCTGCTGCCCCACCGCTCACCCAGAACCTGCAACCGGAACTTTGCAGCTCCATAATGTCGGCCCTATTTCCATCTAGGGCCGAGTGGTCCCCACCATCAATGGCACCACACACTGCGGAGTCTGAGCTAGAAGAGGAAGTGCCGCCTGTAACGGCAGGAGAATTGTCAGTAGCGGTTCATAAAATGGGCCTCAAGAACACGGCCCCCGGTCTTGATGGCGTCCCCGGACGGGTCTGGGTGCTCGCTATTGAGCAGATGGAAGAGCGCGTGCTCACCGTTTTGACCAGTTGTTTGGTCCAGGGTAGAGTACCGCGGCGCTGGAAGACCGGGAAGCTTGTGCTGCTTAGGAAATACGGGCGACCTGAGGACCAGCCGTCGGCCTACCGCCCCATAGTGCTGCTAGATGAAATCTGCAAGACGCTGGAGCGGATTATCGTGGCGCGTCTTACCCGCCACCTAGAGCACGTCGGCCCAGATCTGAGCGAAAACCAGTTCGGGTTTCGCTCATGCCGCTCAACGATAGATGCGGTGGCGCGGCTTAGGTCAATAACTGACGAGGAGATCTCCCGGGGTGGGGTGGTTCTGGTGGTCTCGCTGGACATCACCAACGCCTTTAACTCCCTGCCCTGGGACACAATCAAGGAGGGACTCAGGTACCACCGCGTGCCGGGGTATTTACGCAACACCATCTACGACTACCTATCGGCACGTTCGGTGCAGTACCCCACCGGATATGACTGGACAGAGCAGGAAGTGGTCTGCGGCGTCCCGCAGGGTTCGGCTCTAGGTCCGACCCTGTGGGACATTGGCTTTGACTATGTGCTTCGTGGTGCCAACCTACCTGGCGTGGAGCTCATCGCGTATGCCGACGACACCCTTGTCGTTTGTCGAGGAAAGACTCACCGCGAAGCAAAAATCCTCGCGACGGCGGCGGTCGCGCAGGGAGTCCGGCGGATTCAGGCGCTGGGCCTGACGGTGGCGCTGCACAAATCTGAGGCCTTATCTTTTCACGGGCCGAGGAACTGGCCTCCGCCCGGTCTGGCGGTTATCGTAAGTGGAACAACAATAGGTGTGGCGTCCTCTATGACGTACCTCGGTCTAGTCCTCGATGGTCGTTGGACGTTCAAGGAACACTTTCGCCTATTGTCTGAGAAGGTTAGCAGATCAGCGGGGGCCCTGGCTTCGCTCCTCCCGAATCTCGGGGGGCCGAGCTTAACCTGCCGGCGCTTATATATGGGCGTCATCCGCTCAATGGCGATGTATGGCGCGCCGATCTGGGCCGAACATCTGTCGCCCACAAATCGGCTCGCCCTCGGTAGACTCCAGAGAATTATGGCAACACGAGCAGTGCGTGGATACCGCACCATCTCTAAGGATGCGGCATGCCTGCTCGCTGGAAGCGTCCCGTGGGACCTGGACGCACGGGCCCTCGCCGACGTTTACTGGCATGGCGCAACGATACGCGCGGGGGGCAGCAATCCCCTACCGGATGTCGTACGTCGGTGGAGGGACCAGGCAAGAGAAAGGACTATTGAGATGTGGGAGGAAATTTTGCAAGAACCGCAAGTCAGTGTGGACCTGGTGCTGGCCATCCGCCCAGTGCTAAGGGAGTGGCTCGACAGAACAACAGGCGCGCTCTCATTCCGCCTCACACAGGTGCTGACTGGGCACGGCTGCTTCGGTCAGTACCTGTGTGAGATCGTCGGGAGGGAGGACTCAACAAGCTGCCACCACTGTGACGCGGACAGGGACACGGCCGAACACACCGTTATAGCCTGTCCCTCCTGGACAAGACAACGCGCAGCCCTGGAGGCTGCCATCGGAAATGACCTCTCACTGCCAGCACTGGTGCGTTCCATGCTGAGCGGTGAGCACGAGTGGAAAGCGGTGGAGGACTTTGCTCAAGAAGTCATCTCCGCAAAAGAAGAGGCCGAGCGCGTAAGAGAAAGGGAGACGCTCGACCCTCGTCGAAGGAGCCGGCCGAGACGGAGACAGGTCAATAATGACAACCGTAATGTCCCGCCTTAGCCGGGGAACTCGGAGCGGCGGTGTGGGGATGCCGTCGCTCATTGCACCGAGTCCCAGAGATGGTCGCGATGCGCAATGTACTCTTCGTGCATCGCGACATCAGAGAGATTGGCCTATACAAGCCCTCGGAGGGCCTCTGTTCGGCCTTTGGAGCCCGCAAGTGCTGCTCCAAAGAAGAAGGGCCTGCTGAATAGCAACGCAGGCGCACGCTCGCCGAGTCGCGGAGCAAGCTTACGCGTTCCCGTGGCCCGGCATGTAGCGGTACGTGGAAGAGTACCGACGGGTTTTAGTGGGTAGGGCTGCGGTCATTCACCATCTTATCGGCCGCAGCGAGTCCCACATACCCTCTGAGAGGTCCCCGCCACTCTTGGGATGCGTAAATGCATTCCCCGTCGCAAAAAAAAAAAAAAAAAAAAAAAAAAAAAAAAAAAAAAAAAAAAAAAAAGGTGTCCCTGGGCAACACCTGGGTGCGCCACTCCGCTTTTTACACGGTTTGAGGCACCCAGGTGGTTGAACGCCGGTCTGTCACCATCATTTTAATAGATTACTCTTCCCTTGGTTTTCCTTATTTTATTTTCTCTGTTTTTTCACCGTCTTTTCTTTACTATATTTCCTGTTTTTGTTAACTCTTCTTTACCGCATTGTGTGTTTGCGTGTGAAAATCTGTGTGTGTTTGTGGATGGATGGACCCGTGGGTCCCTAACCCTAAACTGAGTAGCGTTCGGTGACGGGGTGCATGGCGGGCAGGTGGCCACGCAGTGAGGACGTGGGGCGGCGTCACCCCCTAAATGACCAAATATGGAGTACAAGCAATTGAAAAACACTCCCCGGGTGGGTCCCAGCAATGGGGAATCCCACACCTCCGCCTCCGCGGAGGGTCGGCCCGTGTATACGGGGGGGCCTAAAACTGCTTATAATGGAAAGAAGAAGAACGACGACTTACGCATTAACACGGATACTGAGAGGATAATGGAAATGGAATTGTTGACGGCAAGTGAGGGTGAGGGCGGATCACGGGCGGCGACGCCTGCGTTCGCTGGAAGTAAATTTTTCATGTCGGAAGGAGGAATATCGGACGTTGAGAGCGGTAACGAGACCACTGTCTCTCAGAAGCTCGAGGATGAGAAGGAAAAAACTAGACGGCGCTTCCGCAAAAGACCCGGAAGCGAACTGGAAGAGGATGATCCGGAAAAGGAAAGGAGCACGGCCACCCCGAAGTGCACTAAGCGCGGTAGGGGCAGGCCACCCACCACCGGACAATACGTCGGTCTGCATCAAGCCCAGAAGGACAAACTTGCTGAAGAGCGCAAGGCTCAGCGCATGGCCCAGCAGGCTGAAGCAGAGCGATAAATATCGGAAATGGCTAAGGAACTTCCACAGCTACGGTCACACCGGCTGTCGGAAGCCTCCAACTACTCAGACGTGTCTATGTCGGATAAGGAAGAGGAGGAGGTTACTTCGGCCAAACTAGGTTCAGCTATCGTCAAGAGCCTAGAGGTCATCACTAGCGTGGCCACTAAGTCAAAAAACCTCAGCGGTCCTTTCGTCAAGCATCTTAAGGACTCCGCAAAGACCATACGAGAGGCAAGCGTGGCTCTGCTGCAAAGATCAGCATCCGACGAAACGCGAACCCTGGAGGCGGCAAACAAACGCCTCTCCAAGGAACTCGCAGATTTAAGGACCGAGCTCGCGGAGGTGAAACGTGAACTCGTTAAAGTACGACCTCAAACCGCCACTGCGGCCCCCTCGCTCAGTATCGAAGAAATGATGGAGCGGGCGGTTCGAGAGGCGATTTCCATATCGAGCGCCCGGCTGGACGCGCGGCTGGAGTGCTTAGAGGCGCGGTTACTACCAGAACCGCGTCTTCGACCACCCCTTGCTGCGGACAAGGGACGAGAGGAAGTCCGAGACACAAGAACACCTGTGTCGAAGACCAAAAAGAAGACAAATGAACCGGAACCTGCGGTATCGACTCTGTCGCCCCCGCTCAATCCAGGTCCGGTTCAGAAAAATAAAAAGAAGGGAAAGAAGTCTGCTGCCGCCATAGAAGCGGCGACCGCAAGGCGTGATGCTGCCACAACTCCGGCAGCAGCGAGACCGCTCACACAAGATTGGACTGAAGTGGTCAAGAAAAGAGGGAAGGTACAGAACAAGGGAGAAGAAAAATGGGAGAAAGTACCTAAGAAAAAGAAAGGGAAAAGTGTCAAGCTCCGCACCCCCAAGACATCAGCCGTAGTTATCACGCTGCATCCGGACGCGGAGAAGCGGGGCGTCTCTTACAAAGACGTCCTCGCGAAGGCAAAACAGCGAGTTGATCTGGCTGCGCTGGATATTCCGGCCGTCAAATTTAAAGTGGCAGTCACCGGAGCCCGAATGCTCGAGATCTCGGGGGCTGCCAGCAAAGAGAAGGCTGACAAACTGGCCGAGAAATTGAAGGAGGTCATGGAGGAAGGGGATGTTCGCATATCCCGACCCCAGAAATGCGCTGAACTACGCGTACAAGGACTGGACGATTCTGTCACTGCGGCAGAAATAGCGCAGGCCATCGCAACACCTGGTGGCTGCGCAGCCGGTGACATCAAGGTCGGCGAATTAAAACGGGACCGCAGAGGCCGCGGCACGGCCTGGATTAAGTGCCCGGTCGAGGCGGCAAAGAGGGTGACGGCGCCCAATATAAAAGTCTACGTGGGGTGGACCGTGGTGCGAGTAGCGCTCTTATCCATGCGCCCCATGCGCTGTTACAAGTGCCACGAGACCGGACACACACGAGCAACCTGTCTGAACGAGGACGACCGCAGTGCGCTATGTTTCCGCTGCGGCCAGCCAGGCCATCCATCTGCGCAGTGTCAAAATGCGCCACACTGTGCGTTGTGTGCAGCGAGAGGCAAACCGGCGGACCACAGTGTTGGGAGTAAATCCTGTGGCAAGCCAACACCGAAAGGGAAGAGCTCTAAAAAGAGCAAAGCATCCCAGAAGCCCGCCACACCATCCACGGCAGGCACTGGAACTGGAGAGGGCCCGATGGAAGCCCAATAACGGCTACCCACCTCTTCCTGCAGGTCAATCTGAACCACTGCGCCCAGGCGCAAGATCTAATGGTTCAGAATATGGCGCAGTGGTCAATTGACCTCGCGTTTGTGTCGGAGCCGTACCGCGTACTCCCCAGAAATGATTGGATCGGAGACGCGAACAACTCGGTCGTTTTGGTCTTCGGCCCCAAAATCGTGCCTCCATCCTCAAGGGTCACGACTAGGGGCCAGGGCTTCGTCGTCACCAGCATGGGGGCCCTCACCGTGGTGGGGGTCTACTTCTCCCCCAACAGGCCTCTGGCCGATTTTGAAATCTTCTTGGGGCCTCTGACTGCCCTTGTAGGTGGAGCGCCTGGCCCTGTAGTCGTCGCCGGAGACTTCAACGCGAAGTCTACACTCTGGGGCTCCCCGGCGACGGATGCAAGAGGTCGAGCGGTCATAGATTGGTTGGCGTCCACGGGTCTGGTCGTGGTTAATCGCGGTGCTGTCGGAACTTGCGTACGGCAGCGAGGCGAGTCAATCGTCGATCTGACATTAGCTAGCCCGAGTTTCGCGAGTCGTATTACCGGCTGGCAGGTTACTGAAAGCGAGGAAACCCTTTCAGACCACCGATATATCCGTTTTGGCGTATCCGCACACGCGTCGGAACTGGGCCGCACAATGTCACCTGGCGGTGGCCCAAGGTGGTCTCTGAAAAGGTTAAATAAAGACTTGCTAGAAGAGGCTGCAATCGTTGCGTCATGGGCACCTCTTCCCTCCGAAGATGTAGAGGAGTGTGCAGAGTGGTTAAACGAGGGTTTGCACAACATCTGCGACGCCTCGATGCCGCGCGTTGGGCCCTTTAAGCCCCGGCGCCAAACTTACTGGTGGCGCCCCGAAATGCGGCAACTTCAACGGGAGTGTTCAGTGGCTCGGCGCCGCTACACGCATTACCGCAGAAGGCGTAACAGGTCTCTCGAAGAGGAAGAGACCATATACAATGCATACCGCACAGCGCGACTAGCCCTACGCGATAGCATTATAGAGGCTAAGGAAGAGTCGTGGAAGGAATGGCTTCAGGCCTTGGATGAGGATCCATGGGGCAAACCCTACAAATGGGTGCGCCAAAAACTGCGCCCGGCTGCCCTGCCAATTACTCAATGTCTCCAATCGGAACTCCGCAGCAGAGTCGTCTCGACCCTCTTTCCATCCAGGGTCGAGTGGAGTCCACCTGTGACGGCTCACCGGGAGGAGATTTTAGAGGTGGAAGAGGAAATACCGCCAGTAACATCTGCGGAATTAGCGGTGGCAGTCCACAAAATGGCACTGAAGAATACAGCACCTGGCCTCGACGGAGTCCCGGGACGTGTCTGGGTCCTGTCAATGAAGGAGATGGAGTCGCGTGTGCTCACCGTATTGACTAACTGCTTAGTCCAGGGTCGAGTGCCGCGACGTTGGAAGACCGGGAAACTGGTTCTGCTACGAAAGGCTGGACGTCCGGAGGACCAACCTTCCGCGTACCGCCCCATCGTCTTGCTAGATGAGGTGTGCAAGATCCTCGAACGAGTACTGGTTGCGCGTCTCGTCAAACACCTCGAGAACGTCGGACCGAACCTGAGCGAAAATCAATACGGCTTCCGCTCAGGCCGAGCAACGATAGGGGCGGTCGCTCGTTTGAGAGACGTAGTTGAAGAGGAGGTGTCCCGGGGTGGGGTAGTGCTGGCTGTATCGCTGGATATTTCCAACGCCTTTAACTCCCTGCCCTGGACAATAATTAAAGACGGCCTGAGACACCACGGCGTTCCGAGATACCTGCGCAATTCCATCAACAGCTATCTCTCGGAACGCTCCGTGCAATTCCCGACTCAAGAAGGCTGGGAAGAGCAGCAGGTGGATTGTGGCGTTCCGCAGGGATCGGCTCTCGGTCCGACCCTGTGGAACATTGGATTTGACCCCGTTCTTCGCGGCACAAATCTTCGCGGCGCTGAGGTCATCTGTTACGCTGATGACACTCTCGTTGTCAGTCGTGGCAGGACCTACCGCGAAGTATCAATATTGACGACCGCGGCAGTCGCGCATATTGTGCGACGAATACGCGCGCTGGGCCTTGCAGTGGCTCTTGAAAAGTCCGAAGCCCTATGCTTCCACGGGCCGAGGAACTCACCGCCGCTTGACCTAGCAGTGGTGATAAGCGGGACCAGAATAAGCGTCGCTCCATCTCTGACGTATCTGGGACTCGTACTGGACGGAAAGTGGACCTTCAGAGAGCACTTTCGCCGCCTCTCTGAAAAGGTCTCCAAGTCAGCCGGAGCCCTCGCCTCGCTCCTTCCGAATCTCGGGGGGCCGAGCATTGGTTGCCGGCGACTGTATATGGGAGTCATCCGGTCAATGACTTTGTATGGCGCGCCGATCTGGGCCAACCAGCTTTCACACCAGAATCGACTCGCACTCGGAAGATTGCAGAGGATTATGGCGACCCGGGCAGTACGCGGCTACCGCACCATTTCCAAGGATGCGGCGTGCTTGCTCGCGGGAAGCCTCCCCTGGGATCTAGACGCTCAAGCCCTCGCTGATGTATATTGGCGTTGCGCAGTGGTCCGCGCGGAGGGCAGCAACCCTCTACCGGACGCCGTACGTCGATGGAGAAGCTCTGCGGAAGAGAGGGCAATAAACTTGTGGGCAGAACGACTTGAGGAGCCGCTTGTAAGCGTGGCCCTAGTGACGGCGATCCGCCCCTTATTCAGGGAATGGATAAAACGGAGGCACGGCGCGCTATCCTTCCGCCTCACACAAGTGCTGACCGGGCACGGCTGCTTCGGCCGGTATCTGTGTGAGATTGTAGGAAGCGAAAACACCGCAGAATGTCACCACTGCGAGGAAGACCGGGACACGGCCGAACACACCATTACGGCCTGTCCCGCTTGGACGACACAACGCGCGGCACTTACAGCCGCCATTGGCGAGGACACAACGCTCCCAGCGCTCATAAGTGCCATGTTGGAGAGCGAAGAAAAGTGGGATGCAGTCGGGATGTTCGCACAGGACGTCATCTCGACCAAAGAGGAAGCCGAGCGAATGAGAGAACAGGAGGCGCTCGAGCTCCAGCGTAGACGGCCGATACGGAGACGCGTGGTTAACCACAATGACCATATCGTCCCGCCTTAGCTGGGGAACTCGGGGCGGCGGTGAGGGGATACCGTCGCTCATTGCACCGAGTCCCCGAGATGGTCGCGATGCACAATGTGTTCCCGTGCATCGCGACACGAACGCAGAGGAATGGCCTAGGCAAGCCCCCCAAGAGGGGCCCCTGTTCGGCCTGGGGTGCCGTTAAATGCCCCCAACAAGCAGGGCCTGCACCACACCAAGCAGGCACCCGCAGGCGGAGTCGCGGATGGCTTGTAATAGTTCCCGTGGCTCTGTCAGAAGCGCAGAAGTAGGAACACCGTCGGGTTTTAGTGCGGTAACCCCGGGCGATATCATCTCCGCCCGGGTGAGTCCCACATACCCCGGTGGCCCTTCCCCAGCGCTGCCGGGGATGCATAAAGCATTTCCCGACGAAAAAAAAAAAAAAAAAAAAAAAAAAAAAAAAAAAAAAAAGGTTGGGTTGGGGGCGGGGGTCTGCCAGTGCGTCCACGTTCGTGCCCCTGGGCAACGCTTGGGTGCGCCACCCCGTCTTTTGCGGGGTGAGGTACTCACGCGGCTGAAGGCTGGCTCTATCTTTCTTTCTTCTTCTATCTTTCACCACCTTTTTTGTTTAACTTTCTTGTTTTTGCTTTAGTTTTATTTGTTTTTTCTATCTTTTCACCATCTTTCTTTATTCTCTTGCTATCTTTCACTTTTATTTAACTCTTCCGATATTTGACCTTACACCTGAAAAAAGGCCGCGACCCGGGGTGTCGGAGTTTTAAAGATGATGATGAGTCGTAACAGTCAAAATATTCTCCGGGTGGGTCCCAGCGATGCTGGGGAATCCCACACTTCCCTGAAGGGGGAAGTCAGGCCCGTGTATACGGAGGGGCCAACCGTTACGAGTGGAGAGGAGGAGGTCATAAGGACGAGGAGAAAGGAGAGTGGCGCGATTACGCACCCAGGCCCGAAGCTGGCGCTCATCACCGCGTCAGAGTCGGGCAAATTAACGGATGAGGACACGGACTTCTCGCAACCGGTACCGGATGGCAGGCGCCGGTTGCTTGAGCTCCTTAGAAAAAAGGCATTAAGGGGGGATACGGAGGGAATGCCGCGCGTAATGCTCACGCGCGCGCTGATGCCCGAACCCCCTTCCACGGACTATGACAGCGAGGACTGTCCCTCGGACTACAGCGGCTTATCGCTGGACTCCGAGGGGTTGCCCGCAATACCCAGACGCGACATTCCTCGAAAGAGGAAACAAGATGACGACAAAGTACCGTCCCTCAGTAAAGGGGCGGTACCAAAACCCAAACGCGGACGCGGCCGGCCGCCCACGACCGGCCAGTACGTTGGCCTGGCGAAAGCGCAGGCCGACTTGAACAGGGAGAGAGAGGAGGCTCTTCGGCTCCAAGCCGAGGAAGAGGTCGCCAGGGTTGCGCGAGAGGCGAGGGTGACGAGAGCGGCTTTATGCTCCAGCCCTTCCCCCACTCGACTCCCCCCCACTTCTCCCGCTGGAGAAGGAGTGCCGGAGCGAGCAGGAGTCGACCTGAGCAGGACAGTGGAGACCTCGCTGGAGACCATTGCCATGGTCGCCGCGAAGTCCTCTAACTTGAAAGGTACCTACCAAAGGTACCTCAAGGAAGCGGTTGCGGCGATCAGGTTGGCCTTCACCGAGGTCAGGGGTCGCTCGGCATCGGACGAGGTGCAGAGGCTGGAGGCCCAAAATGCGCGGCTCGAAGGGCAAGTGGCAACTTTACGCCAGGAGCTCGAAGAGCTGCGCAAGCGGGTCTCCGACCCAAAGGAGATGGACGTGCGTGAGCTGTTGGCGGAGGTCTCTAGGGCAAACATAGAGACCTTCGGCAACATGCTCAACGCGAGGCTGGCTGGACTCGAGGACCGGCTCCTCCCAGAACCGAGGAGGAGACCGCCGCTGGCGGCGGATAGTGCCACTGTAGGCACCACGCCAGCGGCAGAGAAGACGAAGGCGCCAAAACCCAAAGGGGCGACGGCGCCCACTTACGCAGAAATAGCGGCACCTAATGCGGCAGCCCCGAAAGCGGCACCGCCAGCACCAAACCCGCCAAAGCCTAATAAAAAGGCTAAGACTAAGAAAAAGCGGCCATCAATGGCCGCAAGAGAAGCGGCGCCAGAAGGGGAGAATAGCAACCCCTCCCCCGCCGAGGCCCCGTGGACCACCGTCGGCCCACGCAAGGCCGGAAAGACGAAAGGGGCGGTTAAAACACCCAAGGCCGCCCCGAAGAAGAGAAAGGCAAGGCTTCGCCCCCCTACTACGGCTGCAATCACCCTCACTCTTGAGGGTGGTGCTGCGGAGAGGGGGGTGACGTATGAGAAGGTCCTGCGCGAAGCCCGGGCGAAGGTCGATCTTGGGGAGCTTAATATCCCCAGGCTCGGCTTCCGCCTGGCGCAGACGGGCGCGCGCATCTTGTCCGTGGATGGAGAGGGGGCAAATCAGAAGGCGGACGCTCTGGCCGCGAGGTTGCGTTCGGTCCTAAGCCCCGACAGCGTGAGGATCGCCCGCCCGGTGAAATGTGCAGAATTGCGCATCACCGGGCTGGACGACGCGACGTCGGCCGCCGATGTCATCGAGGCGGCCGCAAGAGAAGGAGATTGCCCGGCCACTAACATCCGATCGGGCAAAATCGCCGTGGGCCCGAGGGGTTCGCGAAGCATCTGGCTTAGCGCCCCAATAGCAGCCGCCAAAAAGCTAACCAGCTCTGAGCGGCTGCAGATCGGCTGGATCGAGGCGCGAGTGACACTGCTGGCTGCGAGGCCCAAGCGATGTTACAAGTGCCTCGATACCGGCCACTTAGCGACGAAGTGCTCGTGCCCGGTTGACCTCAGTGGAACTTGCTACCGCTGTGGGAAGCCGGGGCACAAAGCGCAACAGTGTGTGGCGGCTCCGAATTGCCCGGTCTGCGAGGCCGTAAGCAAGCCAAAGGAGCACGTGCTGGGGAGCAGCGGCTGCATTACAGCATCCAAGCCGCCCCCCGGCACGAATAAGAAGAGGAAGGCTCCTTCCAAGGCCCGGCTCAAAAAGCCCAAGGCCGGCGCAAGGGCGGTTCCACCCGCCCCCGCCACTATGGAAGTAGAGGCCTAGACCCGTGGGCGGTGATCGGGGGATCGCCGCTCACACTATGGGTCCCGAGCGCAAAGCTCCCCTATGCCCGGGGAGCTCTCGGTGAAGGCAGGCGGCGGCACAACACCAAGCCGCCGCAACAGAAGAGGGCCGGTCGCGGCACGCGCTGCGGGGTCGTGGAGCTATGCTCACGCGATTCCCACGGCCCCGCATTGGCGCAGAAGAAGGGCATCGGGGGGTTTTAGTCGGTAAACCCCGGTGCACTCCATCTCGCACCGGGGGAGTCCGACATACCCCTGCTGCCTTCCCCCGGGGGCAGCGGGGGATTCGTAACGAATTTCCCCCCCGCAAAAAAAAAAAAAAAAAAAAAAAAAAGGTTGGGTTGGGGGCGATACCGGTTCCTCCACGTTGGTGTCCCTGGGCAACGCCTGGGTGCGCCACTCCGCACTTTACACGGGGTGAGGTACTCAGGCGGCTGAACGCCGGTCTATCTTCTATCTTTTCACCACCTTTTTATAGTTTACTCTTCTTTTTGCATTGTTTTATTTATTTCATCTATCTTTCAACACCTTTTCTTTCTGTCTTTTCTCTTTTATTTATTCTTCTGTGTGTGTGTGTTAGGTTTTTGTTTGAATGGTGATGGATGGGCTTTTACGGCCCCTAATCCAGGGTTTGTGGTGCCCGGCCGTGGGATGCGTGGCGAGCAGGCGGCTCGTCCCAAGGGCACTGGGGCAGAATCCCCCCTAATGGATCGGGCGTGACTCAGCCCATATCCGAGCAACCATGGAGTGCAACAAGAAAAGTATTCCCCGGGTGGGTCCTCTAACGAGGGAATCCCACACTCCCGCTTCGGCGGGGGGTCGCCCCACGTATACGGGGGGGGCACCTGTTGCAGTGGAGTCGGAGTCGGAGGAGACCGTGGTAAAGACGGTAGACAAGGAGAGATGGATGGATGGATGGGAAGGAGACAAGGATGCGACACGAGCTGGAGGAGTTGCGCCGCCAGGCGACTAAGCCTGCGACTCAGGACTTGCAGCAGATGTTGTCGGAGGTCTCGCGCTCTAATATCGAGACCTTCGGCAACATGCTAAATGCGAGGTTGGCCGGACTGGAAGATAGGCTCCTTCCGGAGCCAAGGAGAAGGCCACCGCTGGCGGCGGACAGTGCCACTGTGGGCACCACGCCGGCGGACAATAGAAAGAAGGCGCCGAAGCCAAAAAGGGCGACGGCGCCAACATACGCGGAGATGGCGGCACCGAGTGCACCGGCCCCTAAAGAGGCTCCGGCTGCCCCGGCCCCGCCTAAGGCGAAAAAGGCCAAGAAGAAGAAGCAGCCAACAATGGCCGCAAGAGAAGCGGCGCAAGGAGGGGATACCATAAACCCCTCCCCCGCCGAGGCCGCGTGGACCACCGTAGGTCCGCGCAAGGCCAAACGGAAGAAGGGGGCGGCTACTCCAGCTAAAGTCGCCCCAAAGAAGAAGAGAGCGAAGCTTCGCCCTCCGACTACTGCGGCGGTCACCCTCACTCTGGGGGCCAGCGCTGCGGAAAGGGGGGTGACCTACGCTAAAGTGTTAAGTCAGGCTAGAGCGGCGATCGACCTGGGGGAACTCGGCATCCCCAGGCTCGGTTTCCGCCTGGCCGAGACAGGAGCGCGCGTCCTTACCATTGCTGGCGAGGGCGCGCAGGAGAAAGCGGACGCCTTCGCCGTTAGGCTGAGGTCCGTGCTGCCACCGGAAGATGTAAAAGTTGCCCGCCCGGTCCTGTGCGCGGAGATCCGTGTCGCCGGGCTGGACGACTCAATAGCGGCCGCCGACGTCATCCAGGCGGTCGCGAAGGAGGGAGGGTGCTCGGCTGACGACATTCGGTCGGGCCAATTGACGGTGGGGCCACGCGGGGACGCGTCGTTGTGGATGCGTGTCCCGGTCGCGGCCGCCAAGAAGCTTACTAGCTCAGGGCGGCTGCGGGTTGGCTGGGTGTCGGCGAGAGTGGCGCTGCTGGCCGCGAGGCCTAAGCGCTGCTTCCGCTGCCAGGACACCGGCCACGTGGCGGCGAAGTGCCAGTGCCCGGTAGACCGCAGCCGGAGCTGTTTCCGCTGCGGGAAACCGGGGCACAAGGCGGCCGAGTGCAGGGAAGCGCCCAACTGCTTCCTGTGCGAGGCCGTCGGTAAAGAGGAGAGGGGGCACGTGCTGGGCAGTAGCGGCTGCGTTGGAGCTGCGAAAAAGCCGGTCCCCAGGAAGAGCAAGGCACCAACAAAGAAGGCCCGGCATAAAAAGCCCAAGGCCGACGGCGCCTGGGCTGTTCCCGCCCCCGCCATGGAGTTGGACGCCTAGGCCCGTGGGCGGTGATCGGGGGATCGCCGCTCACACTATGGGCCCCGAGATGGCAAGCTCCCCAATGCCCGGGGAGCTCTCGGAGAGGCAAGCGGCGGCATATCACCAGGCCGCCGCATTAGAAGGGAGCCGGATGCGGCACGCGCTGGGGGGTCGTGGAAGAATGCTCTCGCGATTCCCACGGCCTTTTTTTTTTTTTTTTTTTTTTTTTTTTTTTTTTTTTTTTTTTTTTTTTTTTTTACGTTGGGAAATCTTTTATAGATCCCCGGCGACGCTGGGGATGCGCCACCAGGGTATGTGAGACTCCCCGGATGCGGGGTAGAGGGCCGCACCCGGGTTTACTACACTAAAACCCAACGGTGCTCCTCTTTTTCGCCATTGGCGAAGCCACGGGAACTATACAACAACCGCGACTCCACCGGCGAATGTCTGCCTAGTGTAGGGCAGACCCGTCTCTTGGCGGGGCTTGAGTAAAACACTCACCCCTCAGGCCGAACAGGGGCCCCATTTGGGGGGCTTGCCTAGGCCATTCCTCACAGCATGTGTCGCGATGCACAGGAGCACTCTGCGCATCACAACCCTCTCGGGGACTCGGTGCCATGGGCGACGGCGTCCCCACGCCGCCACCCCGAGCTCCCCGGCTAAGGCGGGACGTTGCGGTCATTATCCACCGCTTGTCGTCGTCTCGGCCGTCTACGCTGGGAGTCGAGCGCCTCTCTTTCCCTAGCACGCTCGGCTTCCTCTTTTGTGGCGATGACGCTTTCCGCAAACGCCACCACCGCGTCCCATCCTTCCGTACTCTCCAGCATTGCTCGAAACAGTGCTGGGAGAGTTACGTCAACTCCAATGGCGGCTGTTAGAGCCGCTCGTTGTGTTGCCCAGGCGGGACAGGCCGTAAGGGTGTGCGCGGCCGTGTCCCTAACCTCCGCACAGTGGTGGCAACGTGTGTTTTCTTCTCTTCCCACTATCTCACACAGATACCGGCCAAAGCAACCGTGCCCGGTCAGCATCTGGGTGAGACGGAAGGAGAGCGCGCCGTTCTTTCTATATATCCACTCTTTGAGGACTGGGCGGATAGCTTCCACCAAGTCCACACTCACTTGCGGCTCTTGTAGCTGCTCTTGCCACAATTCTAGGCACCTCTCTTGTGCTAATTCCCTCCACCGACGTACAGCGTCCGGTAGGGGGTTGCTGCCCTCTGCGCGTACCGCTGCACAGCGCCAGTATACGTCGGCGAGGGTTTGCGCGTCCAAGTCCCAGGGGATGGCCCCCGCGAGCAGGCATGCCGCATCTTTAGAGATAGTGCGGTAACCGCGCACCGCCCGCGTGGCCATCACCCTTTGCAGCCTCCTCAGTGCGAGCCGATTCTCAGGCAGCAGTTGGTCGGCCCAGATCGGCGCCCCATACATGACCATGGAGCGCACGACCCCCATGTAGAGTCGCCGGCAGCTAAGGCTCGGGCCTCCGAGATTCGGGAGCAGCGAGGCCAAAGCTCCGGCCGATTTCATGACCTTTGTTGAGAGCCGGTTGAAATGCTCTTTAAATGTCCACCGACTGTCTAATACGAGACCCAGGTACGTCATGGATGGTGAGACGTTAATCTGGGTCCCGCCGACCACTATTGCCAGTCCGGGCGGTGGAGAGTTCCTTGGCCCATGGAAGCATAGTGCCTCGGACTTCACCAGCGCCACTGTCAAGCCTAGCGCGCGGATCCGGCGGACGACCTGAGCGACCGCCGCTGTTGCGCGGATGACCGCTTCACGGTACGTTCTGCCGCGTGTAGCGACAAGAGTATCGTCCGCGTAACATATGTTCTCGACGCCGGATAGATTGGCGCCGGAGAGCACCGTGTCATAACCAATGTTCCACAGGGACGGACCAAGAGCCGATCCCTGTGGAACGCCGCAGCTCACTTCCTGTTCTTCCCAACTGTTGTGGGTTGGGAATTGCACGGAGCGTTCCGAGAGATAGTCGCCGATGATGTTGCGTAAGTATCTCGGAACGGCGTGACGTCTTAGGCCTTCTTTGATGACTGCCCAGGGCAGGGAGTTGAAGGCGTTGGAAATATCCAGCGACACAGCCAACACTACCCCACCCCGGGACACCTCCTCTTCTATTATTTCACGCAGCCGTGCGATCGCTCCTATTGTGGACCGGCCCGAGCGAAACCCATGCTGGTTCTCGCTCAGGTTTGGTCCGACGCTCTCTAGGTGCTGGACGAGACGCGCCACAAGAACCCGTTCCAATATCTTGCATATTTCGTCCAGTAACACTATAGGGCGATAACCCGACGGTTGGTCTTCCGGACGACCGTGTTTTCGAAGGAGCACTAATTTCCCCGTCTTCCATCGCCGCGGTACTCGACCCTGGACCAAACAGTTGGTCAAAGCCGTAAGTACGCGCGGCTCCATCTCCTTCATTGCGAGAATCCAGGCTCGTCCCGGGATGCCGTCAAGTCCGGGGGCCGTATTCTTGCCCATTTTGTGGACCGCCACCGCCAATTCCGCCGATGTGATAGGCGGTATCTCCTCTTCTGCGTCAGGGGTCTCTTCCCGGTGAGCCATCGTTGGTGGACTCCACTCGACCCCGGATGGAAAAAGGGCCGCGATGACTCTATTGCGGAGGTCCGGTTGGAGATTCTGTGTGAGCGGAGGGGCAGCCGGGCGCAGTTTTTGGCGCACCCACTTGTACGGCTTGCCCCACGGGTCTTCTTCAAGTGTTTGCAGCCACTCCTTCCACGCGTCAGCCTTCGCCTGCAGTATGGCGTCGCGCAGGGCGGCGCAGGCTATCCGGTACACTTGGTACAGATTTTCTTCTACCTGTTCGTCTCTTATGCGCCGTCTGCGGTATCTTTTGTGGCAGCGACGGGCCGCCGTACACTCCCGCTGTAGTTGATACAGTTCGGGACGCCACCAGTAAGTTTGGCGTCGCGGTTTAAAGGGACCCACTCGTGGCATAGAGGCGTCACAGATGTTGCGCAACGCCTCGTTCAACCAATCCGCGCATTCAGCGGCATCCTCCGAGGGGAGTGACGCCCAGGAAGCGACGATAGCGGCTTCTCGGAGGAGGTCGCTGTCCATTCGTTTTAAAGACCATTTGGGGCCGCCGCCAGATGTAGTTGTGCGGCCCAGCTCCGACGTACGAGTAGAGACGTCGAAACGGATGAACCTATGATCGGAGAGGGTCTCCGTTTCCTCCTGGACCCGCCAGTTGGTGACACGACGGGCAACACTTAAACTGACGAGGGTCAAGTCCACGATGGACTCGCCCTGCCGACGAACGCAGGTACTTACAGAGCCTCGATTGGCCAGCACAAGATTGGTGGACGCCATCCAGCTCTCTACCGCGCGGCCTCTTGCGTCCGTTGCCGGGGAACCCCACAGCGTTGATTTCGCATTGAAGTCCCCGGCAACGATCACAGGACCAGTCGCTCCGCCCACGAATGCGGTCAGCCGCAGAAGGAAGGCCTCAAAATCGGCTAGAGGTCTATTTGGGGAGAAGTAGACCCCCACCGCGGTGAGGGACCCCAGGTTGACGACGACGAAGCCTTGACCCCTAGTCGTGTTCCGGGAAGGTGGGGGCACGATTTTGGGGCCGAAAACCAGCGCGACCGTTGAATCTGCGTCTCCGATCCAGTCACTTCTGGGGAGGACGCGATACGGCTCCGACACAAACGCGAGATCGATCGACCACTGCGCCAAGGCCTGAACCAGAATGTCCTGCGCCTGTGCGCAGTGGTTCAGGTTGCCCTGCATGAAGCGATTGGTAGCCGTTATTGGGCTTCTATCGGGGCCTCTCTGGTTTCAGTGCCCGCCGTGGATGGTGTGGCAGGTTTCTGGGACACTTTGCTCTTATCAGAGCTCCTCTTCTTCGGCGCCGGCTTGCCGCAGGCCTTGCTGCCGACGCTATGGTCCGCCGGTTTCCCACTCGCTGCACACAGCGCGCAATGCGGTGCATTTTTACACTGCACGGATGAGTGATCCGGTTGACCGCAGCGGAAGCAGAGATTGCTGCGGTCGGTCTCGCTTGGACAGGTCGCCCGCGTGTGCCCGGTCTCGTGACACTGGTAGCAGCGCATGGGGCGTGCGGACAAAAGCACCACACGCACCACCGTCCACCCGACGTATACTCTTGTGTTCGGGGCCGTAATCTTTTTGGCAACTTCTACCGGGCATTTTACCCAGGCCGAGCCGCGACCGTTTCTCTCTTGCCGTATCTCGCCGACTTTTATGTCTTTGGCGGCGCAACCGCCAGGTCTAGCGATAGCCTCCGCTATTTCCGCCGCTGTCGCCGAATCATCCAGCCCCGAAATGCGTAATTCTGCACACTTCTGGGGTCTGGAGATGCGGACGTCCGTCTCTCCAATGACCTCCCTCAATTTGTTGGCGAGAGCATCCGCCTTTTCCCTACAGGCCGCGCCCGATATCTCATACATTCGAGCCCCGGTCACGGCCATCCTAAATTTGACCGATGGGATCTCCAGCGCCGCCAGATCGACTTGTCTCTTGGCCCTCTCCAGGATGTCCTTGTAGGATACACCGCGTTTCGCTGCGTCCTGCTGCAGCGTTAGGACGACTGCTGCAGACTTAGGGGCACGCAGTTTCCCGTTTTTCTTTTTCTTCTTTTTCTTATGTGCTGTATTTTCCTGTTGTTGTGCCTTCTTCTGCACCCTTCCCTTCTTTTTCACTACTTCTGTCCACGGCTGTGAGGAGGCGGGTCCTGATGCCGCTGATATTGTTGCGGCGTCGCGTCCCGCGGCCTCTGCCTCCGCGGCAGCAGCAGATTTCTTGACCTTCTTTTTCTTCGTTCGAGTCCCGCCGAAGGAACAAAGGATTCAAACAACGGATTCAAAGTTCTAATCAAAAATAGTTCACAAACTAAATAACAGGTCACGTACACACTCCAAGCCTGCAATTCCAAGGCCGCGGACTCAATCATATTAAATAAGGTATTATCTGATTAAATTTAAATAAACAACTAATTTCGAGACCAAATTGAGACATGGATTCTCCTTACTTGGAGAATATTACCTATAGAAAATCGAACTTGAGAAAAGCTACATCCGAACAAAATTTGATTTTTAATATAACAGATGATGATTCCTTTTCCACCTCTGTATTAGATTTATCAACAGAAAGTCAACCAAATGTTACACATAATACTTTGGAGGTTATAAATCTAAAATCTACAATAGAAAAATTACAAATGGAACTTACCTCAGCACACAATGAAATTGAAAATTTAAATTTGGAGTTAAAAGATTTGAAAAATCAGTTGGAAGTATGCAAAAAAAAGTATTCTATCTTAAAATCCGTCGCAGAAAGTCAAGATTTTACACCTAGGAAATCACTCAGCACATCGAAATCAAGTAAAATATTAAAAACACACACAAAATCATCAAGATCGTTAACGCCACTCAAAATAAAACCTAAAAACTCAACTTTGTCACATATTAATATTCAAGATTCAACTGAAAATAATTATTTATTACGCAAAAAAACGACGGAATCGCCGATCGCTACAAACAACTACATTGCGTTCCAAGGACGGGACAACACTGAAGGGCACTTGAGACAGAATAATATGATTTATGTATTAGGCGATCAACAAATGACCAGCTTATCAGTAGGCATTCATAACAAGCTTCGCAATTCTAAAGACTTTTACAATGCCTATTATAGTGTACATGGATTCGTTAAGCCTTATGCTACAGGTTATAAGATATTACAATATTGTAATGACTTGTGTGAATCGAATTTATTAACAAAAAATAGCATAGTTATTATTGGTATTGGTAGCAATGACAAGAATCCCTATAAACTGTTTACTGATATTTGTAATATCCTTGGCAAACTACAAAATGTGCAAGTGTTTATAGTAGGAGTAAAATATAATCGTTACCTTAATACTCATTTTCTCAATAATACAATTTATTCAATAGTTAAGAATTATGAAAACTGTTATTATATTCATCCTGACATAAACCCTATTGTAAATTCAATGTATAATTATAATTATGAGTATCACTTCTTATGTAAAATATGGTCAGAAATTAAGTGTATATTAATTAAAAACGTATATTTTAATAATTATCAACAAACCAAAAATGAGGTACTACAATTAAAACAAAATAAAAAATCTGAGATATGTATTGTCGGAGATCAATATACAAAAGGTCTTAGTAACGTAATACAAAAATATAGGCAAAATACGTGGAACGATAAATATTCGGTAATAGGTATTATAAAACAAAATGCCACTTACTCACAGATGTTTAACATAAGTAATGAATCAGCAAAAATGTTTACAAAATTAGACTATGTCGTTCTGGCTGCGAGTGTTAACAAAAGGAACTTGAATTCTTTTATATCTGGTATCACTTATACGCTCCCAAAATTAGCTCAAACAAATGTACTTATAGTTCCATATTGTGTAAATAGTAAAAACTTTATGTCAGACTATACTATTCAAACTAAATTAGCATCAACTTTTCAAGATTTCCCTAGTGTGAAAGTTATTAATATTGGCTACAGCTTACATCAAAAATCATTGTTAAATAAAATAAGTGAAAAAATAAATCTCGAAATAGATAGCAAAGATTATGAGAAAACATTTATATCCGGATTTAAGCAACAAATTAATAATAACCTTAGTAGAAGTCTTAAGCTTAAGAAAACAATTCCGGACTACTTCAGTCAGAACATTAACAGTAGGTTTAACAAAAACAATTACAACTTAATAACAAACAGTACATGCAAAAAAAATAAAATAACAGACTATTTCAAAAAAATATCACCTAAAAATGTTACAAATATAGATCAGTCTTTTTTATAAATAATGAAAACTTAACTATATTTCATCAAAATATTGCCGGAATCTTAAATAAATTGGACATATTACAGATTGCGTTAAAAACAGTTTTACAGTCAAAGGTAGGTTCTGTAGACATTATTTGCTTAAGTGAAACATTTTTGATGAAAAATTCAGAAAAAAATTTACAACTGCCGAATTATGAAGTTGCAGCGTACTTTTCGAGGAAAAACAAAAAAAGGGGTGGATCTTGCATACTAGTTAAAAAAGGACTACAGTTTAAATACCTACACATAAGTGAAAAATATGCTAAGGAACGCGTCTTTGAGTGTTGCGGAATAGAATTAGTTTGCTATAATATAATAATAATATGTATATACAGGGTGCCTAAAGAAGACATTAACTTTTTTATAAGTAGCTTGGATTCTCTGATAATAGAGTGCAGCCGTCTAAATAATAAAAAGATAATTATATGTGGTGACTGGAATATCGATGTAATGAAAGAGTCAAACGAACATAAAGAATTAAGGTCCGTACTACTAAATCACAACATACAAGTTAATATAAACCTACCTACTCGGGGTCGGTCCAGCATAGATTTAATTGTGAGCAACTTAAAATCATACAAAGCAGACGTTCACCATTTGGCTCTTTCTGACCATGAAACTGGGCAGACAATTACATTTCCGGTACATAATAAAAATAAAAAATCAAAGGCTAGCTATTACTTTACCAAACGGCGCGATTTTAATACAGACAACATTACAAAATTTTTGAATTACATGGCCTCGTTAACATTTAATGATGTATTTAATATAACAGATTGTGAAGAAAGTTTTAATAATTTTTTTGATATTTTTGTACTTTTATATGATCTTTGCTTTCCGTGGATAAATGTAAAAGTCAATAATAAGCCGATAAAAATGGGTTGGCTTACGAAAGGCATAAAAAAATCTTGTGCCGTAAAACGTATTTTATATTTTAAATATAGACATGATGCTGTGAATAAAAACGAATTATTAAAAAAATACAATAAATATTCCAGCATCTTAAAACACTGTATTAATACATCTAAAACAAAAAACAATAGTAAGTTTTTAAAAATGTCAAAAAACAAGTGCAAAGCCACATGGGCATTAATAAAAAATGATATTGATGGCAGAAGCACACGTAATAATATTGACAATATACAAGTAGGTGATAAAATATACACAGAAATAATTGACATTGCAGAATTGTTTAATAAATACTACATTGACATAACAAATAATAATCATAATAAGAATCCGATTGACGTGCTTGTTAAGAATAGAAATGACATTTTAGTTAACACTGAATCAAATTCAATATACCTATCTCCCTTAATTCCCAATGACATCTACAAAATTATTAATTCTCTGAATAATACTCAATCGACTGGATATGACCATATTAACACCAAGATTATAAAGTTGTCTGCAAAGTATATCTGTTACCCCCTCTGTCATCTAGTTAATCTATCCTTTGAACAAGGTCATTTTCCAACTGCGTTAAAAGTATCTGTAGTTAGACCTATCTTTAAAAAAGGCGAGAAAAATAATATGTGTAATTTTAGACCAGTTACATTAATACCAGTTATTTCAAAAATTTTCGAAAAGGCTATGCAATCTAAGATAGTGCAATATTTAAATTCAAGAAATCTATTTAGCAAACAACAATTTGGCTTTACAAAAGGTAGCTCCACAACACTGGCCTGTTTTTCACTAATAAAACAAGTAACAGAGGCAATTGACAAAAGGTTATCTGTAGCAGTAGTATTCCTTGATATGAGTAAAGCTTTCGATTTTGTTAATCATGAACGCCTATTAGATAAATTAAATAGATATGGTATAAGGGGGAATGCATATAAATGGTTTGAATCGTATCTAAAAGACAGAAAGCAATGTACTGAAATAACAAATATTATAAACAATAGAGAAATTTCTTATAGATCTGAATACAGAATCAATAGTTGCGGTGTACCACAAGGGAGTATTTTGGGTCCAAACTTATTTATAATATATATAAATGATTTGCCAAAAATTTTAAAACATGAGGGCATCATGTTCGCTGACGATACAACATTGCTAATAAAATCCTGCAAACAATATTTAAACGACGAGATTGAAAATGAAATTAAAAATGTGACGAAATGGTTGTATTGTAATAATTTACAGGTCAATCTAGAAAAAACTAAAATAATAAAATTTTATAAATCGACTAATAATAATGACAAACATTTAGAAATAAAAGTAAGCCCTATTAAATGCGTACCTTCTACTAAATTTCTAGGATTTATTTTAGATAGTAACTTAAATTGGAAAGATCACATAGATAATGTTTGTAATAAACTTAATAGGTTTGTATTTGCTCTGAGGAGGATAAAAAATATTGTTTCACTAGATGCCGCTGTAACAGCCTATCATGGATACGTTTCTTCAACATTAAGATATGGTTTAGTATTGTGGGGAAATTCAGTAGATTTAAACAAAGCATTCTTAATACAAAAAAAATGTATCAGAGCTATGGCAGGAGCTGATAGACTAGCACATTGTAGACCTCTTTTTAGAAAGTTTAAAATACTTCCTCTTGCTAGTCTATATATATTAGAATCGTGCCTATTTATAAAAAAATATACTGCGTTATTTGAAGATCAGAATTATAAACAAAATGCCAGATGTAAAAGAACCAGTAGTAAAAATATTACTATTCCAACACAGCGGTTAGCAATTCATAGCAAGAACGCATATTGCATGACTATTAAAATATACAATAATATACCCAATAGAATTAAAAATAATAATACTACATGCAATAAATTTAAAAACGAACTATTCACCTGGTTACTAGATAAAAGCTACTACACAACACAAGAGTTCTTTAATGATGTTATAGTTACCAAAAAATTCAAAAATATGTTTTAAATATTTATTTTATTCTGTTTTAAATTCTTTTTATTTTATTTTCTATATCTACATATTACAAATAAAATGACATAAATAATAATGATTGATTTGACATTGCTATAATAATTATTACTTAATTAATATAAGTTATTAAATATGATGATTTTGACATATTATAAATATTATTTAGATTTTATGATGATTAAGACAGATTTTAAATTTTGACTTATGAAAGGTTTTGGTGATATGATATAATTATTACAATTATTGTTTAAAAGTTTTTAATTTGCGTGATCTTTATTTATATTGTAAATATTTCCACGCCCTAGAGGCAGAAATTGTGACCTATATTGTATAACAACATCCTTGTATTACCAATTTCTTGGAAAATAAAATAATTCTTCTTCTTCTTCTTCTTCTTCTTCTTTTGAGATGGTCCAGGATTGAGTGGGGGCATCAGTGTTGACACCGCTGGTTCCAGCTCAGGCCTCTCAGTCTGTTGCGGCGGTTCTGCAGGTGATGAGGCAGGCACCGCACGGTCCTTCTTCTTTTTCTGGTCCGCAGCTAGTGGAGGGCGTTGCCGCGGCTCCGGGAGTAGCCGGGCCTCCAGGGACTCCAGTCGCGCGTCAAGACGTGCGCTAGACAAAGAGACCGCCTCTCGGACCGCCCGCTCTAGCATCTCTTCCACGCTGAGCGATGAGGCCGCAGGGGCATTATGAGGTCGAACAGTAAGGAGCTCGCGTTTAACAGCCGCGAGCTCGGTTTTCAATTCCGTGAGTTCCTTGTAGAGGCGTGTGTTAGCTGCCTCCAGGGCCCTTGTTTCCTGCGTCGTTGAGCGTCCAAGCAGTGCCGCGCATGACTCACGGATGTCATCTACTGCCACTTTGAGTGCCTTTACGTACGTTCCGCTTAGGTTTTTCGACGTTTTGGCCACTTTGGTAATGGCCTCTAGGCCCTGGGTTATTTTACAGCCCAGTTTCGCCGCTGTGACCTCGTTATCCTCCGCCATTAATACGTCCGATGAATTGGAGGATTCCGACAGACGATGTGAACGCGTCTGTTGGGTCCTCCTCGTCTCTTCCAGGAATTGACGTTCAGCCTCTACCTTGAGGGCCTCACGCTCGAGGGCGAGATGATCCTTTTTAGCCTTAGCCCAACCTACGTATTCGCCGGTGGTGGGCGGCCTGCCCCTGCCCCGTTTGGTGCACTTTTCGGTGGCCGCGCCCTTTCCTTTCTCCGAGTCTGGTTCATCGTCTGCATCACTTCCACGCCTCTTGCGGAAGCGTCGTCGTGTTCTTTCCCTCTCTTCCTCCTTCTCTTTTTCCTCTCGACTCTGAGAGACGGCGGTCTCGTTGCCGCTCTCAAAGTCGTCTGAAGTTCTTACCTCGAAGTCAAAGAACTTGCTTCCCACGGACGTGGGTGTCGCCGTCCGTGATCCACCTTCCGAATCCTCTAACCTTTCCACTTGCACAATCGGTATCCTATCAAAAAGCTTTAAGTCGTCGTGTTCTGTCCTTTGCCTCTCCCCACTCGTCGTCGCTACGACCTCCTCCTTCTCCTCTAGTGCATTACGTGGCCCCCCCGTATACACGGGCCGATCCCCCGCCGAAGCGGGAGTGTGGGATTCCCCATTGCTGGGACCCACCCGGGGAGTATTTTCCATATTGCACTCCATATTTGATCATGTATGGGCTGAGTCTGACCCGATCCATTAGGGGGGATTCTGCCCCACGACCTCGTTGCGTAGCCGCCTGCTCGCCATGCACCCCATCACCGGCCGACACCAGTTTAGGGTTAGGGACCCACGGGTCCATCCGTCACACAAACACACACACATTTTAATACGCAAGCACACAAAACGGTAAAGAAGAGTTAACAAAATGAGAAAGATAGTAGAAGAAAAGGTGGTGAAAAATAGAAAAACAAAATATACGAAGAAAAGAAGAGCAAACTATAAAAAGATGGTGAAAGACAGTGAAAGACCGGCGTTCAGCCGCCTGAGTACCTCACCCCGTGTAGAGAGCGGAGTGGCGCACCCAGGCGTTGCCCAGGGACACCAACGTGGAGGAACCGGTATCGCCCCCGATTCCCACGGCCTTAGGTTAGGTTAGGTTAGGTTAGGTTAGGTTAGGTTAGGTTAGGTTAGGTTAGGTTTTTTTTTTTTTTTTTTTTTTTTTTTTTTTTTTTTTTTTTTTTTTTTTTTTTTTTTGTTTTTGTTCCCCCTACCATAAGCAGGGCCAATTTTTTGCTTGTTTTGTATTTACTGTTTATGTTTAGTTTTAGGTACAATTATTATTCTTACATTTCCATTTCTATTTCTATCACATTACATTTCTCTTTTCTTATTGCATTTCTATTTTTACATTTACACTTCTACATCTCATTTCACATCTACACAATTTGCATTGCACAAAATTTTACATCTCATTTTTGCATTTTCTCAATTTCTTTCTACATTTCTCTTTCTTTCTTGCTTGCTTATATAACACTGTTTCTTACTTTCAATTTCTACATTTTGCTTGTTTTTTGGTTACAATTTATGTTTTTTATTTTTAATTACAATTTTTATTCTTACATTTACATTTCTATTGCTATTACATTACAATTCTCTTTTCTTGTTACATTTCTATTTTTACGTTTACAACTTCTGCATCTCATTACCTATCTACTTTACACATTTTGCTTTAAATTTTTACATCATTCACTTTTTTACATTTTCTTGCTTACTTATATAACTCTATTTCATACTTATGTTTGTACATTTCTTACTTTCTTTTACATTTATCACTACATTACATTCACTTACACTACTTCTTATGTTGACTTACATTTTTCTTTTTCAAAAATTTCATTCCTTTTTCTTTTATTCTTACATTTCTCTTTTAATTCACATTTTTAATTTGTATTATGCTATGTCTAACTATTACACTCCTTTCCTGTTTCTATCATGTTCTACATTTCTTTACACTTTTTTACATTCCTTCCGTATATTTACTTTGCTTTATTCCTTACTCATCCCACTACTCCCATCCATCACCATCACTCAGCCCGGGACGCCCGCCCCGGAGTTTTTTGCACAAAAATTATTGCATAATAATTATTGTTTGCAGTTTGTGTTTTTCCACAGCGCGTTGTTTGCCAATAGTCCCAGTATACAATTATTTGGGACAGCGGGAGGTTACATTTTTTCCAAAGCTTATGCTATATATGCTTCCTTATTTACAATAATTCCATATATATGCAAAGTTTTATATATCCAAATTTTTATACCCCCCGCTGTCTGCCTACCTCCTTCCTTCACATCATTGGTTTTAAATTAATACAATTAATTGCAATTTCCAATGCTGGGGTTTACAGGCGGCTTACTGGCACTATTGGTGTTCGGCATAAGCAACCGTTGCACGCGCTATGGCGTCCCACCTCTGACGGACCGGACACCCCGCGCTGAATGCATTGTGATTGATGTTATCTAGCTTTTCATTTTTGCAGTTGATGCAACAAGCATTCTTTCCCACCTTCAGCTCCTCGCACTGGGACTGGTGATGTGTCCCGGAGCAATGGCTGCACCTCTCCTCGGCGGTACTGCAGAACCGCCGCCCATGTCCGTACCCTAAACAGCGTGAACACTGTATCAGGGGGGACTGGTCGGCGACTCTAACACGCTGCATATCTATATATAGATAGCCCGCCTCGGTGAAGCACAACCACAGCCCCGGCGACACAGTCAGCACCACGTGCTCAGTGCCTGCATCCTTTCCCCGCTTTCTGTATTTGACCTCCATCCTACAGTCCTTCTCGTCCGGGACCTGCTGTATGAGGTGCTTATTTTGACTTTTTATTGCTTCTATTATGTCATCATTGGTGTTGGACTTAAGCACCCCATACAGCACGACCTGCGGATCTTTATTGTCTATGCTCTGGACTTCTAATTTCCCCCCACTCTTCTCTATTCTTTCTTTGATCTTATTTCTGTCCTCCTTATTACTTAATCCTATGATAACTTTCCTATCTTTTCCTTTTCTAATCCTTTCTATTTTAATTCCCTCTTTCTTTGCCTCTATAATTGCTCCTACTTCTGTCACTATCTCTGCACTTGTCATAAAGTCTTCCCTATCTGTCACTACTAAAGAGTGGAGGTTAGGTTAGGTTAGGTTAGGTTAGGTTAGGTTAGGTTAGGTTAGGTTGAACTCAAATTTTCCTAGGCGAAGCCTATGCTAGTCGACGGATATTTGTGTTCTTGGCGTCCAGCGAAAGCTGTATCTTTGGCGGTTTTTTCGGTGAAAAAAATATCTCGGTGCGCCATCTGGTTCCCGAGATAATCCACTTTTAGTTGTAGACTGCTAACTTGTTTAAATTCCCATACATCGGTAGAGATAGTCATCCACGTAGAACAACATCGGTCGACTACTTTTGTCCCGGTGTTGTTGTGCGTGGGGGGCCCTCCCTGTGTGGGAATATTTTTGTACATATAGTTCTAGGTTAGTTTAGTCATTTAGGTGTATTTTTGATTTTATTTTGGTGTAGGTTTTTTATATATAATTTTATTAATAATTGATTTTGTGTTCGGGCCATCTGCCGAAACATTTGCTAGGAGTCGTATCCAATATCAGGGGTGTGCCCTGGGGCACCCCCAGTTTTTATTGCTGGCAATATGCCGAAGGGTGTTGAGGAAGTTGGGGGGAAGGGGAATGATTGTGAAGGGGGGAATAGTGCACGATCCGGACGGGGGCTTAGGCTCGAGTTCGGAGAGGCACTGAGTGGTGAGGAGAGGAATAGGAGCGTTCGTCGGCAGGGCTACGCCCGACCCGGGATAACGCTAGAGGAGGTCTTAGGGGACTGGTCTATGCAGTCCAACTCCGAGTCGGAGGCCAATCGAGGAAAACGCTCTTTTCCTTTTCAAGGGGGGGCTTCTGGCTCGGACACGGAGGATGTTGCTGAGGACTACTTGGACGGGCGGAAGAATGCTGCCAAGCGCGGAAGGGCTCGTGGGGCTGCCACTGGTGCCCGACAGGCTCTAAGAGACCGGATGGAGGTAGCCCGAGAGGCCGAATTTGTCGCTGCACTCGACAAGAGGGCGTATATGAAGACGGTCTCGGACCCCGGAGAGCAAGAGATCCCTCCTGGCCCCTTGGACCTGGACGTCGACAGTCTGGGGGCGAAGGATCTAATGCAGGCGGCTGAGGCGAACCTGCAGGAGATCCTTAGTCTGGCTGGCAGATCCACCAATTTAAAAGGGGGATATGCCAGCAAGATTCGTCGGGCAACGGGCACCGTTAAAACGGTGCTCGAGACCCTAATGGTGCGCACGGAAGCCGAAGAGACTCGCCGCCTCCGTGCAGACAATGGGAGGTTGCAACGGGAGGTGGCAAACCTCCGGGAAGAGGTGCGCGCCTATAGGCGCGAATACGAGGAGGCAAAGAAGGCGGCGTCTAAAAAGTCATCGTCATTGCCGTCGTCGAGTCCGATGTCCAGCGAACAGCTGGGCATCCTCGAAAATAATATCGCCAGGTTGGTCGGCAATCTGGTTGACGGCCGCCTGGCGGCATTGGAGGACAGACTTCCGCCTCCTCGCGTAGTTCGTCCGCCGTTGGCCGCGGACAAAAAGAAGGACACCCGCGAAGCTCGGTCAGCTGCTGTTGTTGATCGTGAGGTGCCACCGGAGCGAGAAGGGTCACCGGTTTTAGGTACCTCACGAGCAAAAATGGCCCCAAGAGTGGCCCCGGAAAGGAGCCGGGAGGAGTTTCCGGCGCTACCGGTGCGCCCTGTGGTGAGGCCGACGCCTAACTCTGGGGCGTCTAAGACCTCGAAGGGGGCTGGATGGACCAGCTTTGGACCTTCCAAGTCCAAAGCGCACAAGACAGTGGCAGCGGTGCCAGCTCCTGCACCTGCTCCTGCTCCAGTTCCTCCGGCCTCAGAGGCCTGGATCGAGGTCGTGAGGCGCAAGGCGCCTAAGAAGAAGGCGCAGGGGACAAAAGCCCCCTCTGCGCACAAACAAAAGAAAGGCACCAAGCTGGTGGTCCCTAGCTCCTCCGCCGTAATAGTTAAGTTACGGCCGGAGGCAGCTCAACAAGGGGCAACCTATGGCTCGGTGCTAACGAGGGCCCAGCAGAACCTCAACATGGAGGAACTTGGCATCGGGCCCTTAAGGGTGCGCATGGCAGCGACTGGGTGCCGTCTTATAGAGGTGCCAGGGCGGAATAGCGCCGAGCAAGCGGATGCCCTAGCCCGAAAAATGGGGGAGCTGCTGAACGGAGTAGCGGACGTGGTAAGGCCCGTCAAAACTACGTGTTTTCGTCTGACGGGCCTTGACGAGACTGCAACGGTAGACCGGGTCATATCCGCTGTCGCTGCAGAGGGGAGCTGTACCGTGGAGCAAGTGTGGGTCGGAGAGATCCATTTCGGCCCACGTGGGATTGGTTTTGCCCGGATGTCGTGCCCATTGATAGCAGCTAAAAAGCTGATACAATTGGGCGCTATCCGGGTAGGCTGGAGTAGGGTACAGCTCCACCATGAAGGGGTCCGTCCCAGGCACTGCTATAGGTGCTTGGGGAAAGGGCACACGGCGGGACTGTGCAGCTGCGAAAAGGACCGCAGCGGCCTCTGCTACCGCTGCGGACAGCCGGGACATAAAGCGTCCGGCTGTGACTCCACCGTGCCACACTGTGCAGTCTGCAGCGACGCCGGAATGAAGGCTGATCATGTGATGGGGGGTAGATCATGTAACCCCCCATCCATTCGTGGAAAAGTTCCCACCTCCCCACGCCCACCGGGGAGGGAGCCGGTGGCGCCTGAGGCCGAGATGTCTGAATAATGCCAGGACATCTCGGCTTCTTACAGGGCAATATTAACCACTCTGCTGCGGCTCAAGACCTCTTCTTGCAGTCGATGGCGGAGTGGTTAATTGATGTGGCGGTGGTTGCGGAGCCCTACTTCGTACCCCCTCAGCCGCATTGGGCTGGGGACTCTGAGGGCTCCGTCGCCGTTGTGGTGAGGCCAGGTGCTGGCCCCCCCCTCATACCCAGAATGAGGGGGCCAGGGTACGTCGTTGCTGCTCGGGGAGATATTGTAGTAGTAGGAGTCCACTTCTCCCCGAACCGCAACCTAGCCGCCCTAGAACAATTCCTCGATGTTCTAGGGCCGCTGATCAGGAGGCTAGCCCCCCTCCCCATAATAGTGGCAGGGGACTTCAACGCCAAGTCCTCGGCGTGGGGTTCCCCTGTCACTGATCCGAAGGGGAGGGAAGTGGAGGAGTGGGCTTTAGCCTCGGGACTGTCCCTTCTCAATACAGGGACAGTCCTCACCTGCGTGCGGCGGACGGGCGGTTCAGTGGTGGACCTGTCGTTCGCCACTCCCGCCGTTGCGCGCAGGGTGGCAGGGTGGAGGGTGGTAACGGAGGTGGAGACACTCTCGGACCATCGCTACATACGGTTCGAGGTGTCTCCAGTCTCCGCATCGAGCTCGGCGTCAGGGTCCAGGGGACGTAGCAGGTTCCCGCGTTGGGCACTCACAAAGCTCAACCGGGAACTGGCGGAGGAGGCGGCCATCGTTGGCCGCTGGAGCCTCCCGTCGATGGATGACATGGGGGTGGACGAAATGGCTGGCTGTGTCGGCGACGTGCTCACAAATGTCTGCCGGGCAGCCATGCCTAGAGTATGGGGTCCTCCCCCTCCTCGGCGGGCGGTGTATTGGTGGTCGGCCGAACTGGCCGACCTTCGCGTCGCCTGCGATGCGGCGCGCCGCGCCTATGTTCGCAGCAGGCGGCGCCGTCCCCAGGACGAGGAGCGTGATGGCCGGCTGTTCAGGGTCTACCGTGCCAAAAGGGAGATCCTGCAGCTGGCCATCAGTCGGGCCAAGGAGCGAGCGTGGCTGGAGCTGGTGGAGGGTCTGGATAATGACCCGTGGGGTCGACCGTATAAGAGGGCGCGAGACAAACTTCGCGCCCAGTCGGCTCCACTGACGGAAACGCTCCAGCCGGAACTGCTGGGGAACATCGTCCGGGAGTTGTTCCCGGACCCCCCGGCAGGTTTCGCTCCACCGCAAATGGCCCGACGGACGCCGGGCTCGATGGAGGAGGGTGTTCCGCCACCCGTCACCGACGCGGAAATGGAGGGGGTTCTGTCCCGCCTCCGTAGTAAGAGAAGGGCGCCTGGTCCAGACGGGGTGCACGGGAAGGTATTATCTATAGCTCTCGTGCACCTCGAAGACAGCCTTCGGGAACTGTTCAACCGCTGTCTACAGAGCGGTCAGTTCCCGAAGGCGTGGAAGGAGGGTCGGCTCGTCCTGCTACCTAAGGGCGGGCGACCACCGGACTCTGCGTCGGCGGTGCGGCCGATCGTGTTACTGAACGAGGTGGGCAAGGCGTTTGAACGTGTAATAGCCTCCCGCCTCGTTCAGCACTTGGAGGAAGGACCGGGGCCCGGACTGTCAGACTCACAGTTCGGGTTTCGGGCCGGTCGGTCGACCATCGACGCAGTGAGGCGCCTGAAATCGGTGACGGATGAAGCGGAACGCGGGAGGGAGGTGGTGGTGGCGGTGTCCTTGGACATCGCCAACGCCTTCAACAGCCTTCCCCACAGCGTAATACGCGAGGCACTGAACTATTTCGAAGTGCCTCCGTATCTCGGGAGGCTGTTGGACGCGTATCTCTCCGATAGGGAGATCGTGTTCGAGGATCGGTCGGGGTCCTTAGAGAGGCGGCAGGTCGAGTGCGGGGTCCCTCAAGGTTCGGTTCTGGGACCGAATCTCTGGGACGTCGGCTATGACTGGGTCCTGCGGAGCGGCATCCTCCCCGGAACAGATGTCATCTGCTATGCAGATGACACTTACGTCACGTTCCGGGGAAGGACGTATCAGGAGGCCGCGCGGCTGGCTGAGGAGGGGGCAGCCCTCGTTGTCAGCCGCATAGAGCGCTTGGGGCTTCGGGTACGCTTAGACAAGACCGAAGCCCTGCTCTTCCGCGGACCCGGGAGGAAAGGACCCCCACCGGGTGCACGACTCCTTATCGGAGAGACGGAGGTCAGGGTGAGTCCAACCCTTAAGTGTCTCGGACTCACCCTGGACGGGAGGTGGACCTTCGGCCCCCATTTTCAACAGCTGGGGCCGAAGGTCGTGAGGGTGGCATCAGCGCTGGGCCGGCTCCTACCAAATGTGGGGGGGCCCAGCCAAGCCTGCAGGCGGCTGTACTCCGGAGTCTGTCGGAGTATGGCCCTGTACGGAGCCCCAATTTGGGCGGATGCCCTCACCGTGCGTAATGTGGCCCAGCTGCACAAAATGCAGCGGGTCATAGCGGTGAGGGTCATCAGGGGCTACCGTACAGTCTCCTGGGCGGCAGCTACTGCCCTGGCGGGGGAACCGCCTTGGGAGCTCACGGCAAGGGTCCTTGCCGAGACGAACCTCCTCGTGTCAGAGGGGAGGTCACGTGGTGAGGTCCCCCCGTGGGAGGAGCTAAGGCGGTTCCAAAGGCTGGGAGAGCAGTGGTTGCTGAGGAGGTGGGGTGAGGTCCTGGCGCAGTCGCCGTATGGTCAACATACGGCCGTGGCACTGCGACCAGTCCTTGCGGCGTGGATGCGCCGCAAGAGGAAACCCCTCACCTTCCGCCTTACACAGGTGCTCACCGGGCATGGATGCTTTGGTGCGTACCTGTGTAAGGTCGCCAGGAGAGAGCCTACGCCAGCCTGCCACGAGTGTGGCGCTGCGGAGGACACGGCCCAGCACACCCTCGAGGTGTGCGACCGATGGGCCGTGCAGCGCCACGATCTCGTGGCAGTGATTGGGCGGGACCTCTCGCTCTCGAGTGTGGTTCGCTGCATGCTCGAGAGCGATGAGGCCTGGCAGGCGGCGGTCTCTTTCTGCGAATCCGTAATTTCGCAGAAAGAGACCGCGGAGCGGGACAGAGAGATAGATCCATCCTCTGTTCCGCTCCGCCGGCGTAGGACGGGAGTGCGGAGGCGTCGCTTTGCGAACCTCCAATCTTCCGTCTAACGGGGCTCCGGGAGAGGATGGGAACCTCCCCGGCTTAGCTAGTCCCGGCGCCGAGGGGGACGCTTCAGGTTGTCGGAGCGGCCCCTAATAGTGGTGGAAGTCCGGTCCCTATAGAGGTAGACCGGCCGGTCGCGGGGGGTGTCCTGTGCTAGACAGATCCGGGACACTCCCCTTATAGCGGCTGATGGCAATCCGCAGGTTAGTTTTAGTGGGTAAACCGGCGAGTCGCGCCGGGAGTCCCACATACCCCCGGGTCCCCCAACCCGGGAAGGGCGTAATGACCTTTCCCCTGCGAGATCAAAAAAAAAAAAAAAAGGTTAGGTTAGGTTGGGGGCGATACCGGTTCCTCCACGTTGGTGTCCCTGGGCAACGCCTGGGTGCGCCACTCCGCTCTCTACACGGGGTGAGGTACTCAGGCGGCTGAACACCGGTCTATCTCTATCTTTTCACCATCTTTTTATAGTTTACTCTTCTTTTTTTGCATTGTTTTATTTATTTCATCTATCTTTCAACACCTTTTCTTTCTATCTTTTCTCTTTTATTTATTCTTCTGTGCGTGTGTGTTAGGTTTTGCGTGTTAGATTTTTGTTTGAATGATGATGGATGGGCTTTTACGGCCCCTAATCCTTGGATTGTGGTGCCCGGCCTTGGGATGCGTGGCGAACGGGCGGTTTCGTCGTAAGGGCACTGGGGCAGAATCCCCCCTAATGGATCGGGTCAGTATCAGCCCACAACTGACAAGCATGGAGGTACAGCAAACGAAAAATTCTCCCCGGGTGGGTCCCAGTAATGGGGAATCCCACACTCCTGCTTCGGCGGGGGGTCGGCCCGAGTATACGGGGGGGCCTAAATTTGCTTTGGAGGTAGAGAGGAAGGAGGCCGTCGCGACGGCGAGTGGTGGCGCAACAACGCGCGTTAGTCCGGGGCCGGTGCCCATAACCACACCGGAATCGGACCCGATGGAGATTTCCGGGGACCTTACAGCCCCCAAAACCAACGACGCTAGGCATGTCCAACGGATTCCGATTGTGATAATGGAGAGGATGTCGGATTCGGATTGTTCGCTTAACACAATGCGAACAGCGGTGAGCTCTCGCGCATCCTCGCACGATAGAGCAGGAAGTAGTTTGACTGGCAAGCGGAGACTCTCAAACTCCCGGTCAGGCTCAGACGATGGCGGCTCGGAGCGATCTATCCGCTCAGAGTCACGTCGCAAGAAATCCGTCCCTGCCAAAAGGGGGAGAGGACGTCCCCCCACAACTGGGGAATACGTAGGGATGGCTGATGCCAAAAGGAAGTACCTGGATCTGGAGCACGAAGAACTGAGGCTCCAGGCCGAGAAGGAGGTCGCTGCGGCTCTACAAAAAGCGCAGCGACAGGCGGAAAGACAGGCGGAGATCGCAAATACTGGACACGCGGAACGTGCGGCGCTTGATGCTCTCCCGGCCGCCACCAAACTTAAAACGGTTGGTGAGCAAGGCCTGGAACTTATAAGAATGGTCCGCACGAAAAGTGGTAATTTAAAGGGCACTTTTACCAAGGCCCTCAAAGAAGGAGAAGCCAAGGTCGAGGAATCTTTCCGAGGTCTCGTCTCCCTCAAGGAGGACACCCTCAAATTAGAGGCCGAAAATCTGCGCCTCAGGGAAGAGATAGCGCAGTTGCAGGAAAAGGCAAGTCGGGCACAGGAGGTGTCGTCACGACAGCCGCCCCCAGCAAGTGTGGCAGAAAATGTAAAAGGACTGACTGTTGCGGGGCTGCGGGCCATGTTTGAGGAGTTTTCTCGCTCCATCATGGAGAGAACCTCAAATATGGTCAACGCCCGTATTGAAGCCATGGAGGATCGTCTGCTCCCAGCCAAGCGGCTTCGACCGCCACTGGCAGCAGACAAAAACAAGGACGTAAATATTGAAACTCACCGTTCTGAAGATTGGCCCGCCCTCCCACGAGCTGGACCATCTAGAGGAACGCCAACTCCAGTTCCAGCGGCGACAGTAAGAGCAGCAGCTGCTCCAACTCTAGCGGCTTCTGCACCTGAAAAAGAGAAGTCAGTTAGTAACACAAAAAAGAAGGGAAGGAAACAAGGAAAGCCATCGGCAGAACAACAGCCAGCTCCATCAGTAGCTGTTACCCCCGGCCCCTCACCACCTCAAGGAGAGGGCTGGAGTACAGTAGTTAGGAAAAAGGGGAAGAGTAAGGCAAAACCGGATGCGACAAACTCGGACATGACACACCCGGATACAGCTAAGGCGCGGCCGAAGGGGGCACCGAAAGCCTCCCAAAAGTCGCAGCCCAAGAAAAAGACAAGAAGAAGGAGGAACGCAGCTCCCGCTACCTCTGCAGTGGTGATTACGCTGCAGCACGATGCGGTAGAGCGCGGAACAACATATAAGGACGTCCTCAATAAGGCCCGACAAGGGATTAACTTGGCGGAACTAGGTTTGGTGGAAGGCGTCCGAATCAGGCAGGCGGCAACGGGGGCTCGAATCATGGAGCTCCCGACTAGCGCGACTAGCGAAATGGCGGACCGGTTCGCCGAAAAGTTGCGGGGCGTCCTTGCTGGAGATGCCAGAGTCGCCAGGCCGGTGAAGTGCTCAGACGTTCGCGTCACTGGCTTGGACGACACCGTCACGAAGGAGGCCGTTCTGGCTGCGGTCGTAGCAAAGACGAGCTGCCCCCCGGAACATATCAAGGGGGGCGATATTCGCGAGGGCCCTGGGGGAACCGGAACCATGTGGGTTCAGTGTCCCGTGGCTGCCGCCAACACCTTGGTAGCTGCGGGTCGCTTGCTCGTTGGCTGGAGTTCGGCGCGTGTCCAGCCCTTAGAACCGAGGGTGATGAAATGTTACCGCTGCCTCGAAGTCGGTCATACGGCGCGGCGGTGCGACTCAGAAGTGGACAGAGGCCAACTGTGCTTCCGGTGCGGTCAAGCCGGGCACAAGTCTTCCTTCTGCACGGCAAAGCCTCACTGCGTGGTTTGCTCGGCGGCGGGAAGAAATCCCAACCACTCGATCGGCGGAAAGGGTTGCGCTCCTCCGAAGAAGGGGCGCAACAGAAGAGCCAAAACTCAAGCGACGGGTCGGCCTCAGGCACGACAGGAGGAACTAATGGACATCAACAATGGATAGACAACCATTGCAGTTCCTTCAGACGAACCTGAACCACTGTGCCGGCGCCCAAGACATGCTTTTCCAGGCTCTGGTGCAGTGGCAGGTAGACATCGCGATAGTGGCCGAGCCCTACTACGTCCCAGCTCGCACCAACTGGGTAGGGGACCTGCTGGGCTCCGTCGCTATCTGCGCTTCCGATGCTGGCCCGCCGCTCCTATTGCGGGACAAAGGCCAAGGGTTCGTGTCGGCGGATTGGGGGAAGTACACAATCTTCGGTGTATACTTCTCCCCCAACAAAACCCTCGCCGAATTTGAGGACTTCCTGGGCGAGTTGCAGGCGGCAGTCTTAAGAGCGGCCCCAAGGCCCGTTCTTGTCGCCGGCGACTTTAACGCCAAGCACTCAGCCTGGGGCTCTCCCGTGACCGACGCTCGTGGTGACGCAGTGCTAGAGTGGACTGTCATGACCGGCCTCTCGCTATTAAACCGCGGGGACGCGCCTACATGCGTTCGGCATCAGGGGAGTTCGATCGTCGACCTCTCCTTTGCCAGCTCTGCGGTTGGAAGACTGGTCCACGACTGGAGGGTGGTGGAGGACTTGGAGACACTGTCGGATCACTTATACATCCGGTTCAGTGTTTCCTCCTCGAGAGTTGACCAGACGGTCCCGACTACATCGACGCGTGCACCGGAATTCCCGCGCTGGGCACTTACGAAGATGGATAAGGAGGCGCTCGATGAGGCAGCGCAGGTGGAGGCCTGGACACCGAGGCCTACGGCTCCCATCGCCGTCAACGAGGAGGCGCTCTGGTTTCGCGAAGCCCTCACCAGGATTTGCGATGCCGCCATGCCCCGAGTGAAGCACCGCCCTCCGAAGAGGCAGGTGTATTGGTGGTCGGATGTGATCGCGGAACTCCGGCATCGATGCATCAGAGCGCGTCGGCCATACCAACGGCAGCGAAGCAGAAGAGTGCGGAACGAATCGTTGGAGAGGCGGCTTGGGGCGGAGTATAGCGCAGCCAAAAGTGCTCTACGCCTGGCCATTATATTGGCTAAGGACACTGCCCGGGAGGAGATGCTGGCGGAGTTAAATCGGGACCCGTGGGGTCGCCCGTATCGCGTGGTGCGGAACAAGATCGGCCGCGGTCCGCCAGTCATGGAGACGTTGCCTCCGGAGCAGTTGCCCGTCATTGTGTCGGCACTGTTTCCGACCGTCGCGGGCTCGGTGCCGCCAAACGACGTCGGGCCGGCACCGGGCGAGGAAGTGCCACCTGTATCGGAGGGAGAATTAGACGCAGCCATTTTCAGGCTTAGCGAGCGCAAGACTGCCCCGGGCCCGGACGGAATCCCCGGCCGGATCTGGGTAAAGTCCATGGGGCCACTCAAGGATAGGATGCGGGACCTGTTCACAGTGTGTCTCGCGCAGGCGGAGTTTCCCGAGTGCTGGAAGGAGGGTAGGCTTGTTCTGCTGAGGAAGGACGGCCGCCCTGTTGACTCGCCTTCGGCCTACAGGCCTATCGTCTTGCTAGACGAGGCCGGGAAGTTATTGGAGAGAGTGATTGCATCTAGGGTCACCAAACACCTTGAGCGGGAAGGGCCTAACCTCTCCGAGGCACAATATGGCTTCCGAACGCAGCGCTCGACCATAGATGCAATCCTCAAAGTCAAGGAGTTCTCAGAGGAGCACACGACAAACGGCGGAGTGGTGCTGGCGGTGTCATTTGACATCGCCAACGCATTTAACACCTTGCCCTTCGATGCCATCGAGGAGGGCCTCCGCTATCACGAAGTGCCTTGGTATCTCCGCAAAATCATCGGAGGGTACCTTAGGAGACGGACTATCATCTGTACTGGACGTAATGGTGTTGCCGTCCGGATTGTGACTTGGTGCGGTGTTCCACAGGGGTCTGTTCTTGGCCCTCTCCTGTGGAACATCGGATTCGATCGCGTCCTGCGTGCCGCACTTCTCCGTGGGCTTCGTGTCATTTGTTATGCTGATGACACCCTGCTCTTAGCCCGCGGAGAAACATTTGAGGAGGCAATTCGCCTAGCGAGAGTCGGCGCATCACAGGTGGTGGCGCGTATTGAGAGACAGGGGGTGCGGGTCGCGCTGCAGAAAACGGAGGCCATATTCTTTCACGGACCCCGGAAACGCCCCCCAGCGGAACTGTCCCTCCGAATCGGAGACGTGAGTGTGCCGATCGGCACGGAGATGAAATACTTGGGTCTCGTCTTGGACTCGAGGTGGTCCTTCGCCGCGCATTTCCGCCGGTTGGCACCAAAATTGAAGAAGACGACTGTGGCCCTTGGACGCCTCCTGCCCAACATCGGAGGTCCAGGGTCCACTTGCAGGCGGCTCTATACGGGGGTCCTTCAGTCCATGGCCCTCTATGGAGCCCCCGTCTGGGCGGATAATCTGAGTGCCCAAAATAAGGCGCTCTTGCGGAGTCCTCAGCGGATGATGGCGTTGCGAATGGTTCGCGGGTACCGTACCGTGTCCTGCGACGCAGCGCTCGCTCTCGCCAGAACCCCTCCATGGGACCTTGAAGCCCGCGTTCTGAGCGAGATATACTACCGCACGGTTGAAGTAAAGAGGAGAGGAGAAAGAGTGTCCCCGGAGTTGACTGCTCGATGGCGCCGCCAAGCGCGCATCATAATAATGCGCTCTTGGGAGGACCGATTGGCGTCCCCAACAGCCGGACACAGGGTGGTGGCGGCAATTCGGCCGCACCTTCAGGAGTGGGTGACGCACTGCAAGGGCACCCTCACCTACCGGATGGTGCAGATGTTGACTGGGCATGGTTGCTTCGGCCATTACCTGCACCACATGGCTAGGAGGGAACCAACGCCCCAGTGCCACCATTGTAATCACGGAGACGACACTGCGCAGCACACGCTCGAGGCCTGCCCTGCCTGGGTAGAGCAACGGGCGGTGCTTTGCGCCTCTATCGGATTTGACTTAACGCTCCCGGCTATAATAACAGCTATAGTCCGGTCGAGCGAATCATGGACAGTGATGGCCACCTTCTGCGAGGACGTAATATCACAGAAGGAGGCCGCAGAACGGGAGAGGGAGGCGGACGAAGCCGCAAACCCCGTTCGCAGGAGGCGAGGAGGGCGCAGGCGCGCTAATTACGAGCGCCAGCTCCCGCCCTAACACGGACTCGGGCGACGGATAGGGGAATCCGCCGCCCATTGCACGAGTCCCATCCGGTCGCAGAGCGCCCGGTGCCTCGGGCTGCTTTCCCGGAGTGGATGGCAACTAGCCTAAAAACTAGTCTGCCGCGCGGAGGGTTTGCTGCAGAAGCAAATGCCGCTAACTGGGCCGCTGCTGTTATCGCCTCAGGCGGGTCCGGCGGCCCAGCAGCATAGCGGAGGAGGAGGCACCGATGGGTTTTAGTGGGTAACCCCAGGTGCGCTCCTCACCCCGCACCCGGGCGAGTCC
Organism: Phengaris arion; assembly: GCA_963565745.1. Classification (NCBI taxonomy): domain Eukaryota; kingdom Metazoa; phylum Arthropoda; class Insecta; order Lepidoptera; family Lycaenidae; genus Phengaris; species Phengaris arion. The sequence continues at coordinate 53,200 of OY751449.1, read as the reverse complement.
CACATACCCCGGCGGTCCCCCCCAGTCCACTGGGGATTCATAAAGAATTTCCCATCGTTAAAAAAAAAAAAAAAAAAAAAAAAAAAAAAAAAAAAAAAAAAAAAAAAAAAGGTTAGGTTAGGTTAGGTTGAGCTCAAACTTTCCTAGGCGAAGCCCATGCTAACCGACGGAAGTTTGCGTTCACGGTGTCTACCGAAAGGTGTCGCTTTTGGTGATATTTTGGCGTTGGAATTATCTCGGTACCTATCTTGGTTCCCTAGATAATTAATTTTTTGTTTGTTAAACTTTCTTTTACTGATTCCCATACATCGGTCGAGAAAGTCATCCACGTAGGGCAGCATCGGTCGACGATTTTCGTCCTGGTGTTGTTGTGCGTGGGTGGCCCTCCCGGGGTGGGAATATTTTTGTATATATTGGTTTAGGTTAGTTTTATAATTTGGGTGTATTATTATTCGTAAAGCGTAAGGCGCCGAAGAAGGCCAAGGCCAACAATGCGCCACCAGCCTCGAAGGAGGCGAAGAAGAAAGGAGCTAAGCTCGTTCTCCCTAGCTCCTCCGCCGTCATTATAAAGCTTCGGCCAGAGGCGGTTCAGCAGGGGCAAACCTATTCCTCCGTGCTGACCAGGGCCCAACAGCAGATCAAAATTGACGAGCTGGGAATTGGGCCCTTAAGGGTACGAACGGCGGCCACGGGGGCACGCCTCATCGAAGTTCCGGGACGTGCCAGCGGCGAACAGGCGGACGTCCTGGCAGAGAAAATCGGTGCGTTGTTGGTGGGCGTCGCGGATGTGGTCAGACCCGTCAAAACAACAGACTTTAGGTTGACGGGTCTAGACGAGACCGCGACGAAAGAGGGCGTAAGGGCAGCAGTAGCTGCGGAAGGGGGCTGCTCAATGGGGCAAGTGTGGGTCGGGGAGATTCATCTCGGCCCACGGGGGGTCGGCTCGGTGCGAATGTCATGCCCGCTGGCAGCTGCGAAAAGGCTGCTCCAGCTTGGCGCAATTCGCATCGGCTGGAGCAGGGTGCGGCTCCAGCATGAGGGAGCTCGTCCCAGGCACTGTTACAGATGCCTGGGCAAAGGGCACTCAGCGTGCTCCTGCCCCCCTTCTGAAACAGACCGCAGTGGATTGTGTTATCGCTGCGGTCAGCCGGGCCACAAGGCGGTCGGATGCCAGGCGGAGCTCCGGTGCGCGGTCTGCCTAGCCGCCGGCAGGAAGGCAGATCATGTGATGGGGGGTAGAGCGTGCAACCCCCCATCAGTTCGTGGAAAATTCTTCTCCTCCCCAAGTCCATCGGGGAGGGGGCTGGTGGCGCCTGATGCCGAGATGTCCGAGTAATGCCAGGACATCTCGGCTTCCTTCAGGGTAATGTGAACCACTCCGCCGCGGCTCAGGATCTCTTCCTTCAGTCGATGGCGGAGTGGTTAATAGATGTGGCGGTCGTGGCGGAGCCCTATTATGTTCCTCCCCTGTCGCATTGGGCTGGGGATGACGTGGGCTCCGTCGCAATAGTGTCGAGGCCAGGTGCTGGCCCCCCCCTCATACCCAGAATGAGGGGGACTGGATATGTTGTTGCCGCTCGGGGAGACGTAGTAATAGTAGGTGTTTACTTCTCCCCGAACCGCAACCTAGCTGCCCTAGAGCAATTCCTTGATGCTCTAGGGCCGCTGATCAGGAGGTTAGCCCCCCTCCCCGTCGTGGTGGCGGGGGACTTCAACGCCAAGTCCTCGGCGTGGGGTTCCCCTGTTACTGATCCGAAGGGGAGGGAAGTAGAGGAGTGGGCTTTAGCCTCGGGACTGTCCCTTCTCAACACAGGGACAGTCCTCACCTGCGTGCGGCGGACGGGCGGTTCAGTGGTGGACCTGACGTTCGCCACTCCCGACGTCGCGCGCAGGGTGGCAGGGTGGAGGGTGGTAACGGAGGTGGAGACACTCTCGGACCATCGCTACATACGGTTCGAGGTGTCTCCAGCCTCCGCATCGAGCTCGGCGTCGGTGTCCGGGGGACGTAGCAGGTTCCCGCGTTGGGCACTCACTAAGCTCAACCGGGAACTAGCGGAGGAGGCGGCCATCGTTGGCCGCTGGAGCCTCCCGTCGTTGGAAGGTTTGGGGGTGGACGAAATGGCTGGCTGTTTCGGCGACGTCCTCACTAACGTCTGCCGGGCAGCCATGCCTAGAGTTTGGGGTCCTCCCCCTCCTCCTCGACACCGGACGGCGGTGTACTGGTGGTCAGCCGAGCTGGCCGACCTTCGTGTCGCCTGCGATGCGGCGCGCCGCGCCTATGTTCGCAGCAGGCGGCGCCGTCCCCAGGACGAGGAGCGTGATGGCCGGCTGTTCAGGGTCTACCGTGCCAAAAGGGAGATCCTGCAGCTGGCCATTAGTCGGGCCAAGGAGCGAGCGTGGCTGGAGCTGGTGGAGGGTCTGGATAATGACCCGTGGGGTCGACCGTATAAGAGGGCGCGAGACAAACTTCGCGCCCAGTCGGCCCCACTGACGGAAACGCTCCAGCCGGAACTGCTGGGGAACATTGTCCGGGAGTTGTTCCCGGACCCCCCGGCAGGCTTCGCTCCACCGCAAATGGCCCGACGGACGCCGGGCTCGATGGAGGAGGGTGTTCCGCCACCCGTCACCGACGCGGAAATGGAGGCGGTTCTGTCCCGCCTCCGTAGTAAGAGAAGGGCGCCTGGTCCGGACGGGGTGCACGGGAGGGTTCTATCTATAGCTCTCGTGCACCTCGAAGATAGCCTTCGGGAACTGTTCAACCGCTGTCTATAGAGCGGTCAGTTCCCGAAGGCGTGGAAGGAGGGTCGGCTCGTCCTGCTACCTAAGGGCGGGCGACCACCGGACTTTGCGTCGGCGGTGCGGCCGATCGTGTTACTGAACGAGGTGGGCAAGGCGTTTGAACGTGTAATAGCCTCCCGCCTCGTTCAGCACTTGGAGGAAGGACCGGGGCCCGGACTGTCAGACTCACAGTTCGGGTTTCGGGCCGGTCGGTCGACCATCGACGCAGTGAGGCGCCTGAAGTCGGTGACGGATGAAGCGGAACGCGGGAGGGAGGTGGTGGTGGCGGTGTCCTTGGACATCGCCAACGCCTTCAACAGCCTTCCACACAGCGTAATACGCGAGGCACTGAACTATTTCGAAGTGCCTCCGTATCTCGGGAGGCTGTTGGACGCGTATCTCTCCGATAGGGAGATCGTGTTCGAGGATCGGTCGGGGTCCTTAGAGAGGCGGCAGGTCGAGTGCGGCGTCCCTCAGGGTTCGGTTCTGGGACCGAACCTCTGGGACGTCGGCTACGACTGGGTCCTGCGGAGCGGCATCCTCCCCGGATCAGATGTCATCTGCTATGCAGATGACACTTACGTCACGTTCCGGGGAAGGACATATCAGGAGGCCGCGCGGCTGGCTGAGGAGGGGGCAGCCCTCGTTGTCAGCCGCATAGAGCGCTTGGGGCTTCGGGTACGTTTAGACAAGACCGAAGCCCTGCTCTTCCGCGGACCCGGGAGGAAAGGACCCCCACCGGGTGCACGACTCCTTATCGGAGAGACGGAGGTCAGGGTGAGTCCAACCCTTAAGTGTCTCGGACTCACCCTGGACGGGAGGTGGACCTTCAGCCCCCATTTTCAACAGCTGGGGCCGAAGGTCGTGAGGGTGGCATCAGCGCTGGGCCGACTCCTTCCGAATATAGGAGGGCCCAGCCAAGCCTGCAGGCGGCTATACTCCGGAGTCTGCCGGAGTGTAGCTCTGTACGGAGCCCCAATTTGGGCGGATTCCCTCACTGCTCGCAACAAGGCCCATTTGCGAAGAGCGCAACGGGTCATAGCAGTGAGGGTAATCAGGGGCTACCGTACAGTCTCCTGGGTGGCAGCTACTGCCCTGGCGGGGGAACCGCCTTGGGAGCTTACGGCAAGGGTCCTTGCCGAGACGAACCTCCTCGTGTCAGAGGGGAGGTCACGTGGCGAGGTCCCCCCGTGGGAGGAGCTAAGGCGGTTCCAAAGGCTGGGAGAGCAGTGGTTGCTGAGGAGGTGGGGTGAGGTCCTGGCGCAGTCGCCGTATGGCCAACATACGGCCGCGGCACTGCGTCCAGTCCTTGCGGCGTGGATGCGCCGCAAGCGAAAACCCCTCACCTTCCGCCTTACACAGGTGCTCAGCGGGCATGGATGCTTCGGTGCGTACCTGTGTAAGGTCGCCAGGAGGGAGCCAACGCCAGTCTGCCATGAATGTGGCGCTGCGGAGGACACGGCCCAGCACACCCTAGAGGTGTGCGACCGATGGGCCGTGCAGCGCCACGATCTCGTGGCAGTCCTTGGGCGGGACCTCTCGCTCTCGAGTGTGGTGCGCTGCATGCTCGAGAGCGATGAGGCCTGGCAGGCGGCGGTCTCTTTCTGCGAAGCCGTCATTTCGCAGAAAGAGGCCGCGGAGCGGGACAGAGAGAACGATCAATCCTCTGTTCCGCTCCGCCGGCGTAGGACGGGAGTGCGGAGGCGTCGTTATGCGAACCTCCAAACTTCCGTGTAACGGGGCTCCGGGAGAGGATGGGAACCTCCCCGGCTTAGCTAGTCCCGGCGCCGAGGGGGACGCTTCAGGTTGTCGGAGCGGCCCCTAATTGTGGTGGAAGTCCGGTCCCTATAGAGGTAGACCGGCCGGTCGCGGGGGGTGTCCTGTGCTAGACAGATCCGGGACACCCCCCTTAAAGCGGCTGATGGCAATCCGCAGGTTAGTTTTAGTGGGTAAACCGGCGAGTCGCGCCGGGAGTCCCACATACCCCCGGGTCCCCCAACCCGGGAAGGGCGTAATGACCTTTCCCCTGCGAGATCAAAAAAAAAAAAAAAAAAAAAAAAAAAAAAAAAAAAAAAAAAGGTTAGGTTAGGTTAGGTTGGGGCTCAGCCAGTTCGTCCTCGTTCGTGGCCCTGGGCAACGCTTGGGTGCGCCACCCCGTCTTTTGCGGGGTGAGGTACTCACGCGGCTGAAGGCTGGCGCTATCTTGTCTTCTCTATCTTTCACCACCTATTTTGTTTAACTTTCTTGTTTTTGCATTCTTTTATTTTGTTTTTCTATCTTTCACCACCTTTTCTTTCATCTCTAACTATCTTTCTTTTTGTTTTAACTCTTCTGATGGGGGAGCTCACTCCCGAAAAAAGAGACCGCGACCCGGGGTGTCGGAGTTTTGTATGAATGGCAAGTTTTAAAAATTCACTACCTCAGGAGGGTACCTTAACCGGAGAATCCTTCGGCGGGCCTTCAAGCCCGTCCAGCCCCACGTATTCTGAGGGGGGCAAAAATTTGCTTTTACCTACGGCGATCTCCGGGGACCATTCTGTCCCCAAGCACGACGACTTAATGCATGCACAAAGGATTCCGATTGTTCAACTGGAAAGAATGTCAGATTCGGATTGTTCGCTGTCTACGATGCGAACAGCGACAAGCTCTCGCGTGCCCTCGCGCGACCGAGCGGGAAGTGTAGCCGGCAAGAGGAGATTACCAAACTCTGGGTCGGCTTCTGATGACGGAGGCTCCGAGCGATCCGCTCGCTCAGACACTCAGAAAAAGAGAACCGTCCCTGCCAAAAGAGGACGTGGGCGTCCCCCAACAACTGGGGAGTATGTCGGAGTAGCAAAGGCAAAGCGTGACTTGCTGGACCTAGAGCACGAAGATCTTAGGCTCCAGGCCGAAAAAGAAGTCGTTGCGGCGCTGCTAAAAGCGCAGCGACAAGCGGAATTGGCTGCAAAGAAACAGGCAGAGCGCGCGTCACTTGATGCTCTCCCGGCCGCTACCAAACTAAAAACAGTTGGCGAGCAGGGCTTGGAGCTCATTAAGATGGTGCGCATGAAAAGTGGGAATATGAAGGGCACATTTATAAAGGCCCTCAAAGATGGTGAAGAGAAGGTTGAGGAGTCTGTTCGCGGCCTCGCCTCTCTTAAGGAGGATACGCTCAAACTTGAGGCCGAGAACATACGCCTCAGAGAAGAAATAGCGCTGCTGCGGGAAAAGGCGAGTAGACCATATAAACCGCCGCCCCCAGCAAGTGCTGTCAAATCATCTGCAGCCCCAGCTCAACAAGGCGACTCAGAGGAAGTAACGGTGGCGGGCTTGCGGGCAATGTTCGAGGAGTTCTCCCGCTCTATAATGGGGAGAACCTCGAACATGATCAATGCGCGCATCGAGGCAATGGAGGACCGTCTGCTTCCAGCTAAGCGGCTTCGACCGCCACTGGCAGCAGACAAAAGGACTGACAACAACGGCACTCACCCGACTGAGGACTGGCCCGCCCTTCCACAGGCAGGGCCCTCCAGAAGCACGGTGACTCCGGCTCCGATGGCGACAGCAAGGACAGCAGTTGCTCCAACTCCAGCGGCGGCTGCACCTGCAACAGAAAAGATAGTTAAAAATAAGAAGACCAAGGCAAACAAACAAGAGAAGGAGAAACCGGCAGAACATCAGCCGGCCCCGCCTACGGCTGCTGTTCCCGGCCCCTCATCAGAAGGAGAGGGCTGGAGCACAGTGGTTCGTAAGGGAAAGGGGAAGAAGAAAACGCAACTGGATGTGACAAACCTGGATTCGACACACCTGGCTAAGACAAAGGCACGGTCGAAGGAGGCCTCTAAAATCCCCCGAAAGCCGGAGCCCAAGAAGAACAAGACCAGACGACGGAGTAACAATGCTCCCGCTACGCATGCGGTCGTAATAACGCTGCAACACGATGCGGTAGAGCGTGGCGCTACATATAAGGATGCTCTCATCAAGGCCCGTCAAGAGATCAACTTGGCGGATCTAGGATTATCGGAGGGCGTCCGAATTAGACAGGCGGCAACTGGAGCCCGAATAATGGAACTCCCCACCAGCACAACGAGTGAAATAGCTGACCATTTCGCGGAGAAGTTGCGAGGAGTACTTGCCGGCGTTGCTAGAGTCGCTCGGCCCGTCAGATGCTCCGATGTGCGGATATCTGGCCTTGATGACTCGGTTGCGAAAGATGCTGTTTTGGCTGCGGTCGTGGCTAAGACGGGCTGCTCCCCGGACCATGTGAAGGGAGGCGACGTCCGTGAGGGTCCCGGGGGAACCGGGACTATATGGGTGCAGTGCCCCGTGGCTGCCGCCAACACCTTGGTGGCTGCGGGTCGCTTGCTGGTCGGTTGGAGCTCGGCGAGAGTCCAGCCCCTGGAGCCCCGCTCCATGAAATGCTACCGCTGCCTCGAAGTCGGTCACACGGGGCGGCGGTGCACCTCGGAGGTTGATAGGAGCCAGTTGTGTTTCCGGTGTGGGCAGGCCGGACACAAATCTTCCTTCTGCACGGCTAAACCCCACTGCATAGTTTGCTCAGAGGCGGGTAGGAACGCTAACCACTCAGTCGGTGGAAAGGGTTGCGCCCCCCCTAAGAGGCGGCGAAATAGAAAGGCAAAGCCTCGAACGGCGGGTCGGTCACAAGATCGACAGGGAGATGCGATGGAAACCGACAATGGATAGGCGTCCATTGCAACTTCTTCAGACGAATCTGAACCACTGTGCCGGGGCCCAGGATCTGCTCTTTCAGGCTCTGACGCAGTGGCAGATAGATATTGCAATAGTGGCTGAGCCTTATTACATCCCAGCCCGCAACACCTGGGTTGGAGATGTGCTTGGCTTGGTCGCCATCTATGGCTGTGACACAGGCCCACCGCTTCTAACGCGGGAGAGAGGCCAAGGATTTGTGGCGGCCGATTGGGGAGAATACACTATCTTCGGGGTTTACTTCTCCCCAAACAAAACCCTCGCAAATTTTGAGGAGTTCCTTGGCGAGTTGCAAGCGGCAGTGTTAAGAGCGGCCCCAAGGCCTGTTCTTGTCGCCGGCGACTTTAACGCCAAGCACTCAGCCTGGGGCTCTTTAGTGACCGACGCTCGAGGAGATGCCGTGCTTGAATGGACCGTTCTGACCGGTCTGTCGCTTTTAAACCGCGGGGATGCACCAACATGCGTTCGGCCGCAGGGAAGCTCGATCGTCGACCTCTCCTTCGCCAGCCCTGCGGTGGGACGACTGGTTCAGGACTGGAGGGTGGTGGAGAGAGTGGAGACGCTGTCGGACCATTTATATATCCGATTCAGCGTCTCCCCCTCGAGTTTGACACGACCGGTACCGCGCTCGCCGGAAAGCTCGACAGAGTTTCCGCGCTGGGCTCTGACCAGAATGGACCCGCAGGCACTGAAGGAGGCAGCCGAGGTGGAGGCCTGGACGCCAAGGACCGCGGCTCCTGTTGATGTTAATGCGGAGGCACGCTGGTTCCGGGAGGCCCTGTCCCGAATATGTGACGCGGCAATGCCCCGCGTTCGTGGCTCTCCTTCAAAGAAACAAGTATATTGGTGGACGGACACGATCGCGCAACTCCGACAGCAATGCGTTAACGCACGTAGACCATACCAACGCCAAATACGCAGGAGGACAAGGAACGAGTCGCTGGAAAGACGACTCAGAGCTGAATACAGCGCGGCCAAGAGCGCTTTGCATTTGGCCATTCAACAAGCAAAGGAGGCTGCTCGGGAGGAAATGCTGGCGGAATTGAATCGGGACCCATGGGGTCGCCCGTATAGAATGGTGCGCAACAAGATCGGCCGCGGTCCGCCAGTAATTGAGGCGCTGCTACCAGAGCAGCTTCCCTTGATCGTGTCGGCGCTTTTCCCGACGGTCGAGGTCTCTGAGTCGCCAACTGATTTTGAGTCGGCGCCACTGGAGGAAATTCCGCCTGTCTCAGATGGCGAGCTCGACGCGGCTATCCTTAGGCTGAGCGAGCGAAAGACTGCGCCCGGCCCGGACGGAATTCCCGGACGGGTTTGGGTTAAGTCCATGGGTCCGCTGAAGGAGAGGATGCGCGAACTCTTTAGCGCGTGTCTGACCCAGGCGGAATTCCCACAGCACTGGAAGGAGGGAAAGCTGGTGCTCCTCAGAAAAGACGGTCGCCCGGCTGACTCACCTTCGGCCTACAGGCCCATAGTGCTACTGGATGAGGCCGGAAAACTCCTGGAGAGAGTGATCGCGTCTAGGGTGATCAAACACCTTGAGCGAGAAGGTCCAAACCTGTCCGGGGCCCAGTTCGGCTTCCGCGCGCAGCGCTCCACCATAGACGCGATCCTCGAAGTGAAGGAGTTCTGCAAGGAACAGACGGAGAACGGCGCAGTAGTGTTGGCGGTGTCATTTGACATCGCCAATGCATTCAACACCTTGCCATTCGAGGCAATCGAGGATGGTCTTCGATATCACAGACTTCCTCTATACCTGCGCCGTATCATTGGAGGATACCTCAGAAGGAGGACAATTGTTTGTATGGGGCGAGACGGATTGGTATTTCGATTCGTTACATGGTGCGGTGTTCCGCAGGGGTCTGTACTTGGCCCACTCCTGTGGAACATCGGGTATGATCGTGTCCTGCGAGCGGCCCTTCTCCGTGGGTTACGTCTCGTCTGTTATGCCGACGACACCTATCTTCTAGCTCGCGGAGAAACTTTTGAGGAGGCGATTCGTCTGGCGAGAGTGGGCGCGTCCCAAGTCGTGGCGCGTATCGAGGCGCAGGGGTTGAGAGTCGCCGTGGAAAAGACGGAGGCCATATTTTTCTATGGACCCCGGAAGCGGCCCCCCGCGGATGCATCCCTTCGCATTGGAGAGGTCAGCGTGCCAATCGGATCGGAGATGAAGTACCTGGGTCTGGTCCTAGATTCCAGGTGGACCTTCACTGCACACTTCCGCCGATTGGTACCTAAACTTAAAAAGACGGCCGTGGCCCTTGGACGTCTCCTGCCCAACATTGGAGGTCCGGGGTCCACTTGCAGGCGGCTCTATACAGGGGTCCTTCAATCTATGGCATTGTATGGAGCCCCGATATGGACGGAACATCTTAGCGTCCAAAACAAGATGCTTTTGAGAAGCCCGCAACGCGCAATGGCGCTGCGGATAATACGCGGTTACCGTACGGTGGCCGGCGAAGCGGCGTTAGCGCTGGCAGGGTCCCCTCCGTGGGACTTGGAGGCTCGTGTGCTGTCGGAAATATACTACCGCACAGCGGAGGTGAAAGAACGTGGAGAACGGGTGCCACAAGAACTGGCAGCCCGATGGCGCCGCCAGGCGCGGATTATAATAATGCGCACCTGGCAGGACCAAATGGCGTCACCAACTGCTGGCCACAGGGTAGTGGCAGCGATCCGGCCGATACTGATAGAATGGGTGGCACACTGCAAGGGCGCCCTGACATATCGGGTGGTGCAGATGTTGACAGGGCACGGGTGCTTCGGCCACTATCTGCACCACACGGCTAGAAGGGAACAAACGCCCCAGTGCCACCATTGCCCGGACGACGACGATACGGCGCAGCACACGCTCGTGGCTTGCCCAGCCTGGACCGAGCAGCGAGCGGAGCTATGCGCCGTCCTCGGATTTGACCTAACCCTCCCGGCCATACTTTCATCTATGGTCCGGTCGAGAGAAGCATGGGAAGCAGTGACCACCTTCTGCGAAACTGTTATGTCGCAGAAAGAGGCTGCAGAGAGGGAACGGGAGGCAAATGAAGCCGCCGATCCCATAAGAAGGAGGCGTGGAGGACGCAGGCGCGCACAACATGAGCGCCAACTCCCGCCCTAAAAGAGCTCGGGTGACGGATTGGGGAATCCGTCGCCCATTGCACGAGCCCTCTCCGGTTGCAGAGCGTCCGGTGCCTCGGACTGCTCTCTCGGAAACAGCGGCAGCCGTCACTGACAGGCAGCCGCGAGGAGGTTTTGCTGCTGCCGCTAACTGGGCCGCTGCTGTTATCGTCTCAGGCGGGTCCGGCGGCCCAGCAGCATAGCGGAGGAGGAGGCACCGATGGGTTTTAGTGGGTAACCCCGGGTGCGCTCCTCACCCCGCACCCGGGCGAGTCCCACATACCCCGGCGGTCCCCCCAGTCCGCTGGGGATTCATAAAGAATTTTCCATCGTAAAAAAAAAAAAAAAAAAAAAAAAAAGGTTAGGTTAGGTTGAAACTTGAACTTCCTTAGGTGGAGGGTATACTTACCGACGGATGTTTAAGTTCATGGTGGCTTTTGATGCGCCTATAGTGTCTCAATTTTTGGGTGAAAGTTTTATCTCAAGATTCCAAGTGGTTTCTGAGATATTGCAATTTTAGTGTTTTCGGGTCTTATATCAATTTTCTATATGATCTAGTCGGGAAGTCATCCATGTAAAACAACACTGGTCGACGAGTTTGTCCCGGTGTTGTAGTGCGTGGGTGACCCCCGCGTGGGGGGAAACAATTTGTAAATATTCTTTAGGGTTAGTTCTTTGCTTTAAGTGTAGTTTTCATTTTGTATTTGGTGTCGGTTTTTTAATTATTATTGGTTTACGTAAGGTTTTTGTTTTCGGGCCATCTGTCGGAACATTTGCCTGTGGTCCTATCTTATATCAGGGGTGTACCCTGGGGCACTCCCAACTTTATTGTTGGCACCATGCCTAGGGGAGATGAGGATTTGGAGGGGAGGGTTAGTAGATCGATGGGGGGGGTAAGTAGGTCTTCAGAGGGGGGACTTATCTTAACTTTCGGTGAAGATAGGAGTTCGGGGGGGAATCCTGTAAATGCCGATACGGGAGTTGGAAATCGAGTGGAGGAAATGGATGAGGAGCGGCGATCGGCCAAGCCCACAGAAAGGTCAAGGGGTAAAGCCAAAGCGGGCGTAACCTTGGAGGAAATCTTGGGCATGGAGTCAATGCCCTCAGGGTCAGAGTCGGAGTTAGGGGCTAACAAGCGTCTCTTTTCGGAGCTCTCCGGCTCTGACACGAAGCAGGCAGACAGCGAAGCCGTGAATGCCCAGTGGGCCAAACGTGGTCGAGTGCGTGGTTTGCCGAGCAGGCTTTCTGCTGCTCGTCAGGACCTGCGCGATAGGACTGAAGACGCTAGGGCGGCGGAATTTGTTGCCTCCCTGGAAAAGAGGTCCTACAGAAAGGAGGCGGTTGCAACCAATCCTGTGCCGCCGGGACCCCTTGACATTGATGTCGAGGCAATGGGGCCAGCGGATTTGATAAACGCGGCCGAGAGCAATCTACAGGAGATCCTCGGCATTGCGAACAAATCCGCCAACCTTAAAGGGGGCTACGCCAATATGATAAGGCGTGCCACCTCAACGGTGAGGGTGGTGATTGAAGCGCTTGGGGCGCGCACCGAAGCAGAGGAGACTCGCCGACTCAAAGCCGACAACAAAAGGCTTCAGCGAGAGTTGGCGAATATCCGAGAAGAAGTGCGCGCTTACAAGCGCGATTTCGAGGAGGCTCGGTCCGAGGTGGCCAAAGATAGGCGCTCTCCGATGTCCAGCGAGCAGCTGGGCATCTTGGAGAGCAACATTGCCAGGTTGGTGGGCAACCTGGTGGACGGTCGAATGGCAGCTTTGGAAGATCGACTGCTGCCACCAGTTGTGGTTCGCCCACCCCTGGCAGCTGATAAAAATAAGGCGGCGCGCGGGAGGAAGGCCGACAGTGAGAGTCGTCCTGAACTCATTCCGGCACCGGTGGAAGTTCCGGTACGAGACGTCTCACCGGTGCTTCTGTCTTCCACGGCAATTCGTCGTCGGAATCGGGAGGAGTTCCCTGCACTTCCGGTGCGCCCTGAAGTGCTCCCTGCTCCTGCTCCTGCTAAAAGGATGAGCAAGGGGAAGGGACCTAAACCGGCGGAGAGGCCCAATCTTGGCTCATCAAAGGAGGTACCTGCTGCAACCGCAGGTGCCTCAAAAGAGGCGCATGCGGCGTCAGCAGGTGCCTCGAATGGGCCCACAACGGAATGGACCGAAGTCGTCCGCCGTAAGGCCCCCAAGAAGAAGGCCCCATCGAAGTCTCCGGTGGTTGCGACCGTGAAGAAGCCCAAGGTGGTGATGCCTCGCTCCACGGCGGTCCTGGTCAAATTGCGGCCGGAGGCCACAATAAACGGAGCTACTTACGGCTCCGTCTTACAGAAGGCGGAGTCCAAAATTAAGCTGGAAGAGTTGGGTATCGGGCCACTCCGAATACGTCAGTCGGCAACCGGGGCAAGACTGATAGAGATACCTGGCTCCTCCAGTCATGATAAGGCGGACACCTTGGCAGCTCGTCTTGCCGAGGTTCTGGCAGAGGAGGCGCAAATCTCCAGACCCGTGAGAAGTGCTGATTTCAAGCTCACGGGTCTCTCAGACTCGGCGACTGTGGAAGGAGTCAAATCTGCGGTCGCCAGGGAGTCTGGCTGCCTCCCCGCCCAAGTCTGGGTGGGCGAGATACAGCGAGGTCGCATCGGGGCGGGCTTTGCCCGAATGAGCTGCCCAGTGACGGCGGCCAAGAAACTGGTGGCGCTGGGCAGCATTGCTGTTGGGTGGAGCAAGGTCTCGCTCCACCTGGTAGATGCGCGTCCCAGACACTGTTTCCGGTGCTTGGGTATGGGGCACTTTGCCGCGTTGTGCCCCTCATCGAAGGACCGCAGCGGCCTATGCTACCGCTGCGGCGAGCCCGGCCACACCGCGTCCGGGTGCAAGGCTGATCGTCCAAAGTGTGCGGTCTGCTCCGATGCGAGCAGACCGGCGGACCACGTTATGGGGGGCAGAGCATGCAACCCCCCAGTGACTCGGGGAAAAGTTCCCTCCTCTCAACCTGGGAGGGGACCGGCGGCGCCTGAAGCTGAGATGTCAGAGTAATGCCAGGACATCTCAGCTTCTTACAGGCCAACATCAACCACTCCGTTGCGGCTCAGGATCTATTCCTACAGGCCGTAGCGGAGTGGGGTGTTGACGTGGCGGTGGTCTCGGAGCCCTACTATGTCCCTCCCCAGCCGCATTGGGCTGGGGACGATCAGGGCTCCGTTGCCATAGTGGTGAGGCCAGGCGCTGGACCCCCCCTCATACCCAGAATGAGGGGCCCCGGGTACGTGGTTGCGGTTTGGGGAGAGTACGCAGTAATAGGCGTGTACTTCTCCCCGAACCGAAATTTGGCGGCCCTGGAACAGTTCCTTGATGTTCTGGGGCCGCTTGTGAGGAGGCTAGCTCCCCTCCCCGTTATCGTGGCGGGAGACTTCAACGCCAAGTCCTCGGCGTGGGGGTCTCCAGTCACGAACCCGAAGGGAAGAGAGGTGGAGGAGTGGGCGCTGGCCGCGGGGCTGTCCCTGCTCAATAGAGGGACAGTCCCGACGTGCGTGCGGCGAATGGGCTCGTCAGTGGTGGACCTAACATTCGCCACTCCCGTTGTCGCACGTCAGGTGGAGGGGTGGAGGGTGGAAACAGAGGTGGAGACACTCTCAGACCATCGCTACATAAGGTTCGAGGTGTCTCCATCCTCCGCATCGAGTTCGGCGTCGCAGTCCAGGGGGCGTAGCGTGTTCCCGCGTTGGGCACTCTCAAAACTCAACCGGGAACTGGCGGAAGAGGCGGCCATCGTCGGCCGCTGGAGCCTCCCGTCCTGCGAGGGAATGGAGGTGGAGGAAATGGCTGGCTGCTTCGGCAACGTGCTCTCTAGCGTGTGTCGAGCAGCCATGCCGAGAGTTTGGGGTCCTCCCCCACCTCGACGGGCGGTGTATTGGTGGTCGGCGGAGTTGGCCGACCTTCGCACCGCCTGCAATGCGGCGCGTCGCGCCTACGTTCGCAGCAGGCGGTGCCGCCCCCAGGACGTGGAGCGGAATGGTCGGCTGTACAGGGTCTACATGGCGAAAAGAGAGATCCTGCAGCTGGCCATCAGTCGGGCCAAGGAGCGAGCCTGGCTGGAGCTGGTAGAGGGGATCGAGAACGATCCCTGGGGCCGACCGTATAAAAGGGCGCGAGATAAACTTCGCGCCCAGTCGGCCCCCTTGATGGAAGCGCTCCAGCCAGAGCTACTGGGGAACATCGTCCGGGAGTTGTTCCCGGACGCCCCCGTAGGCTTCGCTCCGCCGCGAATGGCCCGACGGACGCCGAACTCGATGGTGGAGGGTGTTCCGCCACCTGTCACCGACGCGGAAATGGAGGCGGTTCTGTCCCGCCTCCGTAGCAAGAAGAAGGCGCCCGGTCCGGACGGGGTGCACGGGAGGGTTCTGTCGATAGCTCTCGTGCATCTCGAAGACAGCCTTCGGGAACTGTTTAACCGCTGTCTACAGTGCGGCCAGTTCCCGAAGGCGTGGAAGGAGGGTCGGCTCGTCCTGCTACCAAAGGACGGCCGACCACCGGACTGTGCGTCGGCGGTGCGGCCGATCGTACTGCTGAACGAGACGGGTAAGGCGTTTGAACGTATCCTAGCCTCCCGTCTTGTTCAGCATTTGGAGGAAGGCCCGGGGCCCGGACTGTCAGATTCGCAGTTCGGGTTTCGGGCCGGTCGGTCGACCATCGACGCGATAGGGCGCCTCAAGTCGGGGACAGGTGAGGCGGAACGCGGGAGGGAGGTGGTGGTGGCGGTGTCGCTGGACATCGCCAACGCCTTCAACAGCCTTCCCCACAGCGTGATACGGGAGGCACTGAATTTCTTCGGCGTGCCTCCGTATATCGGGAGGCTGTTGAAAGCGTATCTCTCCGATAGGGAGATCGTGTACGAGGACCGGTCGGGGTCCCTAGAGAGGCGGAGAGTCGAGTGCGGCGTCCCGCAGGGTTCGGTTCTGGGACCGAACCTTTGGGACGTCGGCTACGACTGGGTCCTGCGGAGCGGCCTTCTCCCCGGGATGAGTGTCATCTGCTATGCGGATGACACCTATGTCACGTCCCGGGGACGAACATACCAGGAGGCTGCGCGGCTGGCTGAGGTGGGAGTATCCCTCGTAGTCAGCCGCATAGAGCGGTTGGGGCTTCGGGTACGTTTGAACAAGACCGAAGCCCTGCTCTTCCGCGGACCCGGGAGGAAAGGGCCCCCGCCCGGAGCACGACTCCTTATCGGAGAGACGGAGGTCAGGGTGAGTCCAACCCTTAAGTGTCTCGGACTCACCCTGGACGGGAGGTGGACCTTCGGCCCCCATTTCCAACAACTGGGGCCGAAGGTCGTGAGGGTGGCGTCAGCGCTGGGCCGACTCCTGCCTAATATAGGAGGGCCCAGCGAAGCCTGCAGGCGGCTATACTCCGGGGTGTGTCGGAGTATAGCCTTGTACGGAGCCCCTATTTGGGCGGACTCCCTCACCGCTCGCAATAAGGCCCAGCTGCGAAGAGCGCAGCGGGTCATAGCGGTGAGGGTAATCAGGGGCTACCGTACAGTCTCCTGGGTGGCGGCCACTGCCCTGGCTGGAGATCCGCCGTGGGAGCTCCGGGCGTCGGTGCTCGCCGAGGTGCACCTCTTCGCGTCAGAGAGGAGGGCACAGAACGGCGAGTTTCCGACGTGGGAGGAGCTCTTGCGAGTGCGGAGGCTGGGGCAACAGTGGTTGCTGCGAAGGTGGGGTGAGGTTCTGGAGCAGTCGCCGTACGGCCAATATACGGCCGCGGCACTGCGTCCGGTCCTTGCGGCGTGGATGCGCCGCAAGCGAAAACCCCTCACCTTCCGCCTTGCACAGGTGCTCACCGGGCATGGATGCTTCGGTGCGTACCTGTGCAAGGTTGCCAGGAGGGAGCCAACGCCAGCCTGCCATGAGTGTGGCGCTGCGGAGGACACGGCCCAGCACACCCTAGAGGTGTGCGACCGATGGGCCGTGCAGCGCCACGATCTCGTGGCAGTGCTTGGGCGGGACCTCTCGCTCTCGAGTGTGGTGCGCTGCATGCTCGAGAGCGATGAGGCCTGGCAGGCGGCGGTCTCTTTCTGCGAAGCCGTCATTTCGCAGAAAGAGGCCGCGGAGCGGGACAGAGAGAACGATCAATCCTCTGTTCCGCTCCGCCGGCGTAGGACGGGAGTGCGGAGGCGTCGTTATGCGAACCTCCAAACTTCCGTCTAACGGGGCTCCGGGAGAGGATGGGAACCTCCCCGGCTTAGCTAGTCCCGGCGCCGAGGGGGACGCTTCAGGTTGTCGGAGCGGCCCCTAATTGTGGTGGAAGTCCGGTCCCTATAGAGGTAGACCGGCCGGTCGCGGGGGGTGTCCTGTGCTAGACAGATCCGGGGCACTCCCCATATAGCGGCTGATGGCAATCCGCAGGTTCAGTTTTAGTGGGTAAACCGGCGAGTCGCGCCGGGAGTCCCACATACCCCCGGGTCCCCCAACCCGGGAAGGGCGTAATGACCTTACCCCTGCGAGATCAAAAAAAAAAAAAAAAAAAAAAAAAAAAAAAAAAAAAAAAAAAAAAAAGGTTAGGTTAGGTTAGGTTAGGTTAGGTTAGGTTGTGCTTGGGCGGGACCTCTCGCTCTCGAGTGTGGTTCGCTGCATGCTCGAGAGCGATGAGGCCTGGCAGGCGGCGGTCTCTTTCTGCGAAGATGTAATGTCGCGGAAAGAGACCGCGGAGCGGGACAGAGAGATGGAGATATCCTCTGCTCCGCTCCGCCGGCGTAGGACGGGAGTGCGGAGGCGTCGCTTTGTGAACCTCCAAACTTCTGTCTAACGGGGCTCCGGGAGAGGATGGGAACCTCCCCGGCTTAGCTAGTCCCGGCGCCGAGGGGGACGCTTCAGGTTGTCGGAGCGGCCCCTAATTATGGTGGAAGTCCGGTCCCTATAGAGGTAGACCGGCCGGTCGCGGGGGGTGTCCTGTGCTAGACAGATCCGGGACACTCCCCATTTAGCGGCTGATGGCAATCCGCAGGTTAGTTTTAGTGGGTAAACCGGCGAGTCGCGTCGGGAGTCCCACATACCCCCGGGTCCCCCAACCCGGGAAGGGCGTAATGACCTTTCCCCTGCGATAACAAAAAAAAAAAAAAAAAAAAAAAAAAAAAAAAAAAAAAAAAAAAAAAGGTTAGGTTAGGTTAGGTTAGGTTGGGGGCGATACCGGTTCCTCCTCGTTGGTGTCCCTGGGCAACGCCTGGGTGCGCCACTCCGCTCTTTACACGGGGTGAGGTACTCAGGCGGCTGAACGCCGGTCTTTCTCTATCTTTCACCATCTTTTATAGTTTACTCTTCTTTTGCATTATTTTATTTGTTTTCTCTATGTTTCAACACCTTTTCTTTCTTTCTTTTCTCTTTTATTCACACTTCTGTGCGTGTGTGTTAGGTTTTGCGTGAAAGGTTTTTGTTTTGAATGGTGATGAATGGGCTTTTACGGCCCCTAATCCAAGGTTTGTGGTGCCCGGCCATGGGATGCATGGCGAGCAGGCGGTCTCGTCCCGAGGGCACTGGGGCAGAATCACCCCTTCTTGATCGGGCCAGAATCAGTCCAGAAATGACAAACATGGAGAGCAATACGGAAAATATTCCCCGGGTGGGTCCTCTTAGGAGGGAATCCCACACTCCCGCTTCGGCGGGGGGTCGCCCCACGTATACGGGGGGGGCACCTGTTGCTTTGGAGGAGGCCGTTGCGACGGCGAGCGCAGGGAGCAGCGCAACTGCGCGCGTTGGGCCAGGGCCGGTGCCCATAACCGCACCGGAACCGGACCTGACAACGATATCTGGGGAACCTTCTATCCCCAAAAACGACGACCCAATGCTTGATAAACGGATCCCGATTGTACAGCTTGAGAGATTAGATGGCTCGGAAGGTGGATCACGAGCGGCGACGCCCGCCACCGTAAGAAGCAAGTTCTTCGACATAGAAGGGGGAACTTCGGATGACTTTGAGAGCGGCAACGAGACCGCCGTCTCTCAGAGTTACGAGGAAGAGAAGGAGACAATGAGGAGACGTTTCCGTAAGAGGCGCGGAAGTGAAGTAGAGGATGAGATAGATTCGGAGAAGGGAAAGAACGCGGCCAACCCGAAGAGCACCAAGCGCGGCAGGGGCAGGCCGCCGACAACCGGAGATTACGTTGGTTTGGCCAAGGCCAAAAGGGATCATCTCGCCCTCGAGCGGGAAGCCCTGAAGATCGAAGCCGAACGAAACTTCTTGGACGAGACGAAGAGGCTCCAACAGACACGCTCACACCGCCTGTCGGAGTCCTCTAATATATCGGATGCGACAATGATGGAGGATGACGTGGTAACAGTGGCGGAATTGGGCTCTAAAATAACCCAGGGCCTAGAGGCCATCACCAAAGTGGCCAAAACGTCAAAAAATTTGAGTGGAACCTACATAAAGGCTCTCAAAGTGGCGGTGTGCGACATTCGTGAATCATGTGCGGCCCTCCTTGGACGCTCAACGACGGAGGAAACCAGAGCTCTGGAAGCGGCAAACATACGCCTCTCCAAGGAGCTGGCAGAATTAAAGGCCGAACTTGCGACCGTTAAGCGAGAGCTCATTTGTATCCGACCACAGACCACCTCTGCGGCTCCCTCGCTCAATGTTGAAGAGATGATGGAGCGGGCGATCCGAGAGGCAGTCTCCTTGTCAAGTGCACGGCTTGATGCGCGGCTGGAGTCCCTGGAGGCTCGGCTTCTCCCGGAGCCACGCCTGCGCCCTCCACTCGCTACGGACCAGAAGAAGAAAAATCGTGCGGCGCCTGCTTCAGCACCTGCAGGTCCGTCGCAACAGATAGAAAGGCCGGAGCTGGAACCAGCAGTGTCAACATTGACGCCGCCACTTAATCCAGGTCCAGCTCAAAAAAAGAAGAAGAAGAAGGATAAGAAGTCTGCTGCTGCCGAAGAGGCGGATGCCGCGAGACACGATGCTGCAACATTTGCAGCGTCGAGACCCGCTCCCTCGCAGGAGTGGACAGAAGTAGTGAAGAAGAAGGGAAAGGTACAGAAGAGGGCAGAACAGCAAAAGACACCTAAGAAAAAGAATAAGAAAAGTGGGAAATTGCGTGCCCCTAAGTCTGCAGCGGTTGTCCTAACGCTACAGCAGGACGCAGTAGAACGCGGTGTGTCTTACAAGGACATCCTGGAGAGGGCAAAACGACAGGTTGATCTTGCGGCGCTGGAGATCCCAGCCGTCAAATTCAAGCTGGCCGTGACCGGGGCACGCATGCTGGAGATCTCGGGTGCGGCCTGTCAAGAGAAGGCAGATGCTCTGGCAGCTAGACTGAAAGAGGCCTTAGGGGACGAGAACGTTCGTATCTCCAGACCCCAGAAGTGCGCCGAGCTGCGCATATCCGGACTAGATGATTCAGCTTCCGCGTCCGAAATTGCGGAAGCCATAGCCAGACCGGGCAATTGCGCAGTTCCCGACATAAGAGTCGGCGAAATCAGGCGTGACAGAAGCGGCCGCGGCACGGCCTGGGTTAAATGCCCGGTCGAGGCCGCTAAGAGAGTGACGGCAGGAAACATCAAAGTCTATGTAGGGTGGACCGTGGTGCGCGTAACTCTTTTGTCCACGCGCCCAATGAGGTGTTACCGATGCCACGAGACCGGACACACGCGGGCGACCTGCACCAGCGAGGAGGACCGCGGCGGACTCTGCTTCCGCTGCGGTCAAGCAGGCCACCCCTCTGCAAATTGCTCAAATGCGCCACATTGCGCGCTGTGCGCAGCAAGAGGAAAACCGGCGGACCACAGTGTAGGTAGCAAGAGATGCGGTAAACCTACACCTAAAGAGAGGAGCTCTAAGAAAAGCAAGACACCACGGAAGCCAGCCACAACATCAACGGCGGGTCCTGATGCTGGAGAGGCCCTGATGGAAGCTCAATAACGGCGACTTATAGATTCCTGCAGGGCAACTTGAACCACTGCGCTCGCGCGCAGGATCTTCTGGATCAAGCCGCAGCGCAGTGGTCAATTGACGTCTTAACCGTGTCGGAGCCGTACCGCATCTTACCCAGGAATAACTGGGTAGGCGATGCCGATTCATTGGTCGCTTTGGTCTTCGGCCCCAAAATCGTGCCACTGTCTTCAAGAAGCACGGTTAGAGGCCAGGGTTTTGTCGTTGCTAGCTTGGGGGCCCTCACTGTAGCGGGGGTTTACTTCTCCCCCAACAGGCCTCTGGCGGATTTTGAGGACTTTCTCATGCGGTTGTCCACTGTCATTAGCGGAGCGACCACTCCTGTGATCGTTGCCGGGGACTTCAATGCGAAATCAACACTTTGGAATTCCCCGGTGACGGACGCAAGAGGACACGCGGTGGAAGAATGGATGACGTCTACTGGTCTCGTGCTGGCAAACCGGGGCTCGGTAAGCACATGTGTCCGTAGACAGGGCGAGTCCATCGTGGACCTGACCTTCGTCAGTGCAGCAGCTGCCTACTGTGTCAAGGGATGGCGAGTCCTGGAGGAAACTGAGACCCTCTCGGACCATAGATACATCGGTTTTGACATTTCTGCTCGCGCATCGGAACCAGGCCACACAATCCCATCTGGTGGCGGCCCAAGATGGTCCTTGAAACGTCTGGACCGTGATCTTCTAGAAGAGGCTGCCGTCGTCGCATCCTGGGCGCCTTTGCCCTCTGATAATATAGACGAATGCGCGGAGTGGCTAAAAGAGGCTATGCACGGCGTCTGCGACGCCTCCATGCCACGCGTGGGACCCTTTAGACCGCGACGCCAAACATACTGGTGGCGTCCCGAGTTGCACCATCTCCAGCAGGAGTGCACGGCGGCCCGCCGCCGTTACAAAAGGTACCGCAGACGACACACAAGGGACCGGCAGGAAGAGGAGGCACTATATGACAGATACCGTACGGCCCGCCGCACCCTCCGTGATGCCATAACAAAGGCAAAGACGGATACATGGGAGGAATGGATACGGACACATGAAGAGGACCCCTGGGGTAAGCCCTACAAGTGGGTGCGTCAAAAATTGCGCCCGGCTGCCCCGCCAATTACTCAGTGTCTCCAACCGGATCTCCGCAACAGAGTCATCTCGACCCTTTTTCCATCTGGGGTCGAGTGGAATCCACCATCGATGGCTCACCGGGAGGAGACATCTGACGACGAGGAGGAAATACCGCCAGTTACATCTTCGGAACTGGCGGTGGCAGTCAAAAAAATGGGTCTAAAGAATACGGCGCCTGGCCCCGATGGCGTACCGGGGCGTGCCTGGGTCCTGGCTATGAAAAACATGGAGCCGCGTGTACTCACCGTTTTGACCAGCTGTCTGGTCCAGGGTCGAGTGCCGCGGCGGTGGAAGTCCGGGAAACTGGTGCTTCTGCGGAAGGCCGGGCGGCCCGAAGAACAACCGTCGGCATACCGCCCCATCGTCTTGCTTGACGAAATATGCAAGATGTTGGAACGAATTGTTGCGGCGCGTCTCGTTAAACATCTAGAGTGCGTCGGGCCAAACCTGAGCGAGAACCAGTACGGGTTTCGCTCAGGGCGGTCAACGATGGGGGCGATTGCTCGTCTGAGGGACATAACAGAAGAGGAGGTCTCCCGGGGTGGGGTAGTATTGGCCGTATCACTGGATATTTCCAACGCTTTTAACTCCCTACCCTGGGAAACTATTAAAGACGGCCTGAGACACCACGGCGTTCCGAGATACCTCCGCAACACCATCAGCGGATATTTCTCGGAACGCTCCGTGCAGTTCCCGACCCAGGAAAGCTGGGAAGAGAAGGAGGTGGTCTGTGGCGTTCCGCAGGGGTCGGCTCTCGGTCCGTCCCTGTGGAACATTGGATTTGACCCAGTGCTCCGCGGTGCCAACCTTCGCGGAGTAGAGGTCATCTGCTACGCTGACGACACAAATGTCGTCTGTCGTGACGTCACGTTTTTTGAGCTAAAAATTCAATTATCTCCGAAATTACTGATCAGATTGCGAGGAGATTTTGGGTATAGATCCCCCTCAGTCGAATCTAAAAATGTACACTTTGTAATTTTGGAACAACTATCTACTTTGGCTGCTATTAAGTAAATTCCTGAGTTGGGGGCGTAATCGCCTTAGAAGTTGATTTTTTCGCGGAGTTTTCTCTCCGATCTTAAAAGCTATCTTATTCCTAAACTATTAATCTTAAAATTATGGGGCTTTTTGCAATCTTATCTTCAGTTAGTCTACTTTTATATACATTAATTCCTTTAATTGTCAAAATTCTTAAAGTAATTATTTTAGCCTCTTCAAAAGTTTGAGTCAGAAATTTGAAAATTTAAATGTCTTAAAAGGTCACTTAACTTAATTTAATACTCTTCCGGCTGCCAGCGCCGACCCGTAGTCTTGGTCCAATGGTCTCCTGCAAATCCAGGCCGCCTAGGACTCGGTCTGGATTTTTTAGTTTTTCCCCAATTTCTTCTAAACTGCTGACCGGATCGTCTTGAAACTCGATGTGTGGCAGCTCCCGGGTGTCACACACACTTAACAATTTTAAAAAGTTAGGGTCACCGATTTGGTTCCCGAGTTATAGTGTCCCGAAAATTCTTGAATTTTTCCACCTTCGATATCTCACTAACTATTCACCCGATTTTTATTTTTCAAACGGTTCCTTTCTGCCCCAGATGTTCCGCTTCGAGTGCTGCTATTACCTTCCTCCCGCAGACCTTCCCCGCGCGCCAACCCGGTGACCTCTTTTTACTAATTTGGCTGCTGCTCCAAAACTACTGGCCAGAAAATTCTGGTTTTTTGGCAGCAGCAGGGAGAGGTATTAGCGGGTATAAAAGCGTCGAAAGAAGTAGGGGTCGTCGCGACAAATCGCGCGACGCACGCGTCTGAAGGTCGAAATCCGCTGAAAATCCCGGTTTTTTTTTTTTTTTTTTTCGATTTATCTCGCGTCCTGTCAGTCCGATTTTCACGCGCTTTTCACTATTACACTCGCCACAATTTTCCGCGTCTTTTGGTGTATCACACTTGTGTTTTTATCACTTTTAGCCACTTCCACTTATTTATTTCAACTTTTCGCGGAGCGGAGCTCTCTAAGTGCTCGCGGGGCGCGTGCTGCTTCGACCGCGGTCGAAGCGGAACTGGTTAGGTTAGGTTAGGTTAGGTTAGGTTTTTTTTTTTTTTTTTTTTTTTTTTTTTTTTTTTTTTTTTTTTTTTTTTTTTTTTTTTTTTTTTTTTCCACAGACCTAGGTGGTCCGTGCCCTTGTTAAGTTACATTTGTATTCATTGTTTTTCGCAATACGTCAATTTCTTTTACAATTTTTTATTTGATTGCCCTGAAGGGGCCTGTACCCTGAAGGGGTTTACTTTTCTTGGCCACCGGATGGTGGCTGATGTCGTCTAGTCTGTGTTGTGGTCATCTTTTTGAATTGGATGCCATCAGTCTTGATTTTCCGGGGTGGTGTCATCTTCTTCTGGGACCAACATGGGTTTAAGGCCGAGACCATTGGTCTCTGTTTTTTGGTTGCCTTGGGATTTACCGTCCATGTTGGTCTGAGTGGCACTCTTTTGGTTACCGCCGGTCTGGTTTTTTGGTGTTTTCTATCCGGGTTGTTGTTTTTGCCTTTGTGCTTGTGGTCATCTTCTTGAATTGGATGCCATCAGGCTTGAACTTCCGGGGTGGTGTCCTCTTCTTCTTTGGGCCATCGTGGGTTTGAGGCCGAGACTTTAGTCTCTGTTTTGGTTGCCTTGGTGTTATGGCCCACGATGGTCTTGGTGGCACTCTTCCTGGTTTACCGCCGGTTTAGTTGTTGTGTTGGTGTTGGTGTTTTGGTCCGTTTTGTTTTCCGCTTTGCCCTATGGAATGATGGCCGAGACTATTTTGTTGGTGGTAATTTCGTCCCTGTTTTTGATTGCCATTTGCATGTTATATTCCATAATGGTCTTTGGGGGCATTTTGAGCGGTTCTCTCATTAAGGCGCCCAGCGCGTCGTCGCTGTCATCTGTGAAGTAGATGCATTCCTTCGTGTGACGCGTCAGGGCGACCACCGCGTGTGAGGCGCTGTCGTGTAGTTGTATTTTCCTCTTCTGTTGTTTGACGATGTAGACTCTTTCGTAACACAATCCCTGTGCCTCGTGTATTGTGAGGATTTTAGAACCTTCGCCCTTCCCATATCCTAGGTTTGTGAGGGTTTTCTTCTCTACTTGGGTGTAAGTTAGAAGTAGAGTGTTGGGCTGGTCCTTAGGGATCTCCGCCCCTGTTCTGGGTTTTATCGACAGGGATTTAATGATGGTACTTGAGGAGTAGATACCCTTGTGGATGTGTTTTAGCGCGTAAGCGACGTCTTCCGGGCATCTATGTGTACATAGTAGTTCTTGAGTTACATCTGTGAGGTGATTTGGGCGGTAATAATAGAGGGTGAATAGATTTTCTCGATCTATGTAGGGCAGCTGGTTTATATCCCCTATGAGGAGCAGGTCTTTGGCCCCGACAATACGCATGATCATTACAATGGAACCGAAGTGATTCATTAATGCCTCGTCCGCGAGGAGCCTGGTGCATTTTAGGCTTTCGAATCCCTTCCGTCCATTTGCAAGAATCGACGCCATGGTGCGTATTCTCTTTTTCGCTTCTTCACCTGCTCTCTTTGTGATCCTCTCTATTAGGTCTTTCTTCGCCTCTATCGTTGTTGTTACAACTACATCCTCTGCTTTGTTGAAGTTGTTGATTATCCAAGTCGTCTTTCCACATCCCGGAACGCCATTTACCCAGCTTATTTCCGGGATTTCCCAGTAGTCGATGGGATCTGCTTCGGACAAGATTTTGGATGTTTCTAGTATCTTGTCCTCCAACCATATTTCAGTCCCTTTCGTGATCACGACTATGGGGTCTTTTGGTGGGGTGTCGAAGACGAGTTTTCCTCTCCTTTTGGTCCTGTCCTCATCCAGAAAGACAATTCCCGATGTGGCGTTGTACGCCGCCATGTGGTGTGTCAATTCTGCTCCTCTCAGGACGGTCGATGTGATGTTGTTGTAGACCGATGCGTTGGCTTCCTCTAGCTGGATTTCGAGGAGAGCTTCTTTCTTCAATCTGAACGACTTCATTATGTCTTCGCATTCCTTGGTTTTTACAATTTTATTGGCCTCTATTATGGCTATGTACTCAAGGTATGCGTTGATCATATGGTCTTCTAGTCGTTCAGCTTTTCTGAGGGAGGGAGGTTTGACCAGACCAAGTTGAGCTTGCGTTGGTTTGGCGGTGGTTTTTTGTTTTACTTGTTTTGGAGCTCTTAAGAATTTGTTGAGCGCTTCTGCTTGTGTATCTGGGCTTTTGAAGACTTCGGGCTTTGGGGGTTCTTCTCCCTCTTCAAGGTCCAGGTCTTCTTGTGGACCCTTTCTGAGAGAGAGGTTTTCGCGTGTGACCAGCCGGTGTAAGTGCTGGTCAATCTTGCTGCTGGTTGTTTGAAGGTGCTTTGTTCTTGTTGCACCTGCCTTTTTCTCAGCTTCCCTTAATTGCCTTCTTTCTTTCTCTTTTTCAGCCCAGATATCCGCGCTAGATCTTGGAGGCTCGGTTGACGGCCCAGGTTTTGGAGATGTTGTGTTGGCCTCTTCTTGCTTTGGTGGAGATTTCCATTTGGTCAGTTTGGTTATACTTTTCTTTATTCTATTGAGGATATTGGTTTTGGAGTTTGGGTTGAGGTTGTTGTCTGCCGCGGGATCATCAGCTTTTGGCTCCTCCGGTGTACGTTGGCGGCTCGTCGATGGTTGAACTCTTTGTGGTGGAGAGTTCGGTACGAGGAAGCTTAGGTCTTGTGTTCTTCCCTCGTACACTACCACTTCGTGCCTCTCGGATGCTTTGACACATCCAAGGTAGTCCGCCGTTTCTCCTTTCTCGAAGTCGACTGCCATTGTGTCTACGCTGATGATCCTTGGTCCGATGGTGGTGGTGTTGGATTCTGCTATTTCCTTTAGGAACGAGCATGCTTGGGCGAATTGTGTCACTCCGGGTTTCCCGTCGAACAGCAGCACAGTCTTGTTTTTTGCGCGTACTATCCGATAACTTAGCCCGTCGGTCTTCGCTTCACCCAATTCTTCATACCTTTTACGCTTCATGCTCGTTCTCGTTGTACTTCCTTTTAGCAGTAGAGCCAGCCCAGGTGATATGGCGACTCTTTTTGATCCAACACTGGAGCAGAAGCTCAGCCCCAATCTCTCATAGTTGTTGTTCATGAACAGAACCACTTTCCTCGTTCTTAGGCTCGGGGTTCCTCTTTCTCCCTCACTTAGCCATTTGGGTATATTGAAGTGAGGGGCCTCCGGTTGTTGTCGAGCTGTGAGTGTGGTTGGTTCTGTTGATGAAGTTGAAGTTGGTTGGATTTCTTCTTCTCCGCGATCTTTGTGCCTTTGTCGCGCGATTTGAAAGATGGTCTCTATGTAAGTAAGGAACACTTCTCTTGTTCTCTTCTCCTCCAGGTATTTGGATGTTTCTGCTTCCTGTAGGTTTATGTTGAGGTGGTGTTCAACATCATGTCTTTGTTTCAGGAAGCGCGGACATTCGAAGATGATGTGCCATACCGTTTCATCTATTTCTTCGGCGCACTCACATCCCGGGCTAGTCACCAATTTGAACCGGTGCAAATATTGGGCAAATGCACCGTGACCGGTTATAGCCTGAACGTGAGTGGGAGACAATAAGGTATCTCTTGTGAAACGGTATGCTTTAGCAACGTCGGGTAGGAACCTCTTAGTGGTTTCTCCGGTTTGCGCCGCTATGTATCTGTCCTGCCATCTCCGGATAGACTCCCTTCGTAGGTTTGTCTTGATGTAGGACAGAGGGGTGTGGTTATAGCCCGGGTCGTTGTTAGGAGCGAGAGCGGCTTGCTTTGCTAGCTCATCAGCTCTTTCGTTCCCGGGTGTACCCACGTGTGCGCGTAACCAGAAAAGTCTAAGTGTTCTGCCTTGCTCTTCTATCTTCTTGATGTTTAGTTTGATGTCCGCTGCCAGTTGCATCTTCGGTCTTGGGTTCCTGATCAATTCCAGGGACGATCTTGAATCACTGAGGATGTTGACTTCCCTGTGATTGCTCTGGACGACCATTTCGACCGCTTTATGCAGTGCGAGCATCTCTGATTGAAACACTGTGCATGTTGGATCAAGCGATAGTCTGATGTTTTTGACTTCAGTTCCGTCCTCCCACCATGTCACGGCGGCCCCTGTTTTGCCCTCAATTTTGCTTCCGTCTGTATAGACTTGAGGGCCCTTTATTCCATGTTGTTCTATGGTTTGGGGCTCCATGTTCTCCAGCTTCTCGAAGGTGATGGTTTTGAAGTCGGAGGGGTGGGGTAGGGTAAGAACGTTACATGGTGTTTCTAGGTTCTTACCTGGTGGTATGTAGTCGCTTGATAGGCCCTTTTTGGTCTTGTATAGGGCTGCCGCTTCTTGGATTCTGATGTCTAGCGGCAGCAGGCCTGACAGTGTTAGGGTTGATGTGAGGGATGCTGTCCTGTAAGCTTTGCAGATCTTGATTGCAAAGCTTCTCTGGATGGAGTTGAGTAGGGATTGTGTCTTATTGAGTTCTGTGGCCGGAGCCCAGACACTCGCCGCGTATAAGATGATTGGCTCTATGACTGAGATATAGATGGTTCTTATAATCTCTCCGTTTAGCCCCCATGTCACCTTAGCCGAGTGTGCTATCTGCTTGTAGATGCCAGCGGCTTTCTTACACACTGATGCTATGTGTGAAGTGAAGGTGAGTGTGCGATTGATGGTAACGCCAAGAAGTTTCATTTCTCCCACGAGGTTGATTTTAACTCCGGACATGTAGATGTTCGGGAGGTCCAGCTTCAGCTTCCTTGTCAGCAGCATCGCGTTGGTTTTATGTGCTGCGAATTTCAGCTTATTCCGGTTTCCCCATCTTAAAACGGTTCGGAGTGCGTGGTTCGCCTTTTCTTCTATGGCTTGTACGCTGTTTTCGGAGGTTAGGTTAGGTTAGGTTAGGTTAGGTTAGGTTAGGTTAGGTTAGGTTTTTTTTTTTTTTTTTTTTTTTTTTTTTTTTTTTTTTTTTTTTCTTCTCCCCCTAACATAATCAGGGCTTTTTGTTTATCTTTTTGTTCTTTTTCTTTTTCAGTTCTTTTTCTAATTTTATAATGGTCTTATTACTACTTTTACAATTGTCTTATCTTATTGTTCCCTTTTATATTTACAATGATTTTTGTTGTTTATTACAATAGTAATACTGTCTTGAGGTACAGTGTACATGTCAAAATTATTTATTTTTCTAGAAGTCTAATTAATATAAAAGAACAATTTTTTAAAAGCCAATAATTACAACATCCATACAATAAATAAAATTCCAAAATAATACAATAAAATACAACTACAATTTTCACTTTGAATTTAAAATGTCAATAAATATAAATCAATTAATATAAAATAATAAAATACAGCACAACGTTTACTAGCCTAATATCACAATTTAAAAACCTACCGCTAGAACCTAACACTAATTTTTTATCACAGCAAAATATCACAGTTTCTCTTGTTTGTTACACACACAATTCTTTTACAAAAAGAGAGGAAGATGTCCCTCTTCTTTCCCCCCAGGATGGCAGGCAGATTCTCACCCGTCATCGATATGCCCAATTTTTGTTCAGTGTCATATCTACTGCTAGCAAAAATAGGGCACTCGAGTAACAGGTGAGGAACCGTCTCCTCAACTCCTGGCTGACATGAACACGACGGGTCCTCCTTCAACTTGAATCTGTTCAAGTAGAAGGCGAACCCGCCGTGCCCGGTCAGAATCTGTGTGGTGTGATGTGTGATGTCTATCTTGTTTACTATCTTGTATGCAGCAGCAGCGCTTGGGAAAAAGAGCTTAGTGACTCCGGCCGTCCCTCCCACTTCGTATCTCCTGTCCCATTCCTCAACCGTATCCTCTCTTAAGATACGCTTGACAAATGAAACAGGACACAGATCATAGTCAGGCTTCCTTTTCGATCCCAGCGCGGCCTCCTTGGCTAACTCGTCAACCCTCTCATTCCCTCTCAACCCTGCGTGCGCCTTAATCCAAAACAGGGAGACCTCCCGCCTCTGCGATGCAGTTTTTCGGAGGGCCGCCCTTGTTTGCACTGCCAGGGGATGAGGGGAACTAAGGGTGACCGCCTGGAGGGCCGATCTGGAATCGCTAAGGATACCGACCTTCGCCATTCCACTCTTGCAGGCTATGTCTACTGCTCTATGGAGCGCTAAAAGCTCAGCTTGGTAGACGGTGCAATACGGCGGCAACGCAAGCTTGACGGCCTTCGTCTCGGCCTCACCCTCCCAAACGGAGAGCGCGGCTCCGACTCGACCCTCAATCTTGCTGCCGTCCGTATAGATCCTATGGACGTGGCTATGAACCACGTCCGCATAAGAGTCCTCGTCTACCAACCCGAACCTCAGCTCTTCCTGCTCTGCCGGATGTGGGTCCTCGATCGCTGGAGCATTTCGCTCCACCTCCCTGTCCCTCAATACCGGGTGAGGTACCCCCTTCTTGATCTCATAGAGCCTCGAAGCTTCGAGTATCCTGAGATCAAGAGGAAGTATCCCAGCCAACAGCATCGCAGAGTTCAGGGAGACGGTCCGATACGCCCTGCAAATCTTCTGGGCAAAACCCCGTTGAACGGAGTTGAGCCTTTTCTGGACCCCCATCTTTTCCACGGTGGGTGCCCACGCTGCTGATGCATACAAAACAGTAGGTTCCACTACTGCGGTATATATAATTTTGACTATCTGGGGGTTAAGCCCCCAGCCTACTCTGGCTGCTTTTGCTAGTTGTTTATATCTATTAATCGCCTTTTTGCACACGTTGTCTACGTGGGCGTTAAAGGTGAGGCTTTTATCTATTATTAGTCCTAGTACCTGTATTTGGTCATAATATTGTAGATGCACACCCCCCATAGTGAGTCGAGGCACGTCATATTTCAGTCGCCGCGTAGTCAATAGAGCGCATGTTTTGTGGGGGGCAAACTTCAGTTTGTTCAACTCCCCCCACTTTCTAATTTTTTCCAGGGCTCCGTTGGCCTTCCTCTCAATTTCGAGGGCCGTTTCTCCTCCGAACACCAGAACAATGTCGTCGGCAAACGCCTGGCAAAACACATCCATCTCCTCTAACATCCATAGCAGGGGGTCCAACAAGAGGTCCCACAGGATCGGTCCGCCTATGGACCCCTGTACGCACCCCTTGTTGGTCTCCCTGCTCACTTCCATACCCGCATACCTTACACTCACTCTTCTTTCACTCAGGTAGCTGCTGATCATCCGCCTCAGGTTCCCCGGGCACCCAACCTCAGCTAACCTAACCTTTATGGCCGGCCACCAAGCACTATCGAAGGCCCCCTCTATATCCAGCGATACCACAACAGAAAGCTTCTTCTCCTCCCTCTGCTTTCTGATGTGGTTCACCAACCTATAGAGGGCGTCTTCGGTGCTCCTTTGGGGCATAAAGCCATACTGGTTAGGGCTGATCTTGGGCAGCAGGTAGAACCTAAGTCGGGCGACCAGCATCTTCTCGAAAATTTTGCCGAGAACAGGCAGGAGGCCGATCGGTCTATAGGCTTTTGGTACCCGGTACGATTCCTTGCCCGGCTTCCTTAGCACCACCACGGTCGCCCGCTTCCACTGTTTGGGGAAGCAGGCGACGGTGAGGCACCTATTCAGCAGAGCAAGGAACCATTCCGGGTCACATTCCACAGCGTGTTGGCAGATGTCCGACGTGAGTCCATCCGCCCCGGGGGCCTTTTTGGGGTTGAAGGACCTTACGGCTCTCTTCAACTCCTCCATGATGAAAGGAGGGTCGTCCGGGCCCGCCGGCGGCTCGGTGTCCAAGGACTCCGCCCGCCGGCGCGTCCGCCGATGTTCCTCGCTTTCACCACTTTCCTGGTCCTCGGGGTAGAAGGTCTCCGCCAGCCATTCCGCGGAGCTTCGGGCGTCGAGGGTTTCACCGTCCCTCGTAAGGGGCAGATCCTCCTCCCTCCCTCTGACTCTGTTCAACACCCTGTAGATGCCTTCCCAGACCCCCTCCCTATCCTGTTTCCGGCAAAACTCCTTCCAACTTTCAATCTGTGCCTCTTTTACTGTATTTTCATACCTCTCTTTCGCTTCCAGGTACAGTCCAACTACGCGGTCTCTGCGATCAGGCGCCGCGTTACGGATCCTGCGTTTCCTCGTGGCGACCTCCTTCTTCAGCTGCCCGAGCTCATCATTCCACCACGACAAGGTGAATCGCTGTGTGTGTTTTTTAGTCGGCATTGTGTCTCTGCATGTCTGTGTTATGGCTTCCGTGTATCTGTCTATTAACTCTTCTATTTGTTGTGTGCTGTGTATTGTGTTCATGTCCTGTGCAGTCAATTGTCTGTCCGACATCAGCTGGGTCAGTTTCTCACGAAACTGAGTCCAGTTTGCCTTCTGTGTGTTAAACATGCGTGTGGTACGTATTATGTCCGTGCCTGTGGATTTCTGTTGTCTGATGCCAAATGTTATGCCGTTGTGGTCCGAGCTCGTCAGATCCTCATCAACTCTCCAGTCGCCCACTCGGTCCAGCAGGTCGTCGGAGCACGCTGTCACATCCACGTAGCTGGAGTACCTTTTCCCCCCTCTGACGGTGTCGAAAGTCGGGATGTCTCCAGTGTTGAGTATGTGTAAGCCCATTGCTTCCAGTACGGCTGACACATCCCTTCCTCGCGGGTCTTCCGCATCGCCACCCCACCACGGGCTTTTAGCGTTCGCGTCACCTCCCAGAACCATCTTATCGGATCCCAGCTCTCTCCCTATCCGCATAAGATGGTCCAGGTAGGGCCCTACAGGCTTATCGGGCTCGAAGTAGAAGGACACTACAACCGTCTCCCAGGCTTTGGTTCGGAGGGTGGTCACAACTATGTTGTTGTTGCTGAGGCGTGTGTGTAGCTCGACGTCCAACGTATCGTCAAATACCACAACACACGCCTTGACAACGCCACCCCCTTCTCCGTCGCTCTGGTAGACCCTGACTCCGTTGTATGTCCTCATACTCCGTTCCCCACCTATGTAGGGCTCCTGCAGCAACGCCACGCTAGCCTTACGCTTGGTGGCCTCGAGTAATAACTCCCTTGTGGCGATTTGGCTCCGCTGAAGGTTGGCCTGCAATATTCGGTACTGGAAGTACTCACCGGGGACACCCTTAGCAATACGACACCGCCGATCTAGCCAGTGCGTCCCACTTCTTTCTTTCTTCACACTCTCTGTCAAAGGCGCTGTGCTTCACGCTACCTCTCTTGGCCTTCATGCAGTTAACGCACTGAGGCACTTCCCTCTGCAGCCGCTTCTCGCAAGCAGTCCTCTTATGAGGACCTGCGCAGTGACTGCATCTGTCCGCTTCCTCCCTGCACACCCTCTTCGTGTGTCCAAACCCGAGGCAGCGGAAGCACTGCACCAACGGACTATGGTCCTCCACTCTCACTCTACATATGCCTATATGGGCATATCCTACACTCACGCATCTCTTCCATACCTGTGGGCTAGCTCTGACTATGAGATGGTTCTGCAGGGGGTTCCTTGCTCTCAGTTCACACACTTTCTCTACCTTTCTCTCTTCCCCCTCAAGGCCCTCAAGGATGGCCGCGTTTTGGTTATTGAGCGCGGTGATGAAGTCAGCATTGTCGTTCTTCATTACATCCTTGAAGACCAGAAGGGGGTTTTTATTCTTCACATCTTCCACAACCAATCCCTCATTCTTCCTCAATCTCTCCTTCACCTTACTTCTTTCTTCCTCACTCACACAGCCGACGACTACCCTTCTATTTTTAACTTTCCTAGTCCTTTCAACCTTGACCCATCCATCCTTCGCATCTACAGTCTTCCTTATCTTTTCCATTAATTCGTCTCCTGTATCCTTCGTGTCTTTGGAGGACACCACAACCGAATGCAGTGCCCTTGTCTCGGGGACTCGCTCAGCGACTCCTCTCGAGACAACGCTCGCATAACTCGCCGATTTGGTGGCGGCTGTGGTGCTCTCCAAGAGCGCGTTCAGTTTATCCACTTTCACTCCATACTCATCCATCTTCTTCATCAACTCTCTCATACCATCCTTCATACTTTCTTCTATTAACCTATTTTTCTTTTCTAGGTCTACCGGTGTGTCTACTACTACTGTCGTCGTGGTCGCCGGTGGCTGGGGGGGATGTAAAGGGTCCCTTCCCAGCCCTCCGCCGGATCCCTCCTTCACACTGGTGAGCTCATTCTCTAGTCCCTTAACTAATTGGTAGAGGCTCTCTATATAGGCGAAGGCTTGCTCCTTATACTCCGTTTTGAAATTTTTGGAGCTGTTTATACTGGCCTTCGCTCCCTGTAGACAGGCTTTAGCTTCTTTTGTTTTCGGTCTATTTTTAGGTATAGGACTTCCGGGCCTCTCTATTATGGGTACTTTTTTGGGTTTTGGTTTCTGTACCGGTGGGTCCCCCTGTTTAATTTGATTGGGGGGGGTCATCGCTTGTAGGCTTTGGGCTTCAAATATTTCGGTATTCTTCCTAACCTCTGAAGTTTTTGGTACTTGCGAGAGGGCCTTGCCCTCATCAACCCTACTTCCCTTTGGCGGGGAACCGCTAACAGTGTACGTGTCGCTCCTCCGGGGGGGGTGTGGAGTGCGCATCATAATGCTAATTTAGGGGGATTCGTCAAAAGGTCAATAAAAATACAGTAAATTACGATTCGGTAAGCAAGAATAAATAAAATACAATAAGATAATTTAAATTAAATTTCAATTGAATTAAAATAGATGTAGAGATAAAATAAAATAAAATAATAGTTAAAATGATAATTAATATTGAGTAATTAATAATTAAAATTAAATGTCAATAATAGGTGTCAATAAAAACCTAAACTAACAGTTACCCCAATAGGGGGTTAACTGACCTAATCTAACTACTATAAATATATTGTAGTGTGTCTGGGCCTTAAGCACACAAATAAAACTTATGCTAACAACTACACTAAAAATAGTGTAGTTGGTCTTAACCTAATTACAGTATAAACAGTAGCTCCAATAGGAGACTACTGGTCCAGGTCAATTTCAATTTTTACCTTAGTATTAAGTCCTTTTTCAGGTGCTGATACAGCGGATGCGGCGGCTTCTTCCAGGTAAGTTGTTTTCTAATTTTAATTTTTTCCCAGGTGCTGCAGGTGTCCGGCTGTTCCCGCGCTTCGGGTGTGGCGTCCTCTACTTCGTCTGCTGCTGGGTCCCGAAAACCGCAGCTCTCTGGCACTTCCAGATGCCAGGAGGTTGATTTCTCGTTTTTCAGGTGGAGGTGGACCTTGCAGGTGCTCGGCTTCCCCCCGACCCGATTGCCCTTCCCGTGCTGGTGTTGGTGGAGAAAACCGCGTGGCTCTAGGGCGCCTAGGAGCCGAGTTATCGCGGATTTTATTTTTCCAATATGGCCGCCGCGTTTATTGCCTGGATTTTAGATTTTAAGTTTCTCAGCCGTCCCTGAAGGTAATTGGGCCGAGTTTGGGCTCTTTTTTGTCAGCTATTTATTCTCTGTCCGATAGTCCGGGTTTCCCCCCCAATTTCGTCCTTGATAGTCTTAGGCTTCGGATATGGCTGTAATTCGCGGAGGGGACGGCTGAGGTGATGTCTTCTATGGCGGAGAAAACCGCGTCTTCGCAGCTCTTCCAGGAGCCGAGATATCGCCACTTTTCTACGACGTTTGACAGTTGCCGAGCTGTCAGTGTCAAAGTTTGAAGGCTTGTATCTCGGCAACTGTCCGTCGTAAAGGGGGGGGTTTTGGGCTTGTCGGTCTTGGATTTTTCCCCTCTATTCAGTTTTGACCTTATTTTTGCCGGAAAATTTTTGCAAACTTTTTGTATATTTCTGTGTCTCGATGTAGTGGATCCGATAGCCCGGCCTCCCAGGAGCCAATATCCGCAATCCGCGTCTTCCTATGACGTTTGCCGGCTGAGTTATCTGCGTTTGAAAATTTTCAAAATGGCCGACAAACGTCAAAGTCGAGTTTGTTTTTGTTATATCTCCTTCTCCGTTGGCGATATCGGATCGCGGTTTGCTTCTACTGGGGGTTATCCTACCTCGTGCTTTTTATGAGGGGGGAGTTTGGGGGGGTTTGGTTCCCCACTTTTTTCCCCGATTTACTTGTTGGGTCAGGTGCTCCTCCTCAGGCCCTATGCAACGATATGTCGCTCGCCTCTGTGGGTCAGCTGGATCGGGAGTTATAGGCGTTTTAATTTTTACAAAATGGCCGTCAAAATGGCGGCCAAAAACGTTTTTGACTCTATCTCCCTTTCCAGTGGCCGTAGAAAGACGCGCGAGGCGTCGTTGGTTTCGCCTCGGTGTCTGCCGTCTCCTCCCGGTGTCTGATTCCCGGTTTCTCCAGCCGCTCCCGAATTATCCTAGTTTTTTACCTTTTTAAGGTTTATTCCGGTTTCTGAGCAGCTGGAGGCTCGCGGTTTTCGGTGTTTGGTAGGGGCTGAGTGCAGGCAGCCTGTGGTGGTAGTTGGAGCGGCGTGGCTGGTTTCCGCCCTTTTTTATTTCAGTTTCCCCGGAAAAATGGTTTTTCCGGGTTTCTGGAAAATTTTTGTATGGGGGGGGCTTACCCTTCAATTGGTGGGTTAAGGTGACGTTCTGGGCCTAATTATCGGCGCCTCAAATCCCACGCGTCTCTGCCGGTCTTCGAGCTATTAGCTTCTAAAGTTTCAGTTTTATTAAATCAATAACTCACCCCCTGTAAGCGATAAAATTTTTCTTTTTGCGGCTTTTCTCTTCTCTTTATATAGCCATCCTTTAACACTGTAATCCGTATACGTGGGGTGGCGAATTCACCCACCTCGTGGGGACGCCAAAAACTAAAACTAAAGGTCACTGGCACTTGCACTCAGTCTATAATTCTAATTTTCACTATACATAAAAAGGTCACTTTCCTCTACAAAGTCCACTTTAGTTTTTGAAAATCCGTTCACTACTTTTCTTTTTATCGCACTTTTAAGTTTTTAAATTTTTTCACTTTTTGTTTTTAACGTATTTTCACACTTTTTTCACTGTTTTAAGCTTGGTGCGTATCACCCGCGTGTGGGGGGCGCCGAGACGAACGTGCCGGTACCTCGATCGTCAAAATCGGAGCACTCTAACCCACTTTTTCCGATTTTTTAGTGCGGAGCGTTGTGAAAAAGCAGCTTACCGGACCGCGGTTGGGCTCAGACTGGTTAGGTTAGGTTAGGTTAGGTTAGGTTAGGTTAGGTTTTTTTTTTTTTTTTTTTTTTTTTTTTTTTTTTTTTTTTTTTTTTTTTTTTTTTTTTTTTTTTGTTCCCCCTACCGTAAGCAGGGCCAATTTTTTGCTTGTTTTGTATTTACTGTTTATGTTTAGTTTTTAATTACAATTTGTCATCG
Source organism: Phengaris arion (assembly GCA_963565745.1). Classification (NCBI taxonomy): domain Eukaryota; kingdom Metazoa; phylum Arthropoda; class Insecta; order Lepidoptera; family Lycaenidae; genus Phengaris; species Phengaris arion. The sequence goes on along the minus strand of OY751449.1, from coordinate 16,229 downwards.
TTACATTTCCGTTTCTATTACTATCACATTACATTCTCTTTTCTTATTGCATTTCTATTTTTACATTTACACTTCTACATCTCATTTCACATCTACTTTACACAATTTGCTTTGCACAAAATTTTTCATCTCATTTTTGCATTTTCTCAATTTCATTCTACATTTCTCTTTCTTTCTTGCTTGCTTATATAACACTATTTCTTACTTTCAATTTCTACATTTTGCTTGTTTTTTGGTTACAGTTTATGTTTTTTATTTTTAAATACAATTTTTTATTCTTACATTTACGTTTCTATTACTATTACATTACAATTTTCTTTTCTTGTTACATTTCTATTTTTACGTTTACAACTTCTACGTCTCATTACCTATCTACTTTACACATTTTGCTTTAAATTTTTACATCATTCACTTTTTTACTTTTTTCTTGCTTACTTATATAACTCCATTTCATACTTATATTTGTACATTTCTTACTTTCTTTTACATTTATCACTACATTTACATTCACTTACACTACTTCTTATGTTGACTTACATTTTTCTTTTTCAAAATTTCGTTCCTTTTTGTTTTATTCTTACATTTCTCTTTTAATTCACATTTTTAATTTGTATTATGCCTTGTCTAACTATTACACTCATTTCCTGTTTCTATGTTGTTCTACATCTTTACACTCATTTACATTCCTTCCGTATATTTACTTTACTTTATGTTTTTCTTACTCATCCCACTACTCCTATCCATTGCCATCATTCAGCCCGGGACGTCCACCCCGGAGTTTTTGCACAAAAATTATTACATAATAATCATTGTTTGCAATTTGTGATTTTCCACAGCGCGTTATTTGCCAATAGTCCCAGTATACAGTTATTTAGGACAGCGGGGGTTACGTTTTTCAAAAGCTTATGCTATATATGCTTCCTTATTTACATAATTCCATATATATGCAAAGTTTTATATATCCAAATTTTTTACCCCCCGCTGTCTGCCTACCTCCTTCCTTCACATCATTGGTTTTAAATTAATACAATTAATTGCAATTTCCAATGCTAGGGTTACAGGCGGCTTACTGGCACTATTGGTGTTCGGCATAAGCAACCGTTGCACGCGCTATGGCGTCCCACCTCTGACGGACCGGACACCCCGCGCTGAATGCATTGTGATTGATGTTATCTAGCTTTTCATTTTTGCAGTTGATACAACAAGCATTCTTTCCCGCCTTCAGCTCCTCGCACTGGGACTGGTGGTGTGTCCCGGAGCAATGGCTGCACCTCTCCTCGGCGGTACTGCAGAACCGCCGCCCATGTCCGTACCCTAAACAGCGTGAACACTGTATCAGGGGGGACTGGTCGGCGACTCTAACACGCTGCATATCTATATATAGATAGCCCGCCTCGGTGAAGCACAACCACAGCCCCGGCGACACAGTCAGCACCACGTGCTCAGTGCCTGCATCCTTTCCCCGCTTTCTGTATTTGACCTCCATCCTACAGTCCTTCTCGTCCGGGACCTGCTGTATGAGGTGCTTATTTTGACTTTTTATTGCTTCTATTATGTCATTATTGGTGTTGGACTTAAGCACCCCATACAGCACGACCTGCGGATCTTTATTGTCTATGCTCTGGACTTCTAATTTCCCCCCACTTTTCTCTATTCTTTCTTTGATCTTATCTCTGTCCTCCTTATTACTTAATCCTATGATAACTTTCCTATCTTTTCCTTTTCTAATCCTTTCTATTTTAATTCCCTCTTTCTTTGCCTCTATAATTGCTCCTACTTCTGTCACTATCTCTGCACTTGTCATAAAGTCTTCCCTATCTGTCACTACTAAAGAGTGGAGGGTCACGCGCTTCGGCTTCGGCGGCGTGGTTTCCCTTCCGCCACCGACTACCGCCGCATAAGTCGCGGGTCTTGGTTCTGCCGAGCCCCTGGCCCCCCACTCTTCGACTGCCCTACTTAAATTTTTCTCATTTTCCTTTGCTAAATCCTGATTTTCCTTTCTAATTTCCTCTACCCTACAATTTATTTCCCCTTTTATACCCTTACATTCGATTATGACCTCCTTATTTAACTTGTTTATCTCTTTTAATTTGTTACTTGTCTCCTTTCTTATGTCCTGACTTAACTTCTCTACCCCGCTCAACAACTCGACTGCCCTATTTAAATTATCTTTACTTTCCTTTGCCGATTCCTGGTTTATTTGTTTTATTTTCTCTACCTTACTATTAATCTCCCCTTTTATTTCCTTACTCTCTTTCAACGATTTTTGGCTTATCTGTCTAATTTCCTCTATTCTTCCATTCATCTCCCTTTTCATATCCTCGCATTCTTTTCTGACATCCTGATTTGAGTTATTAATTTCTTCTGTTATTGTTTCTATTGTTCTTTCATTCACTTCCCTTACATACTCTTTAATACTTTCTTCCTTTTCAACTATCAAGTGTTTCAATCTTCCATACATCTCAAGCACTATTTCTTTTGTCTCATGTTCTCTCATATACTTTTGGTTTACTTCATAATACTCGTCACTTTCATCCCTTTCATACTGCACTTCCACTTCCCTAGTCTCCCTAATTTCTCTTTTACTGTCCATTTCCGTCATTTTCCTACTCAGCATGGCGACCTTCCCTATCTGACTCGAGATTTTGGTGAGGTTATTTGCTAATCCGGACCTCAAATCTCCCCTCATGTTTCTGGTCTGGTTCAGCAGATAAACGCTATTTTGTACAGTTTTTGATGTCTCGGCCAAGAGGGCACCGAGAGAGTCAATATCGTACTGGACCCTATCATCAACCACCGGACTACCTCGGCGGCTACTACCTCCCCCGCCGCTACTATCATTCATCGGTCCCTCCATGGACAGACGGTGTGGGTTTTTAGGGCCTTTGTTGATCGGGGTGTACACAGTAGCCATTATTAATTTTTTAAATAATTTTCAAGTGATACTAATTTATGAAATGTAAGATAAAATATATATATACTGTTTGTTTAAGTAGTTGTAGTATATTATGAAATTTAAGATTTTAAGGTTATTGGGGGAACGCGTCAAGTGTATATATGTAAATTGAATATTTAATATTAAATATAATTATATCTGAATCGTAGAATTGTATTTGTGTGTCTAAAGTAGTTGGGTCTTTTATAATCGGCGTATTGCCGTTTATTTATTTGTTATGATATAGGGCTCCAATTCGTTAACTATATATGTAATTTTGTCCTAGGTTGAGAAATATTGCGCCTGATATAATTTAATAGCAAAACCCGATCCTGTCGGTTTCTGTTTCTCTTTATTTCCTGCAGGAGCTTTATTTTGTCCACAACTATTTAGCCTACGATTTGGGTGACTCCAATAAGAGTCACTGGTCCGATTATACGTCCTTAACCTAACAACTGCACCAAAAATGATGCAGTTGGTCCTAATCAGAGTCAAGTATAATGTATAAGTGTAAAAGTTATAATATTATATAGATAGTGTATATGTTAATAGTTGTATAGTTGTCAAAATGTGAGTTGTAAATTTTAAAAGTAGTTTAAAGTTCTATTCTATACTAAGAGCTGCTCCAGTAGGGAAGCAACTGGTCCTATATATCCTAAGTTGTCTTAAAACTAACAGCTGCGCCAAAAATGACGCAACTGGTCTAAAGAGTTAATATCTTAGCTAGTGTATATGAATTAATAATGTGTATCGCGGTCAATGTCTCAACGACTCGTTTTCCCAGCTAAAATACCAACTATTCTATGCTATATTTTGCAATTTTATGACGTCTTCCGTCGGTCAAAACACTCCTACAACAAGTTTAATATTTAGTTTATAAATTATTTTATACGATTTTTACGCTATACTAGTCTTTATAGCCCTATCTTTAAGGTTTATGTATTTTATAGTCTAAATTTCAATGCCTGTTGATTTTTAATAGCAACCGAAACGTTATTTGGGTCGACTCCGCCCCTTCCGAGTTTTAAGTTTTATTAAATTGTATTATATATGGTATTTTTGACTACTTTTATGTATTTATTAAGTTTCGGTTAGGTTAGGTTAGGTTAGGTTAGGTTAGGTTAGGTTAGGTTAGGTTAGGTTAGGTTAGGTTAGGTTAGGTTAGGTTAGGTTAGGTTAGGTTAGGTTAGGTTAGGTTAGGTTAGGTTAGGTTAGGTTAGGTTAGGTTAGGTTAGGTTAGGTTAGGTTAGGTTAGGTTAGGTTAGGTTAGGTTAGGTTAGGTTAGGTTAGGTTAGGTTAGGTTAGGTTAGGTTAGGTTAGGTTAGGTTAGGTTAGGTTAGGTTAGGTTAGGTTAGGTTAGGTTAGGTTAGGTTAGGTTAGGTTAGGTTAGGTTAGGTTAGGTTAGGTTAGGTTAGGTTAGGTTAGGTTAGGTTAGGTTAGGTTAGGTTAGGTTAGGTTAGGTTAGGTTAGGTTAGGTTAGGTTAGGTTAGGTTAGGTTAGGTTAGGTTAGGTTAGGTTAGGTTAGGTTAGGTTAGGTTAGGTTAGGTTAGGTTAGGTTAGGTTAGGTTAGGTTAGGTTAGGTTAGGTTAGGTTAGGTTAGGTTAGGTTAGGTTAGGTTAGGTTAGGTTAGGTTAGGTTAGGTTAGGTTAGGTTAGGTTAGGTTAGGTTAGGTTAGGTTAGGTTAGGTTAGGTTAGGTTAGGTTAGGTTAGGTTAGGTTAGGTTAGGTTAGGTTGAGATACTATTTCCATAGGTGGAGGGTATATTTGCCTACGGATCTAGATGTTCAAGGTGTCAAAAGTTGCGCATTGTTGCAAAGAATTTTTTGGTGGTTTCTGTTTTTTGATATCTTTTTTAGTTATTTTAATATTGAATTTTTTGTGTTTGTTTGATTTTCTGAGAAAATCGTCCACGTAAAATTTTTTCGGTCGACGACTTTGTCCCGGAATTATTTTGCGTGGGTGGTTCTCAGAGGGGGGAGATTTCTTTCAAAATTACTTTAGGTTAGGTATTTAGGTTAGGTGTTTTTAATTTTTTAATTCTGGTGTTGGTTTATAAGTTGTACATAGTTTTAGTTAGGTTTAAGGTTGACGACAGGCCGACGATACATTTGTTCGTCGCTTGCCACGACCAAACTAGTAGGTGACCGACCTTTGTGTCGGCACCATGATAAGGGGAGCCGAGAAAGTTGAAAGGGGGAGTGGTGAGACCTGGGGGGGGGGAAATAAAACTTCTAGGGGGGGTTTAAAATTGGACTTTGGAAAAGTCAGGAGTATGAGGGAGGACCTTGTAGGGGTGGACGAGGAAATGGGGGGGGAGGGGGAAGAAATGGGGGGGGGGAGTGAAATGAGTAATTTGGAGGTCAGGGAAGGGGAAGGACCTACCGGCTCATTTTTGAAGCCGAGGGGCTACACCCGGGCGGGGGTAACCCTCGAGGAGTTGCTGGGGAAGGAGCCAAGATACCCAGAGTCGGATTCGGAGATGGTCGCCAATAAGCGACTTTTCTCGGAGATCTCCGGATCCGAATCGGATGATGTGGGCATCCACCCGAGAGCCCAGACGGCCAAGAGGGGAAAGGCACGAGGCCGGGCGAACGGAGGGGCTGGAGCTCGTAAGGGGATCCAAGAGCACACGGAAGGGACTGGGGAGGCAGATTTTCTGACCTCCCTTGAAAATTACAGGAAGGTGGCCACGGTCGAGACGGCTGCACCACCCGGACCTCTCGACATAAACGTCGAGGTCATGGGTCCGGAGGACCTGATGAGCGCTGCCGAGAGTAATTTGGAGGAGATTCTCGGCATCGCGAGCAGGTCCTCCAACCTCAAAGGGGGGTACGCTAGCAAGATCCGGCGTGCCACCTCCACCGTCAAGATGGTGCTAGACGCTCTTGCAGCACGAACCATCGCAGAGGAGACTCGTCGCCTAAGAGCGGACAACATCCGGCTGGCAAGAGAGTTGACGAATCTCCGCGACGAGGTTCGCGCATACAAGCGCGAATATGAGGAAGGCAAGACGGCGGCGAAGGAAAAGCGCTCTCCGATGTCCAACGAGCAGTTGGGCATTCTGGAGAGCAGTGTGGCTCGCCTCGTGGGCAATATGCTGGACGGTCGTCTGGCGGCCCTCGAGGAGCGATTGCTACCGCCCGTCGTGGTGCGCCCGCCATTGGCGGCGGACAGGAGGAGGCCTGCCGCAGAGGAACAGAGGGCAGCCCGGGAGGCGGTACCGGAGGAAACACCGTTGTCGGTGCCCTCTCAGGTGCGCCGACAAATCAGGGAGGAGTTCCCGCCATTGTCGGTACGCGCCGAGGTTAGACCGGCTCCAAGCTCCAAAAAGGGGGGGAAAGTAGCGGAGTGGTCTAGCTTCGGCCCGTCTGCCCCAGTGGCAAAGAAGGCGCCTACAAAAGCGCCCCAAAAAGGGCGCCCAGAAGCGTGCCCGGCAGCCCCGGAGATGTCTGCGGCTCCGGAGCTGACAGAAGCGTGGTCCACGGTCGCCAGGCGAAGGGCACCAAGGAAGGCCAACGCCGGGAAAGTGCCGCCGCCGACAGCCTCCGGCCCGGCGAAGAGGAAGGGACCCAAAGTGGTGCTCCCTAGTTCCTCCGCCGTTATAATTAAGATTCGGCCGGAGGCAATACAGCAGGGGGAAACTTACTCCTCCCTGCTGACTAGGGCCCAGAAGTCCATAAAGGTGGACGAAATGGGCATTGGGCCCTTAAGGGTGAGAACGGCGGCCACGGGGGCGCGCCTCATAGAAGTGCCGGGGCGTGCCAGCGCCGAGCAGGCAGACGCCCTGGCGGAGAAGATGGGGGAGTTGCTGGTGGGAGTGGCGGATGTGGTCAGACCCGTCAAGACCACAGAATTTAGGCTGACGGGTCTAGACGAGACCGCTACGCGAGAGGGGGTCATAGCGGCAGTGGCTGCGGAGGGGGGCTGCACAATGGGACAAGTGTGGGTCGGGGAGATTCACCTCGGCCCACGGGGGGTCGGCTCAGTCCGTATGTCGTGCCCGCTGGGGGCAGCGAAAAAGTTGCTCCAGCTAGGCGCGATACGCATAGGCTGGAGCAAGGTGCAGCTCCAGCATGAAGGTGCCCGTCCCAGGCACTGTTATAGATGCCTGGGCAGAGGGCACTCGGCGGGGTCGTGTCCCCCCTCCGAAAAAGACCGCAGCGACCTGTGTTATCGCTGCGGTCAACCTGGCCACAAGGCGGCCGGTTGTGAGGCCGAGCAAAAGTGCGCGGTCTGCCTGGCCGCGGGCAAAAAGGCGGACCATGTGATGGGGGGTAGAGCGTGTAACCCCCCATCAGTTCGTGGAACATTTTTCTCCTCCCCAAAACCAACGGGGAGGGGACTGGCGGCGCCTGAGGCCGAGATGTCCGAGTAATGCCAGGACATCTCGGCTTCCTCCAGGGAAACGTCAACCACTCCGCTGCAGCTCAGGATGTCTTCCTGCAGTCGATGGCGGAGTGGTCGATAGACGTGGCGGTCGTGGCGGAGCCCTACTACGTCCCCCCCCTGTCACATTGGGCTGGGGACGACGTCGGCTCCGTCGCGATAGTGGCAAGGCCAGGTAATGGCCCCCCCCTCATACCCAGAATGAGGGGGTCGGGGTACGTGGTTGCTGTTCGGGGAGACATCGTAGTAGTAGGAGTCTACTTCTCCCCGAACCGCAACCTAGCCGCCCTAGAGCAATTTCTCGATGCTCTGGGGCCGCTGATCAGGAGGCTGGCTCCCCTCCCCGTCGTCGTGATGGGGGACTTCAACGCCAAGTCCTCGGCGTGGGGTTCCCTCATCACTGAACCAAAGGGAAGGGAAGTAGAGGAGTGGGCGCTAGCCTCGGGACTGTCCCTCCTGAATACAGGGACAGTCCTCACCTGCGTGCGATGGTCGGGCGGTTCAGTGGTGGACCTGTCGTTCGCCACTCCCGACGTTGCGCGCAGGGTGGAAGGGTGGAGGGTGGAAACGGAGGTGGAGACACTCTCGGACCATCGCTATATACGGTTCGAGGTGTCTCCGACCTCCGCATCGAGTCCGGCGTCGGTGTCCGGGGGACATAGCTGGTTCCCGCGTTGGGCACTTACCAAGCTCAACCGGGAACTAGCAGAGGAGGCGGCCATTGTTGGCTGCTGGAGCCTCCCGTCTGCAGAGGGGCTGGGGGTGGATGAAATGGCTGGCTGTCTCGGCGACGTACTTACCAACGTCTGCCGGGCAGCCATGCCAAGAGTGTGGGGTCCTCCCCCCCCTAGACGGGCGGTTTACTGGTGGTCGGCCGAGCTGGCCGACCTTCGCGTCGCCTGCAACGCGGCGCGTCGCGCATACGTTCGCAGCAGGCGGCGCCGTCCCCAGGACGAGGAGCGTGATGGCCGGCTGCACAGGGTCTACGGGGCGAAACGGGAGATCCTGCGGCTGGCCATCAGTCGGGCCAAGGAGCGAGCGTGGCTGGAGCTGGTCGAGGGTCTGGAGAAGGACCCGTGGGGCAGACCGTACAAAAGGGCGCGAGACAAACTTCGCGCCCAGTCGGCCCCACTGACGGAAACGCTCCAGCCGGAACTGCTGGGGAAAATCGTCCGGGAGTTGTTCCCGGACCCCCCGGCAGGCTTCGCTCCGCCGCGAATGGCCCGACAGACGCCGGGCTCGATGGAGGAGGGTGTTCCGCCACCCGTCACCGACTTGGAGATGGAGGCGGTTCTGTCCCGCCTCCGTAGTAAGAGAAGGGCGCCTGGTCCGGATGGGGTGCACGGGAGAGTTCTGGCTATAGCTCTCGTGCACCTCGAAGACAGCCTTCGGGAGCTGTTAAACCGCTGCATACAGGGCGGACAGTTCCCGAAGGCGTGGAAGGAGGGTCGGCTCGTCCTATTACCAAAGGGCGGGCGACCATCGGACTGCGCGTCGGCGGTGCGACCGATTGTGTTGCTGAACGAGGTGGGGAAGGCGTTTGAAAGGGTGATAGCCTCCCGCCTCGTTCAACACTTGGAGAAAGGCCCGGGGCCCGGACTGTCCGATTCGCAGTTCGGGTTCCGGCCCGGTCGGTCAACCATCGACGCGGTGAGGCGCCTAAAGTCGGTGACGGGTGAAGCGGAACGCGGGAAGGAGGTGGTGGTGGCGGTGTCGTTGGACATCGCCAACGCCTTCAACAGCCTCCCCCACAGCGTAATACGCGAGGCACTGAAGTCGTTCGGAGTGCCTCCGTATCTCAGGGGGCTGTTGGACGCGTATCTCTCCGATAGGGAGGTCGTGTTCGAGAATCGGTCGGGGTCCTTAGAGAGGCGGCAGGTCGTGTGCGGCGTCCCTCAGGGTTCGGTTCTGGGTCCGAACCTCTGGGACGTCGGCTACGACTGGGTCCTGCGGAAGGAGTGCCTCCTCCCCGGAATGGATGTCGTCTGCTATGCGGACGACACATACGTCACATTCCGGGGACGGACGTACAAGGAGGCCGCGCGGCTGGCAGAGGAGGGGACAGCCCTCATTGTCAGCCGCATCGAGCGATTGGGGCTTCGGGTCTGCCTGGAGAAGACCGAAGCCATGCTCTTCCGCGGACCTGGGAGGAAAGGACCCCCACCGGGTGCACGACTCCTTATCGGAGAGACGGAGGTCAGGGTGAGCCCAACCCTTAAGTGTCTGGGACTCACCCTGGACGGGAGGTGGACCTTCGGCCCACATTTCCAACAGTTGGGACCGAAGGTCGTGAGGGTGGCATCAGCGCTGGGCCGACTCCTACCAAATATAGGGGGGCCCAGCCAAGCCTGCAGGCGGCTATACTCCGGGGTGTGTCGGAGTATGGCCCTGTACGGAGCCCCAATATGGGCGGATGCCCTCACCGTGCGAAATGTGGCCCAGCTGCACAAAATGCAGCGGGTCATAGCGGTGAGGGTCATCAGGGGCTACCGTACAGTCTCCTGGGCGGCAGCTACTGCACTGGCGGGAGAACCGCCATGGGAGCTCGCGGCGAGGGTCCTTGCCGAGTTAAGCCTCCTCGTTGCTGAGAGGAGGTCACGTGGCGAGGTCCCCTCGGGGGAGGAGCTAAGGCGGTTCCAAAGGCTGGGAGAGCAGTGGCTGCTGAGGAGGTGGGGAGAGGTTTTGGCACAGTCGCCGTACGGCCAGCGCACGGCCGAGGCACTGTGTCCAATACTTGCGGCGTGGATGCGCCGCAAGCGCAAACCCCTCACCTTCCGCCTGGCGCAGGTGCTCACCGGACATGGGTGCTTCGGTGCGTACCTGTGCAAGGTCGCCAGGAGGGAGCCAACGCCAGCCTGCCATGAGTGCGGCGCTGCGGAGGACACGGCCCAGCACACCCTAGAGGTGTGTGACAGATGGGCCGTGCAGCGCCATGACCTCATGGCAGTGCTTGGGCGGGACCTCTCGCTCTCGAGTGTGGTTCGCTGCATGCTCGAGAGCGATGAGGCCTGGCAGGCGGCGGTCTCTTTCTGCGAAGATGTAATTTCGCGGAAAGAGACCGCGGAGCGGGACAGAGAGATGGAGATATCCTCTGCTCCGCTCCGCCGGCGTAGGACGGGAGTGCGGAGGCGTCGCTTTGTGAACCTCCAAACTTCCGTCTAACGGGGCTCCGGGAGAGGATGGGAACCTCCCCGGCTTAGCTAGTCCCGGCGCCGAGGGGGACGCTTCAGGTTGTCGGAGCGGCCCCTAATTATGGTGGAAGTCCGGTCCCTATAGAGGTAGACCGGCCGGTCGCGGGGGGTGTCCTGTGCTAGACAGATCCGGGACACTCCCCATTTAGCGGCTGATGGCAATCCGCAGGTTAGTTTTAGTGGGTAAACCGGCGAGTCGCGTCGGGAGTCCCACATACCCCCGGGTCCCCCAACCCGGGAAGGGCGTAATGACCTTTCCCCTGCGATAAAAAAAAAAAAAAAAAAAAAAAAAAAAAAAAAAAAAAAAAAAAAAAAAAAAAAAAAAAAAAAAAAGGTTAGGTTAGGTTAGGTTAGGTTAGGTTAGGTTAGGTTAGGTTAGGTTAGGTTAGGTTAGGTTAGGTTGGGGCTCTGCCAGTTCGTCCTCGTTCGTGGCCCTGGGCAACGCTTGGGTGCGCCACCCCGTCTTTTGCGGGGTGAGGTACTCACGCGGCTGAAGGCTGGCTCTATCTTTCTTTCTTCTTCTATCTTTCACCACCTTTTTAGTTTAACTTTCTTGTTTTTGCTTTACTCTTATTTGTTTTTCTATCTTTTCACCATCTTTCTTTCTTCTCTTGCTATCTTTCACTTTTATTTAACTCTTCCGATAGGTGACCTCACACCTGAAAAAAGGCCGCGACCCGGGGTGTCGGAGTTTAAAGATGATGAGTCGTAACAGTGCAAATATTCTCCGGGTGGGTCCCAGCGATGCTGGGGAATCCCACACTTCCCCGAAAGGGGAAGTCAGGCCCGTGTATACGGAGGGGCCAACCGTTACGAGTGGAGAGGAGGAGGTCATAAGGACGAGGAGAAAGGAGAGTGGCGCGATTACGCACCCAGGCCCGAAGCTGGCGCTCATTACCACGTCAGAGTCGGGCAAACTAACGGATGAGGACACGGACTTCTCGCAACCGGTACCGGATGGCAGGCGCCGGTTGCTTGAGCTCCTAAGGAAAAAGGCATTAAGGGGGGATACGGAGGGAATGCCGCGCGTAATGCTCACGCGCGCGCTGATGCCCGAACCCCCTTCCACGGACTATGACAGCGAGGACTGTCCCTCGGACTACAGCGGCTTATCGCTGGACTCCGAGGGGTTGCCCGCAATACCCAGACGTGACATTCCTCGAAAGAGGAAACAAGATGACGACAAAGTACCGTCCCTCAGTAAAGGGGCGGTACCAAAACCCAAACGCGGACGCGGCCGGCCGCCCACGACCGGCCAGTACGTTGGCCTGGCCAAGGCGCAGGCCGACTTGAACAGGGAGAGAGAGGAGGCTCTTCGGCTCCAAGCCGAGGAGGAGGTCGCTAGGGTTGCACGAGAGGCGAGGGTGACGAGAGCGGCTTTATGCTCCAGCCCCTCCCCCACTCGACTCCCCCCCACTTCTCCCGCTGGAGAAGGAGTGCCGGAGCGAGCAGGAGTCGACCTGAGCAGGACAGTTGAGACCTCGCTGGAGACCATTGCCATGGTCGCCGCGAAGTCCTCTAACTTGAAAGGTACCTACCAAAGGTACCTCAAGGAAGCGGTTGCGGCGATCAGGTTGGCCTTCACCGAGGTCAGGGGTCGCTCGGCATCGGACGAGGTGCAGAGGCTGGAGGCCCGAAATGCGCGGCTCGAAGGGCAAGTGGCAACCTTACGCCAGGAGCTCGAAGAGCTGCGCAAGCGGGTCTCCGACCCAAAGGAGAAGGACGTGCGTGAGCTGTTGGCGGAGGTCTCTAGAGCAAACATAGAGACCTTCGGCAACATGCTCAACGCGAGGCTGGCCGGCCTAGAGGAACGTCTTCCGCCGGAGCCTCGAAGAAGGCCTCCGCTCGCAGCGGACAGTGTCTGTGCCCCACCACCAGAGGCACCGAAGGGTAAGGCGCCGAAACCTAAAAAGGCATCGGCGCCCCCCACATATGCGGAAACGGCGGCACAAAGTGCAGCGGACCCCAAAGAGGCACCGGCTGCGCCGGCCCCGCCCAAGCCTAAGAAGGCAAAGAAGAAGCGGCCAACAATGGCCGCAAAAGAAGCGGCGCACGGGGGGGATACCATCAACCCCTCCCCCGCCGAGGCCCCGTGGACAGTTGTAGGTCCACGCAAGGCCAAGAAGAAAAATGGGGCGGCTACACCAGCCAAAGCTGCCCCAAAGAGGAGGAAAAAGGCGAAACTTCGCCCTCCTACGACTGCGGCGGTCACCCTCACCCTGGGGGCAAACGCTGCTGAAAGGGGGGTGACTTACGCCAAGGTGTTGGCCGAGGCCCGAGCGGCGATCGACCTGGGGGAACTCGGCATCCCCAGGCTCGGTTTCCGACTGGCCGAGACAGGAGCGCGCGTCCTCACCGTTGCTGGTGAGGGTGCGCAGGAGAAGGCGGACGCCTTTGCCGAGAGGCTTAGGTCAGTCCTAAACCCGGACGAAGTGAGAGTCGGCCGCCCGGTAAGATGCGTTGACATGCGCGTCTCCGGGCTGGACGACTCTGTGACGGTCGCCGATGTCATCCAGGCGGCCGCCACCGAAGGAGGATGCCCGACCAGTACCATCAGGCCGGGCCAAATAGTTGCGGGACCAAGGGGAAACGCGTCCCTGTGGATGCGCGTCCCCATGACAGCTGCCAACAAGCTTCTGAGCTCTGGGCGGCTGAGTATCGGCTGGGTCTCGGCAAAGGTGGTGCTGCTGGCCGCGAGGCCCAAGCGGTGCTACCGATGCCTTGACACCGGCCACCTGGCGACGAAATGTGTGTGCTCGGTGGACCTCAGTCGGAGTTGTTTCCGCTGCGGGAAACCGGGCCACAGGGCGGCTGAATGCGGGGCAGCTCCAAATTGCCCTGTATGCGAGGCTGCCAATAAGCCGAAGGAGCACGTACTGGGGAGCAGCGGCTGTATCACAGCAAAGCCGCCCCCCGCCAAGGACCGGAAGAGAAAGGCTCCCTCAAGGGCTCGGCCTCGGAGGCCAAGAGCTGAAGGCGCAAGGGCGGAGCAACCCGCCCCCGCCATGGAGGTAGAGGCCTAGGCCCGAGGGCGGTGATCGGGGGATCGCCGCTCACACTATGGGCCCCGAGAAGTAAAGCTCCCCAATGCCCGGGGAGCTCTCGGAGAGGCAGGCGGCGGCACAACACCTGGCCGCCGCAACAGAAGAGGGCCGGTCGCGGCACGCGCTGCGGGGCCGTGGAGCTATGCTCACGCGATTCCCACGGCCTCGCATTG
>OY751448.1:18613875-18628379 GCA_963565745.1 Phengaris arion | reverse complement strand
AACCTAACCTAACCTTAACCTAACCTTAACCTTAACCTAACCTTAGGAAACTAACCTAACTTAGACCTAACTAACCAACCTAACTAACTAACACTAACCTAACCTAACCTAACCTAACCTAACCTAACCTAACCTAACCTAACCTAACCTAACCTAACCTAACCTAACCTAACCTAACCTAACCTAACCTAACCTAACCTAACCTAACCTAACTAACCTAACCTACAACTAACCTAACCTAACCTAACCTAACCTACTAACCTACCTAACCTAACCTAACCTAACCTAACCTACCTAACCTAACCTACCTAACCTACCTAACCTAACCTAACCTAACCTAAACCTAACTAACCTAACCTAACCTAACCTAACCTAACCTAACCTAACCTAACCTAACCTAACCTAACCTAACCTAACCTAACCTAACCTAACCTAACCTAACCTAACCTAACCTAACCTAACCTAACCTAACCTAACCTAACCTAACCTAACCTAACCTAACCTAACCTAACCTAACCTAACCTAACCTAACCTAACCTAACCTAACCTAACCTAACCTAACCTAACCTAACCTAACCTAACCTAACCTAACCTAACCTAACCTAACCTAACCTAACCTAACCTAACCTAACCTAACCTAACCTAACCTAACCTAACCTAACCTAACCTAACCTAACCTAACCTAACCTAACCTAACCTAACCTAACCTAACCTAACCTAACCTAACCTAACCTAACCTAACCTAACCTAACCTAACCTAACCTAACCTAACCTAACCTAACCTAACCTAACCTAACCTAACCTAACCTAACCTAACCTAACCTAACCTAACCTAACCTAACCTAACCTAACCTAACCTAACCTAACCTAACCTAACCTAACCTAACCTAACCTAACCTAACCTAACCTAACCTAACCTAACCTAACCTAACCTAACCTAACCTAACCTAACCTAACCTAACCTAACCTAACCTAACCTAACCTAACCTAACCTAACCTAACCTAACCTAACCTAACCTAACCTAACCTAACCTAACCTAACCTAACCTAACCTAACCTAACCTAACCTAACCTAACCTAACCTAACCTAACCTAACCTAACCTAACCTAACCTAACCTAACCTAACCTAACCTAACCTAACCTAACCTAACCTAACCTAACCTAACCTAACCTAACCTAACCTAACCTAACCTAACCTAACCTAACCTAACCTAACCTAACCTAACCTAACCTAACCTAACCTAACCTAACCTAACCTAACCTAACCTAACCTAACCTAACCTAACCTAACCTAACCTAACCTAACCTAACCTAACCTAACCTAACCTAACCTAACCTAACCTAACCTAACCTAACCTAACCTAACCTAACCTAACCTAACCTAACCTAACCTAACCTAACCTAACCTAACCTAACCTAACCTAACCTAACCTAACCTAACCTAACCTAACCTAACCTAACCTAACCTAACCTAACCTAACCTAACCTAACCTAACCTAACCTAACCTAACCTAACCTAACCTAACCTAACCTAACCTAACCTAACCTAACCTAACCTAACCTAACCTAACCTAACCTAACCTAACCTAACCTAACCTAACCTAACCTAACCTAACCTAACCTAACCTAACCTAACCTAACCTAACCTAACCTAACCTAACCTAACCTAACCTAACCTAACCTAACCTAACCTAACCTAACCTAACCTAACCTAACCTAACCTAACCTAACCTAACCTAACCTAACCTAACCTAACCTAACCTAACCTAACCTAACCTAACCTAACCTAACCTAACCTAACCTAACCTAACCTAACCTAACCTAACCTAACCTAACCTAACCTAACCTAACCTAACCTAACCTAACCTAACCTAACCTAACCTAACCTAACCTAACCTAACCTAACCTAACCTAACCTAACCTAACCTAACCTAACCTAACCTAACCTAACCTAACCTAACCTAACCTAACCTAACCTAACCTAACCTAACCTAACCTAACCTAACCTAACCTAACCTAACCTAACCTAACCTAACCTAACCTAACCTAACCTAACCTAACCTAACCTAACCTAACCTAACCTAACCTAACCTAACCTAACCTAACCTAACCTAACCTAACCTAACCTAACCTAACCTAACCTAACCTAACCTAACCTAACCTAACCTAACCTAACCTAACCTAACCTAACCTAACCTAACCTAACCTAACCTAACCTAACCTAACCTAACCTAACCTAACCTAACCTAACCTAACCTAACCTAACCTAACCTAACCTAACCTAACCTAACCTAACCTAACCTAACCTAACCTAACCTAACCTAACCTAACCTAACCTAACCTAACCTAACCTAACCTAACCTAACCTAACCTAACCTAACCTAACCTAACCTAACCTAACCTAACCTAACCTAACCTAACCTAACCTAACCTAACCTAACCTAACCTAACCTAACCTAACCTAACCTAACCTAACCTAACCTAACCTAACCTAACCTAACCTAACCTAACCTAACCTAACCTAACCTAACCTAACCTAACCTAACCTAACCTAACCTAACCTAACCTAACCTAACCTAACCTAACCTAACCTAACCTAACCTAACCTAACCTAACCTAACCTAACCTAACCTAACCTAACCTAACCTAACCTAACCTAACCTAACCTAACCTAACCTAACCTAACCTAACCTAACCTAACCTAACCTAACCTAACCTAACCTAACCTAACCTAACCTAACCTAACCTAACCTAACCTAACCTAACCTAACCTAACTAACCTAACCTAACCTAACCTAACCTAACCTAACCTAACCTAACCTAACCTAACCTAACCTAACCTAACCTAACCTAACCTAACCTAACCTAACCTAACCTAACCTAACCTAACCTAACCTAACCTAACCTAACCTAACCTAACCTAACCTAACCTAACCTAACCTAACCTAACCTAACCTAACCTAACCTAACCTAACCTAACCTAACCTAACCTAACCTAACCTAACCTAACCTAACCTAACCTAACCTAACCTAACCTAACCTAACCTAACCTAACCTAACCTAACCTAACCTAACCTAACCTAACCTAACCTAACCTAACCTAACCTAACCTAACCTAACCTAACCTAACCTAACCTAACCTAACCTAACCTAACCTAACCTAACCTAACCTAACCTAACCTAACCTAACCTAACCTAACCTAACCTAACCTAACCTAACCTAACCTAACCTAACCTAACCTAACCTAACCTAACCTAACCTAACCTAACCTAACCTAACCTAACCTAACCTAACCTAACCTAACCTAACCTAACCTAACCTAACCTAACCTAACCTAACCTAACCTAACCTAACCTAACCTAACCTAACCTAACCTAACCTAACCTAACCTAACCTAACCTAACCTAACCTAACCTAACCTAACCTAACCTAACCTAACCTAACCTAACCTAACCTAACCTAACCTAACCTAACCTAACCTAACCTAACCTAACCTAACCTAACCTAACCTAACCTAACCTAACCTAACCTAACCTAACCTAACCTAACCTAACCTAACCTAACCTAACCTAACCTAACCTAACCTAACCTAACCTAACCTAACCTAACCTAACCTAACCTAACCTAACCTAACCTAACCTAACCTAACCTAACCTAACCTAACCTAACCTAACCTAACCTAACCTAACCTAACCTAACCTAACCTAACCTAACCTAACCTAACCTAACCTAACCTAACCTAACCTAACCTAACCTAACCTAACCTAACCTAACCTAACCTAACCTAACCTAACCTAACCTAACCTAACCTAACCTAACCTAACCTAACCTAACCTAACCTAACCTAACCTAACCTAACCTAACCTAACCTAACCTAACCTAACCTAACCTAACCTAACCTAACCTAACCTAACCTAACCTAACCTAACCTAACCTAACCTAACCTAACCTAACCTAACCTAACCTAACCTAACCTAACCTAACCTAACCTAACCTAACCTAACCTAACCTAACCTAACCTAACCTAACCTAACCTAACCTAACCTAACCTAACCTAACCTAACCTAACCTAACCTAACCTAACCTAACCTAACCTAACCTAACCTAACCTAACCTAACCTAACCTAACCTAACCTAACCTAACCTAACCTAACCTAACCTAACCTAACCTAACCTAACCTAACCTAACCTAACCTAACCTAACCTAACCTAACCTAACCTAACCTAACCTAACCTAACCTAACCTAACCTAACCTAACCTAACCTAACCTAACCTAACCTAACCTAACCTAACCTAACCTAACCTAACCTAACCTAACCTAACCTAACCTAACCTAACCTAACCTAACCTAACCTAACCTAACCTAACCTAACCTAACCTAACCTAACCTAACCTAACCTAACCTAACCTAACCTAACCTAACCTAACCTAACCTAACCTAACCTAACCTAACCTAACCTAACCTAACCTAACCTAACCTAACCTAACCTAACCTAACCTAACCTAACCTAACCTAACCTAACCTAACCTAACCTAACCTAACCTAACCTAACCTAACCTAACCTAACCTAACCTAACCTAACCTAACCTAACCTAACCTAACCTAACCTAACCTAACCTAACCTAACCTAACCTAACCTAACCTAACCTAACCTAACCTAACCTAACCTAACCTAACCTAACCTAACCTAACCTAACCTAACCTAACCTAACCTAACCTAACCTAACCTAACCTAACCTAACCTAACCTAACCTAACCTAACCTAACCTAACCTAACCTAACCTAACCTAACCTAACCTAACCTAACCTAACCTAACCTAACCTAACCTAACCTAACCTAACCTAACCTAACCTAACCTAACCTAACCTAACCTAACCTAACCTAACCTAACCTAACCTAACCTAACCTAACCTAACCTAACCTAACCTAACCTAACCTAACCTAACCTAACCTAACCTAACCTAACCTAACCTAACCTAACCTAACCTAACCTAACCTAACCTAACCTAACCTAACCTAACCTAACCTAACCTAACCTAACCTAACCTAACCTAACCTAACCTAACCTAACCTAACCTAACCTAACCTAACCTAACCTAACCTAACCTAACCTAACCTAACCTAACCTAACCTAACCTAACCTAACCTAACCTAACCTAACCTAACCTAACCTAACCTAACCTAACCTAACCTAACCTAACCTAACCTAACCTAACCTAACCTAACCTAACCTAACCTAACCTAACCTAACCTAACCTAACCTAACCTAACCTAACCTAACCTAACCTAACCTAACCTAACCTAACCTAACCTAACCTAACCTAACCTAACCTAACCTAACCTAACCTAACCTAACCTAACCTAACCTAACCTAACCTAACCTAACCTAACCTAACCTAACCTAACCTAACCTAACCTAACCTAACCTAACCTAACCTAACCTAACCTAACCTAACCTAACCTAACCTAACCTAACCTAACCTAACCTAACCTAACCTAACCTAACCTAACCTAACCTAACCTAACCTAACCTAACCTAACCTAACCTAACCTAACCTAACCTAACCTAACCTAACCTAACCTAACCTAACCTAACCTAACCTAACCTAACCTAACCTAACCTAACCTAACCTAACCTAACCTAACCTAACCTAACCTAACCTAACCTAACCTAACCTAACCTAACCTAACCTAACCTAACCTAACCTAACCTAACCTAACCTAACCTAACCTAACCTAACCTAACCTAACCTAACCTAACCTAACCTAACCTAACCTAACCTAACCTAACCTAACCTAACCTAACCTAACCTAACCTAACCTAACCTAACCTAACCTAACCTAACCTAACCTAACCTAACCTAACCTAACCTAACCTAACCTAACCTAACCTAACCTAACCTAACCTAACCTAACCTAACCTAACCTAACCTAACCTAACCTAACCTAACCTAACCTAACCTAACCTAACCTAACCTAACCTAACCTAACCTAACCTAACCTAACCTAACCTAACCTAACCTAACCTAACCTAACCTAACCTAACCTAACCTAACCTAACCTAACCTAACCTAACCTAACCTAACCTAACCTAACCTAACCTAACCTAACCTAACCTAACCTAACCTAACCTAACCTAACCTAACCTAACCTAACCTAACCTAACCTAACCTAACCTAACCTAACCTAACCTAACCTAACCTAACCTAACCTAACCTAACCTAACCTAACCTAACCTAACCTAACCTAACCTAACCTAACCTAACCTAACCTAACCTAACCTAACCTAACCTAACCTAACCTAACCTAACCTAACCTAACCTAACCTAACCTAACCTAACCTAACCTAACCTAACCTAACCTAACCTAACCTAACCTAACCTAACCTAACCTAACCTAACCTAACCTAACCTAACCTAACCTAACCTAACCTAACCTAACCTAACCTAACCTAACCTAACCTAACCTAACCTAACCTAACCTAACCTAACCTAACCTAACCTAACCTAACCTAACCTAACCTAACCTAACCTAACCTAACCTAACCTAACCTAACCTAACCTAACCTAACCTAACCTAACCTAACCTAACCTAACCTAACCTAACCTAACCTAACCTAACCTAACCTAACCTAACCTAACCTAACCTAACCTAACCTAACCTAACCTAACCTAACCTAACCTAACCTAACCTAACCTAACCTAACCTAACCTAACCTAACCTAACCTAACCTAACCTAACCTAACCTAACCTAACCTAACCTAACCTAACCTAACCTAACCTAACCTAACCTAACCTAACCTAACCTAACCTAACCTAACCTAACCTAACCTAACCTAACCTAACCTAACCTAACCTAACCTAACCTAACCTAACCTAACCTAACCTAACCTAACCTAACCTAACCTAACCTAACCTAACCTAACCTAACCTAACCTAACCTAACCTAACCTAACCTAACCTAACCTAACCTAACCTAACCTAACCTAACCTAACCTAACCTAACCTAACCTAACCTAACCTAACCTAACCTAACCTAACCTAACCTAACCTAACCTAACCTAACCTAACCTAACCTAACCTAACCTAACCTAACCTAACCTAACCTAACCTAACCTAACCTAACCTAACCTAACCTAACCTAACCTAACCTAACCTAACCTAACCTAACCTAACCTAACCTAACCTAACCTAACCTAACCTAACCTAACCTAACCTAACCTAACCTAACCTAACCTAACCTAACCTAACCTAACCTAACCTAACCTAACCTAACCTAACCTAACCTAACCTAACCTAACCTAACCTAACCTAACCTAACCTAACCTAACCTAACCTAACCTAACCTAACCTAACCTAACCTAACCTAACCTAACCTAACCTAACCTAACCTAACCTAACCTAACCTAACCTAACCTAACCTAACCTAACCTAACCTAACCTAACCTAACCTAACCTAACCTAACCTAACCTAACCTAACCTAACCTAACCTAACCTAACCTAACCTAACCTAACCTAACCTAACCTAACCTAACCTAACCTAACCTAACCTAACCTAACCTAACCTAACCTAACCTAACCTAACCTAACCTAACCTAACCTAACCTAACCTAACCTAACCTAACCTAACCTAACCTAACCTAACCTAACCTAACCTAACCTAACCTAACCTAACCTAACCTAACCTAACCTAACCTAACCTAACCTAACCTAACCTAACCTAACCTAACCTAACCTAACCTAACCTAACCTAACCTAACCTAACCTAACCTAACCTAACCTAACCTAACCTAACCTAACCTAACCTAACCTAACCTAACCTAACCTAACCTAACCTAACCTAACCTAACCTAACCTAACCTAACCTAACCTAACCTAACCTAACCTAACCTAACCTAACCTAACCTAACCTAACCTAACCTAACCTAACCTAACCTAACCTAACCTAACCTAACCTAACCTAACCTAACCTAACCTAACCTAACCTAACCTAACCTAACCTAACCTAACCTAACCTAACCTAACCTAACCTAACCTAACCTAACCTAACCTAACCTAACCCAGTTTCGCGCCGATCTCCGCCGAAAGCACATGTTTTTCGCTATCGCTCCGCTTAAAAAATCGAAAAAAGTGGGAAATCCTGCACCGATCGCGAAGTGTGATACCTCAATCGAAGCGTCTAAGAGCCGCCTACACGCGAGTGATTCGGGCTTTCCTTAAAAAGCCCGAAAAAGTTCGGAAAAGTGCGGAAAACTCAAATTGTAAAAATTAAAAAGTTTAAAATCGCGATAAAAGACGCAGTTATAAGTGTAATTTAGTGTAACAAAGTGGACAGTGTGTAGGATAGAGACCTTTATAAGTGTACAAAAATTCATAATTATAGACGTAGTTTTAATACCAATGACCTTTAGTTAAAGTTTTTGGCGTCCCCACGAGGTCATTGAATTAGAAGTGTGAGTGCAAAGGAGTGCAGTGCGTAGGGAAGGCCCTCTCTTGAGAAGGGTTTTTCCGCAGAAACAAAAATTTTTGGACAACCTGGGGGTGAGTTGTAGCTATTAGAAAAACGGAAACTAAAATAGCAATAACATAGCAGAACACTGAGACGCGTGGGTTTTGACGCCGGTTTTAGGCGCCACAAATTAGGATCTAGGAAGCCCATAAGGAAAAGGTAGGTGGTCCTGAACTACAACCCGGTGAAAAACCCGGAAAACCACTTTTCCTAAAAACCTGCTCTAGCATCAACCAGGACCTGACCGCGAGCAAAAAGGCATCACGAGAGGCTGCCTGCCCTCACCCCCAGCAGAACGCCGCAAACAGCAAGTTTCCAGCTGCTCCAGGACCGAAGAAACCGTAAAAAAGGTAAAAAACCTGGATCATTAGGGAACGGCTGGAACAGCTGGGAAACTAAAGAGGCCAGCAGATAGGCAGCGAACAGACGAAGAGAACGACACCTCGTACGCCTCTCTACGATAAAGGGTTCCGGAGTAAAACGTAAAAATTACTTTAGCGGCCATTTTGTCGGCCATATTGGAAATTTTCAAAGGCCGACAGCGCCGGAACCGGTCGTCGTACAGACTCGAGCGACATATCGTTGGAGAGGTCTCGAGGAGCGGCAAACGAGGAGACTAAAAAAGGGGGAAAAAAGGGGGGATTTGTAACCCCCCCAAATTCACACATCATCACCTGCCCAAGGTAAGAATACCCCCTGCGACCGGAAACCGCGATCCGGACAAGATTAAACTAACCCAGTTATCGGCAAAAACAAATAACTTTGACGTTTCGGCCGCCATTTTAGAAAATTTCAAACACTGATAGCTGGGAAACTAGAAGCCGTAGAAGGACGCGGTTTTCGACATTGGGCTTCACAGGAGGCCAACTCTCCATTGGGTCTGGCAAATAGTCAAAAATCCCAAAAAATTGGAAAAAATTTGTCAAAAAATTTTTAGAAAAACCAAGACCGGAATTGGACAGAGGGGCTCAAGCCGAGTTCGAAAAGCCCAAACACGCCCTATCTACGCTAAACGGTCACGGAGAAAACGGGCCCCAAAGTGTGACACTGACAGTTCACCATCTGTCAAACAGCGGACAAAAACAGCAATATCTCCGCTCCTAGTTCAGCTAGAGGAACGAGGTTTCCTTTGGTGTTAAAGGCCTCACCTTAGCTACCCCCTCCCCAAATTTCAAGCGAATTTGAGCAAGTCAACCTTTGGGAACGAATTTTGGACCAAGAACCAGCTCACTAGGAGGGGAAGAAAAAACCGAGAAAAACGAGCCCAAACTCGAGGGAGCTACGATAAATAGCAAGGCGGCAGTGCCAAATCAAAAATCTAGGCTCTAAAAACGGCGGCCATCTTGGAAAATTAAAAGTGTAAATATCTCTGCTCCTGGACGTCGTAGAGCTACGAGGTTTTCACTGCTGACATTGGGACAGCAAGGACTATCCGGGCATAGGGGTGAGGAGCCCCCTGGAACACCTGGAGACCTGGACTGGGGAAAAACCCACTTACCGGCTTCGGGATCCTGTAGAGCGACGCGGTTTCCGGGTACCGGCGCTGCAGCCAGCATCGGGACGCCACACCTGAGTCTGCATATCGCCTGGAAGACCTGGAACACCTAAAACCTGGAAAAAAGGGAAAGAGTTATAAAAAAGTTACTTACCTGGAGAAGTCGCCGCACCAGCAGTACCGGAACAGCTGTACCTGAAAAGAAGCTTAAGAACTAAGGTAAAACATTGTAAATAATTTAGACCAGTAACTCTTATTGGAGCTACTGCTAGAGTGTAAACATACAAGACCAACTGCACTATATTTAGTGTAGTTGATAGGATAAGTTATTGTAGCGCATAGGGACCCTTAGACACATTACAATATATTTATCGTAGCTAGCTTAGGTCAGTTAACCCCCCTATTGGGGGAACTGTTAGCGTAGGAATTATATTTGACTTTTTATTATTGATATTTTATTTTAGATAGACTAGGCCAGTTAACCCCCCTATTGGGGAACTGTTAGGTTAGTATTTTGACATTTTATTAATTGACACTTATTAAATTTTTGATTGTTTATTTTTAACTTTATCCAACATAATTAAAAATTTACAATTGTATTTGTATTAATATCTAAAATTTGATTCAAACCAAATTGACAACACCCCCCCCTAACATGTACCGCACCCCCCAAAACCAAAAGCGAGCCAGCGACACCTTCACCATATCTTCATCACAAATGAATGAGGTTAACGAGGGTAGAGCCCAATCGCAACCAGCTAGACCATCCGCTGTGCGGACCAGTATAGACAAAATAGAGGCAATAGCAATAAGAGAACAAATTTCCCCAAGCAAAAAAGAGAAACCAAAGCTAACTACCCTAAAAATTAAGACCAAAAAAGTTACCGCCGTAGAGAAGACGGTGAGTCCCGCACCCCCCAATAGACCTAAAACAGCAGAAGGAAGAGCCTGTCTAGAGCGAGCGAAAGGCAGCATCAACAGCTCCAAAAACTTTAAAACAGAATATAAGGAGCAAGCCTTCGCCGCTATAGAGAGGCTCTACTGGATAGTAAAGGAATTAGAGGACGATCTTACCAGTATCAAAGCTGGAAGAAACGGTGGGCCGGGGAAGGACCATATACATCCCCCCCGGTCGGCCGTCAACATGACAGATGCTGCAGTCGATGCGCAGAAAGACCTGGAACAGAGAAATGTATTAATGGAGCAAGGTATGAATGAGGGTATGAAAGAGATGATAAAGAAGATGGATGAAATGAAGGGATGTATGGAAGAGAATAGAGTGAGGATGGAGAAGTTGAACTCGCTCCTGGAGAACGCCACAACTGTCGCCAAACCGGTGAGTTATGCGAGCGCTGCTGCGAGAGGCATCGTAGAGAGGCCTCCTGAAGCAAGGGCCCTGCATTCAGTAATGGTGTCCTCCAGGGACGGGCAGGAAAATGGGGAAGAGGTTTTGGAAAAAGTTAGAAAAACCGTAAACGCAAAAGACGGTTGGGTAAAGGTGGAAAGGGTCAGGAAAGTTAAGAATAGGAAAGTCGTCATAGGTTGTATAAATGAGGAAGAAAGGAACAAGGTGAGGGAAAGACTGCGTAAGAATGAAGGTTTGATAGTTGAGGAAGTAAAGAACAAAAACCCCCTCTTGGCGTTCAGGGATGTGATGAAGGTCGACGCAGCTGACTTTGGCACTGCGTTCTGCAACCAAAACGCAGACATCCTTGGGGGCCTGAAGGGGGAAGAGAGAAAGGTTGAGGTAGCATATGCGATGCGTGCGAGGAACCCCCTACAAAACCATCTCGTGGCTAGAGTCAGCCCACAAATTTGGAGGAGATGTATGAATGTAGGCTATGCCCATATTGGGCTAGGCAGAGTGAAAGTGATAGACCACAGTCCGTTAGTGCAGTGCTCCCGTTGCCTGGGGTATGGGCACACCAAAGGGCACTGCCAGGAGAGCGAGGTACGATGCAGCCACTGCGCCGGTCCTCACCTGAGGATTGAATGCGACAAGTCGCGGCGAGGAGACAAGCCTAAATGCATTAATTGTACAAAGGCTAAGAGGGGCAACGAGGAGCACAGTGCCTTCGATAGAGAATGTATGGAAAGAAAGAGGTGGGATGCTCTAGCCAGATCAGCGGTGGCGTACTGCTAAGGTTGTCCCTGGTGAGTCCTTCCAGTACCGAATTCTGCAGGCCAACCTCCAGCGGAGCCAGATCGCTACAAGGGAGCTAATGCTCGAAGCCACCAAGCGTAAGGCCTGCGTGGCGCTGCTGCAGGAGCCCTACATAGGCGGGGCCCGGAGTATGAGGGCACACAATGGAGGGAGGGTCTACCAGAGCGATGGGGAAGGGGGCGGTGTCGTCAAGGCGTGTGTTGTGGTACTCGACGACACACTGGATGTCGAACTACACACACGCCTCAGTAACAACAACATTGTTGTGGCCACCCTCCGAACCAAAGCTTGGGAGATGATTGTTGTGTCCTTCTACTTCGAGCCCGATAAACCTGTGGGGCCCTACCTGGACCATCTTATGCGGATAGGAAGAGAGTTGGGATCCGATAGGATGGTCTTGGGAGGCGACGCCAACGCAAAGAGCCCGTGGTGGGGTGGCGATCTGGAAGACCCGCGAGGAAGGGATGTGTCTGCTGCACTGGAAGCAATGAGCTTGCACATACTCAACACCGGAGACATACCTACGTACGACACCATCAGAGGGGGTAAAAGATACACCAGCTATGTGGATGTGACAGCGTGCTCCGACGACCTGCTGGACCGAGTGGGCGACTGGAGGGTTGATGAGGGTCTGACGAGCTCGGACCACAACGGCATATCATTTGGCATCACACAACGAAAATCCACAGGCACGAACATAATACGTACCACACGCATATTTAACACACAGAAGGCAAACTGGACTCAGTTTCGTGAGAAACTGACCCAGCTGATGTCGGACAGACAATTGACTGCACAGGACATGGACACAATACACAGCACACAACAAATAGAAGAAGCAATAGACAGATACACAGAAGCCATAACACAGACATGCAGAGACACAATGCCGACTAAAAAACACACACAGAGATTCACCTTGTCGTGGTGGAATGATGAGCTCGCGCAGATGAAGAAGGAGGTCGCCACGAGGAAACGCAGGATCCGTAACGCGGCGCCTGATCGCAGAAACCGCGTAGTTGGTTTGTACCTGGAAGTGAAAGAGAAGTACGAAAAGGCAGTGAAAGAGGCTCAAGTAGCAAGCTGGAAGGAGTTTTGCCGGAAACAGGATAGGGAGGGGGTCTGGGAGGGCATCTACAGGGTGCTGAGCAGAGTCAGAGGGAGGGAGGAGGATCTGCCCCTTACGAGGGACAGTGAAACCCTCGACGCCCGAAGCTCCGCGGAATGGCTGGCGGAGACCTTCTACCCCGAGGACCAGGAAAGTGGTGAAAGCGAGGAACATCGGCGGACGCGACGGCGGGCGGAGTCCTTGGACACCGAACCGCCGGCGGGTCCGGACGACCCTCCTTTCATCATGGAGGAGTTGAAGAGAGCCGTAAGGTCCTTCAACCCCAAAAAGGCCCCCGGGGCGGATGGACTCACGTCGGACATCTGCCAACACGCTGTAGAATGTGACCCTGTGTGGTTCCTGGCTCTGCTGAATAGGTGCCTCACTGTCGCCTGCTTCCCCAAACAGTGGAAGCGGGCGACTGTGGTGGTGCTGAGGAAGCCGGGCAAGGAATCGTACCGGGTACCAAAAGCTTATCGACCGATCGGCCTCCTGCCTGTTCTCGGCAAGATCTTCGAAAAGATGCTGGTCGCCCGACTTAGGTTCTACCTGCTGCCCAAAATAAGCCCCAACCAATATGGCTTCATGCCCCAAAGGAGCACCGAAGACGCCCTCTATAGGCTAGTGAACCACATCAGGAAGAAGAGAGAAGAGAAGAAAATTTCAGTTGTGGTATCGCTGGATATAGAGGGGGCCTTCGACAGCGCCTGGTGGCCGGCCATAAAGGTTCGGTTGGCTGAAGTTGGGTGTCCGGGGAACCTGAGGAGGGTGTTCAGTAGCTACTTGAGCGATAGAAGTGTGAACGTTAGGTACGCTGGTGTGGAAGTGAGCAGGGGGACCGACAAGGGGTGCGTGCAGGGATCCATAGGTGGACCTATCCTGTGGGACCTCTTGTTGGACCCCCTGCTAAGTATGCTAGAGGAGATGAATGTTTTCAACCAAGCGTTCGCGGACGACATTGTTATAATAATTGATGGGGACACGGCGCTCGAAATCGAGTTAAAATGTAATAGAGTACTAGAGGAAATTAGGAAATGGGGGGAACTAAATAAGCTAAAATTTGCCCCCCACAAAACCTGTGCGCTCCTGTCAACGAGGAGACTAAAATTTGATGTGCCGCGGCTCGCTATGGGAGGTGTCGAAATAAAATATCACGATAACATAAAAATATTGGGATTAACGATAGACGGCAGCCTGACATTTAACGCCCATGTCACAGAGG
>OY751448.1:18596375-18608875 GCA_963565745.1 Phengaris arion | reverse complement strand
CTAACCTAACCTAACCTAACCTAACCTTTTTTTTTTTTTTTTTTTTTTTTTTTTTTTTTTTTTTTTTTTTTTTTTTTTTTTTTTTTTTTTTTTTTTTTTTTTTTTTTTTTTTTTTTTTTTTTTTTGCGGGGGGAAATTCGTTACGAATCCCCCGCTGCCCCCGGGGGAAGGCAGCAGGGGTATGTCGGACTCCCCCGGTGCGAGGTGGAGTGCACCGGGGTTTACCGACTAAAACCCCCCGGTGCCCTTCTTCTGCGCCAATGCGAGGCCGTGGGAATCGCGTGAGCATAGCTCCACGACCCCGCAGCGCGTGCCGCGACCGGCCCTCTTCTGTTGCGGCGGCTTGTTGTTGTGCCGCCGCCTGCCTTCACCGAGAGCTCCCCGGGCATAGGGGAGCTTTGCGCTCGGGACCCATAGTGTGAGCGGCGATCCCCCGATCACCGCCCACGGGTCTAGGCCTCCACTTCCATAGTGGCGGGGGCGGGTGGAACCGCCCTTGCGCCGGCCTTGGGCTTTTTGAGCCGGGCCTTGGAAGGAGCCTTCCTCTTCTTATTCGTGCCGGGGGGCGGCTTGGGTGCTGTAATACAGCCGCTGCTCCCCAGCACGTGCTCCCTCGGCTTGCCCAAGGCCTCGCAGGCCGGGCAATTCGGAGGCGCTTCGCACTCTGGTGCCTTGTGCCCCGGCTTCCCGCAGCGGAAACAATTCCGGCTGAGGTCCACCGAGGACTTGCATTGCACCGCCAGGTGGCCGGTGTCGAGACAGCGGTAACACCGCTTGGGCCTCGCGGCCAGCAGTGTCACCCCCGCAACGACCCAGCCTATCTGCAGCCGCCCATAGCTAGTGAGCTTTTTGGCGGCTGCCATCGGGATACTGAGCCAGAGGCTTCTAGCTCCCCTTGGGCCCACGACAACTCTGCCCGACCGGATGTTGGTGGCCGGGCATTCTCCTTCTTTTGCGGCCGCCTCGATGACATCGGCGGCCGTCGTCGCGTCGTCCAGCCCGGTGATGCGTATTTCCGCGCATTTCACCGGGCGGGCTATCTTCACAAGGTTGGGGCCAAGGGCCGCCCGAAGCCTCGTGGCCAAAGCGTCAGCCTTCTCACTTGCCCCCTCTCCGTCAACCGATAGGATGCGCGCACCCGTCTTAGCCAGGCGGAAGCCGAGTCTGGGGATGTTCAGTTCCCCTAGATCGATCTTCGACCTGGCCTCGCGCAAGATCTTCTCGTATGTTGCCCCCTCCTCGGCGGCTCCAGCCTCAAGGGTGAGGGTGATTGCCGCCGTTGTGGGGGGACGAAGCTTTGCCTTCTTTTTCTTCTTTGGGGCGGCTTTGGGTGTTTTGGCCGCCCCTTTTTTCTTTCCAGCCTTGCGTGGACCGACGGTGGTCCACGGGGCCTCGGCGGTGGAGGGGTTGATGATCTCCCCCCCTTGCGCCGCTTCTCTTGCGGCCATTGATGGCCGCTTTTTCTTTTTCGCCTTTTTGGGCGGAGCCGGTGCAGGCGGTACCTCTTTTGGGGGGACCGTCATGCTCGGTGTCGCCACCTCCGCATATGTGGGCGCCTTTTTTGCTTTCGGCGCCTTCGCCTTTACTGCCGCTGGCGTGGTGCCTACAGTGGCACTGTCCGCCGCCAGCGGTGGTCTCATCCTAGGGGCTGGCAGAAGACGATCTTCGAGGCCTGCCAACCTAGCGTTCAGTATGTTGCCGAAGGTCTCCATGTTGGAACGAGAGACCTCCGACAACAGCTGGCGCATGTCCTGTTCTACGGGACGAGCATTGTCGGCCCGTTTGCGCAACTCTTCTAGCTCTTGGCCCATTTTGGCCACTCGCTCTTGGAGCCGCGCGTTCTGGGCCTCCAATCTCGCAAGTTCCTCATTCATAGTGCGGCCCCTCATCTCGGCCACAGCCGATTTGATGGCCGCCACTGAATCCTTGAGGCACCTTTGAAAGGTGCCCTTAAGGTTCGACGATTTAGTGGCGACCATCGTAATGGCCTCCAATGCCGTCTCTATTGACTTGGCCAGGGCAGCGCTTGACTGCTCCGACTCAACCTCTCCGATCTTGGCAGGACTCGCACAGAATAACGCGCGTGTCTCCCTCACTGTCCTCGCCGTTTCTGCAACTTCGGCTTCAGCTTGAAGCCGAAGAGCCTCCTCTCTCTCTCTATTTAAGTCGGCCTGCGCCTTGGCCAGGCCAACAAACCTAACCTAACCTAACCTAACCTAACCTAACCTAACCTAACCTAACCTAACCTAACCTAACCTAACCTAACCTAACCTAACCTTTTTTTTTTTTTTTTTTTTTTTTTTTTTTTTTTTTTTTTTTTTTTTTTTTTCCGGAGGGGGAAATGCATTACGCATACCACCCGGGCGCAGGGGGCACCCGAGTGGTGATGTGGGACTCCCGTATAGGCTAATGAGACCCACGGTATACCCACTAAAACCCCCCCCCACCTTCCTCCACGCCGCCTTGTGACGGGGCCACGGGAACGATACACACATCCGCGACCCCGCCGGCGGCAGGCGCACCTGATGGTAAGTGCGCCTTCCTCCCCCGCCTCCACCAGTACTGTAGCAGACTCCCCCCGAGTCTGCCACAGTACTGGTGGAGGCCAACTACACCTCGGCCGCAGAGGATAGGGCAAGCGGCGCACCGTAATACCAAACTTGCCTCTTCCCCTGCGGCCCCACCGATGCCGTTTCCCTGCGGAACGGCCCCGCCAGCTCGCAGAGGGGTAGGGATAGCGGCACAACACCACCACCCTCTCCCCCTGCGATCCTCCACGGCCGCAGAAGATAGGGAGTACGGCGCACCGTAATACCGGCACTCCTCTTCTTCTGCGGTCCCACCTCTAGGCGCGTCCGCAGCGGACTGGCTCCTCCAGTCCGCCGGGAGCGCCCCTCCTTGGGCCGGCCCGGCCTCCTGCCAAGCCGGCCCTGGTTGCCTCTTTGCTTCACCGTGGGTCCTCAACCACGGTTACTGAGCCCCACCGCCACGACAAGGCGGGCAACCGTCGGGGGGAACCTAACCTAACCTAACCTAACCTTTTTTTTTTTTTTTTTTTTTTTTTTTTTTGATCTCGCAGGGGAAAGGTCATTACGCCCTTCCCGGGTTGGGGGACCCGGGGGTATGTGGGACTCCCGGCGCGACTCGCCGGTTTACCCACTAAAACTAACCTGCGGATTGCCATCAGCCGCTATAAGGGGAGTGTCCCGGATCTGTCTAGCACAGGACACCCCCCGCGACCGGCCGGTCTACCTCTATAGGGACCGGACTTCCACCACTATTAGGGGCCGCTCCGACAACCTGAAGCGTCCCCCTCGGCGCCGGGACTAGCTAAGCCGGGGAGGTTCCCATCCTCTCCCGGAGCCCCGTTAGACGGAAGATTGGAGGTTCGCAAAGCGACGCCTCCGCACTCCCGTCCTACGCCGGCGGAGCGGAACAGAGGATGGATCTATCTCTCTGTCCCGCTCCGCGGTCTCTTTCTGCGAAATTACGGATTCGCAGAAAGAGACCGCCGCCTGCCAGGCCTCATCGCTCTCGAGCATGCAGCGAACCACACTCGAGAGCGAGAGGTCCCGCCCAATCACTGCCACGAGATCGTGGCGCTGCACGGCCCATCGGTCGCACACCTCGAGGGTGTGCTGGGCCGTGTCCTCCGCAGCGCCACACTCGTGGCAGGCTGGCGTAGGCTCTCTCCTGGCGACCTTACACAGGTACGCACCAAAGCATCCATGCCCGGTGAGCACCTGTGTAAGGCGGAAGGTGAGGGGTTTCCTCTTGCGGCGCATCCACGCCGCAAGGACTGGTCGCAGTGCCACGGCCGTATGTTGACCATACGGCGACTGCGCCAGGACCTCACCCCACCTCCTCAGCAACCACTGCTCTCCCAGCCTTTGGAACCGCCTTAGCTCCTCCCACGGGGGGACCTCACCACGTGACCTCCCCTCTGACACGAGGAGGTTCGTCTCGGCAAGGACCCTTGCCGTGAGCTCCCAAGGCGGTTCCCCCGCCAGGGCAGTAGCTGCCGCCCAGGAGACTGTACGGTAGCCCCTGATGACCCTCACCGCTATGACCCGCTGCATTTTGTGCAGCTGGGCCACATTACGCACGGTGAGGGCATCCGCCCAAATTGGGGCTCCGTACAGGGCCATACTCCGACAGACTCCGGAGTACAGCCGCCTGCAGGCTTGGCTGGGCCCCCCCACATTTGGTAGGAGCCGGCCCAGCGCTGATGCCACCCTCACGACCTTCGGCCCCAGCTGTTGAAAATGGGGGCCGAAGGTCCACCTCCCGTCCAGGGTGAGTCCGAGACACTTAAGGGTTGGACTCACCCTGACCTCCGTCTCTCCGATAAGGAGTCGTGCACCCGGTGGGGGTCCTTTCCTCCCGGGTCCGCGGAAGAGCAGGGCTTCGGTCTTGTCTAAGCGTACCCGAAGCCCCAAGCGCTCTATGCGGCTGACAACGAGGGCTGCCCCCTCCTCAGCCAGCCGCGCGGCCTCCTGATACGTCCTTCCCCGGAACGTGACGTAAGTGTCATCTGCATAGCAGATGACATCTGTTCCGGGGAGGATGCCGCTCCGCAGGACCCAGTCATAGCCGACGTCCCAGAGATTCGGTCCCAGAACCGAACCTTGAGGGACCCCGCACTCGACCTGCCGCCTCTCTAAGGACCCCGACCGATCCTCGAACACGATCTCCCTATCGGAGAGATACGCGTCCAACAGCCTCCCGAGATACGGAGGCACTTCGAAATAGTTCAGTGCCTCGCGTATTACGCTGTGGGGAAGGCTGTTGAAGGCGTTGGCGATGTCCAAGGACACCGCCACCACCACCTCCCTCCCGCGTTCCGCTTCATCCGTCACCGATTTCAGGCGCCTCACTGCGTCGATGGTCGACCGACCGGCCCGAAACCCGAACTGTGAGTCTGACAGTCCGGGCCCCGGTCCTTCCTCCAAGTGCTGAACGAGGCGGGAGGCTATTACACGTTCAAACGCCTTGCCCACCTCGTTCAGTAACACGATCGGCCGCACCGCCGACGCAGAGTCCGGTGGTCGCCCGCCCTTAAACCTAACCTAACCTAACCTAACCTAACCTAACCTAACCTAACCTAACCTAACCTAACCTAACCTAACCTAACCTAACCTAACCTAACCTAACCTAACCTAACCTAACCTAACCTAACCTAACCTAACCTAACCTAACCTAACCTAACCTAACCTAACCTAACCTAACCTAACCTAACCTAACCTAACCTAACCTAACCTAACCTAACCTAACCTAACCTAACCTAACCTAACCTAACCTAACCTAACCTAACCTAACCTAACCTAACCTAACCTAACCTAACCTAACCTAACCTAACCTAACCTAACCAAGATATTAACTCTCTAGACCAGTTGCGTCATTTTTGGCGCAGCTGCTAGTTTTTAAGATAACGTAGGACACCTGCATATATATAGATAGGACCAGCTGCCTCCTTATTGGAGCAGCTTTTAGTATAGAATAGAACTTTAAACTACTTTTAAAATTTACACCTCACATTTTGACAACTATACAACTATTAACATATACACTATCTATATAATAATATAACTTTTACACTTATACATTATACTTGACTCTGATTAGGACCAACTGCATCATTTTTGGTGCAGTTGTTAGGTTAAGGACGTATAATCGGACCAGTGACTCTTATTGGAGTCACCCAAATCGTAGGCTAAATAGTTGTGGACAAAATAAAGCTCCTGCAGGAAATAAAGAGAAACAGAAACCGACAGGATCGGGTTTTGCTATTAAATTATATCAGGCGCAATATTTCTCAACCTAGGACAAATTACATATATAGTTAACGAATTGGAGCCCTATATCATAACAAATAAATAAACGGCAATACGCCGATTATAAAAGACCCAACTACTTTAGACACACAAATACAATTCTACGATTCAGTCATAATTATATTTAATATTAAATATTCAATTTACATATATACACTTGACGCGTTCCCCCAATAACCTTAAAATCTTAAATTTCATAATATACTACAACTACTTAAACAAACAGTATATATATATTTTATCTTACATTTCATAAATTAGTATCACTTGAAAATTATTAAAAAAAAAAAAAAAAAAAAAAAAAAAAAAAAAAAAAAAAAAATTAATAATGGCTACTGTGTACACCCCGATCAACAAAGGCCCTAAAAACCCACACCGTCTGTCCATGGAGGGACCGATGAATGATAGTAGCGGCGGGGGAGGTAGTAGCCGCCGAGGTAGTCCGGTGGTTGATGATAGGGTCCAGTACGATATTGACTCTCTCGGTGCCCTCTTGGCCGAGACATCAAAAACTGTACAAAATAGCGTTTATTTGCTGAACCAGACCAGAAACATGAGGGGAGATTTGAGGTCCGGATTAGCAAATAACCTCACAAAAATCTCGAGTCAGATAGGGAAGGTCGCCATGCTGAGTAGGAAAATGACGGAAATGGACAGTAAAAGAGAAACTAGGGAGACTAGGGAAGTGGAAGTGCAGTGGAGTGGATGTGATGAAAATGATGAGTATTATGAGCAAAACCAAGAATATTTGAGAGAACATGATATTAAAGAAGTACTTATCGAGGTATATAAGAAAGTGCGAGAATTGATATATAGAAGGGAAGAAAGCATGAAAGAGTATGTAATGGAAGCGAATGAAAAAACAATAGAAACAGTAAGAGAAGAAATTAGTAATATAAATCAGGATGTCAGAAAAGAATGCGAGGATATGAAAAGGGAGATGAATGGAAGAATAGAGGAAATTAGACAGATAAGCCAAAAATCGTTGAAAGAGAGTAAGGAAATAAAAGGGGAGATTAATAGTAAGGTAGAGAAAATAAAACAAATAAACCAGGAATCGGCAAAGGAAAGTAAAGATAATTTAAATAGGGCAGTCGAGTTGTTGAGCGGGGTAGAGAAGTTAAGTCAGGACATAAGAAAGGAGACAAGTAACAAATTAAAAGAGATAAACAAGTTAAATAAGGAGGTCATAATCGAATGTAAGGGTATAAAAGGGGAAATAAATTGTAGGGTAGAGGAAATTAGAAAGGAAAATCAGGACTTAGCAAAGGAAAATGAGAAAAATTTAAGTAGGGCAGTCGAAGAGTGGGGGGCCAGGGGCTCGGCAGAACCAAGACCCGCGACTTATGCGGCGGTAGTCGGTGGCGGAAGGGAAACCACGCCGCCGAAGCCGAAGCGCGTGACCCTCCACTCTTTAGTAGTGACAGATAGGGAAGACTTTATGACAAGTGCAGAGATAGTGACAGAAGTAGGAGCAATAATAGAGGCAAAGAAAGAGGGAATTAAAATAGAAAGGATTAGAAAAGGAAAAGATAGGAAAGTTATCATAGGATTAAGTAATAAGGAGGACAGAGATAAGATCAAAGAAAGAATAGAGAAAAGTGGGGGGAAATTAGAAGTCCAGAGCATAGACAATAAAGATCCGCAGGTCGTGCTGTATGGGGTGCTAAAGTCTAACACCAATGACGACATAATACAAGCAATAAAAAGTCAAAATAAGCACCTTATACAGCAGGTCCCGGACGAGAAGGACTGTAGGATGGAAGTTAAGTACAGAAAGCGGGGAAAGGATGCAGGCACTGAGCACGTGGTGCTGACTGTGTCGCCGGGGCTGTGGCTGTGCTTCACCGAGGCGGGCTATCTATATATAGATATGCAGCGTGTTAGAGTCGCCGACCAGTCCCCCCTAATACAGTGTTCACGCTGTTTAGGGTACGGACATGGGCGGCGGTTCTGCAGTACCGCCGAGGAGAGGTGCAGCCATTGCTCCGGGACACATCACCAGTCCCAGTGCGAGGAGCTGAAGGTGGGAAAGAATGCTTGTTGCATCAACTGCAAAAATGAAAAGCTAGATAACATCAATCACAATGCATTCAGCGCGGGGTGTCCGGTCCGTCAGAGGTGGGACGCCATAGCGCGTGCAACGGTTGCTTATGCCGAACACCAATAGTGCCAGTAAGCCGCCTGTAAATCCTAGCATTGGAAATTGTAATTAATTATATTAATTTAAAACCAATGATGTGAAGGAAGGAGGTAGGCAGACAGCGGGGGGTAAAAAATTTTTGATATATAAACTTTGCATATATATGGAATTATGTAAATAAGGAAGCATATATAGCATAAGCTTTTGAAAAACGTAACCCCCCGCTGTCCTAAATAATTGTATACTGGGACTATTAGCAAATAACGCGCTGTGGAAAATCACAAATTGCAAACAATGATTATTATGTAATAATTTTTGTGCAAAAAACTCCGGGGTGGACGTCCCGGGCTGAATGATGGCAATGGATAGGAGTAGTGGGATGAGTAAGAAAAACATAAAGTAAAGTAAATATACGGAGGGAATGTAAATGAGTGTAAAGATGTAGAACAAGATAGAAACAGGAAATGAGTGTAATAATTAGATATAGTATAATTTAAAAAAGAGCAATAAAATAAAAACTGATAAGCAAATAAGAAAAATGTAAATAATAAAATGTAAAAGTAAAAAGTAAAGTGTAAAGCTAGGAAAATGTGAATTAAAAGAGAAATGTAAGAATAAAAGAAAAAGGAAATGTAATTTTCTGGAAAAGAAAAATGTAAGTCAACATAAAAGTAGTGTAAGAAAATGTTAACGTAGTGATAAATGTAAAAGAAAGTAAGGAAATGTACAAAAATAAGTAAGAAATAGAGTTATATAAGTAAGCAAGAAAATGTTAAAAAAAAAGAGAAAGAAGTTAAGGAAATGTAAAATGTAATTGCGAATGCAAAAAATCAATGTAAAGCAAATAGCGAAAATGCAAAAATGTGATGTAAAATTTTGAGCAAAATGTGTAAATTAGATGGGTAATGAGATGTAGAAGTGTAAAATTAGAAATGTAATAAGAAAAGAGAAATGTAATGTGATAGTAATAGAAACGGAAATATAAGAATAATAATTGTAATTAAAAACAAAAAACAAAAAATTTAAACACAAAACAAGCAAAAAATTGGCCTAAGTTATATAAGTAAGCAAGGAAATGTAAAAAAGTTAATGATGTAAAAAATTTTAAGCAAAATGTGAAAAGTAGATAGGTAACGAGATGTAGTAGTTGTAAACGTAAAAATAGAAATGTAACAAGAAAAGAGAATTGTAACATGATAGCAATAGAAATGTAAATGTAAGAATAAAAATTGTAATTAAAAACAAAAAACAAAAAAATTTAAACACAAAACAAGCAAAAAATTGGCCCTGCTTACGGTAGGGGGAACAAAAAAAAAAAAAAAAAAAAAAAAAAAAAAAAAAAAAAAAAAAAAAAAAAAAAAAAAAAAAAAAAAAAAACCTAACCTAACCTAACCTAACCTAACCTAACCTAACCTAACCTAACCTAACCTAACCTAACCTAACCTAACCTAACCTAACCTAACCTAACCTAACCTTTTTTTTTTTTTTTTTTTTTTTTTTTTTGACGGGGGGAAATACGTTACGTATCCCCTGCCGCCCCCGGGGGAGGGCGGGAGGGGTATGACGGGCTCCCCCGGCGCGAGATGGAGTGCGCCGGGGTTTACCGTCTAAAACCCCCCGATGCCCATCTTCAGCGCCTTTAACGGGGCCGTGGGAATCGCAAAGCATTCTTCCACGACCCCGCAGCACTTGCCGCAACCGGCCCACTTCCAAATGCCGCAACCGGCTCCTTCTCCGAGAGCTCCCCGGGCATTGGGGAGCTTGTCGTCTCGGGGCCCATATTGTGAGCGGCGATCCCCCGATCACCGCCCACGGGCCTATGTCTCAACCTCCATTTCGGCAGGGGCGGGTTGAGCCACCCTTGCGCCTTGGGCTTGCGGCTTTTTATGCCGGGCCCTGGAGGGAGCCTTACGCTTCCCTTTCGTGTCAGGGGGCGGCTTTGCGAAAACGCAGCCGCCGCTCCCAAGCACGTGTGCCACCTCCTTTTTGCCAGTGGCCTCACACAGCGAGCAGTGCGGATCCGCGCCGCATTCTGCCGCCTTGTGCCCCGGCTTCCCGCATCGGAAACAGCTCCGGCTACGGTCCACCGAGGACTGGCATTTCGCCGCGACGTGGCCGGTGTCCTGGCATCGGTAGCACCGCTTAGGCCTCGCGGCCAGCAGCGCCACCTTCGCCGAGACCCAGCCCACGCGAAGCCGCCCAGAAGTGAGCAGCTTTTTAGCGGCCGCGACGGGGACGCTCATCCATAGGGATGCGTCTCCTCTCGGTCCCATCACAACTTTGCCCGACCTGATGGAGCTGGTCGGGCATCCTCCTTCTTGTGAGGCCGCCAGGATGACTTGGGCGGCCGTCACAGAGTCGTCCAGCCCGGTGATGCGCATCTCCG
This sequence comes from Phengaris arion, assembly GCA_963565745.1. Lineage (NCBI taxonomy): Eukaryota > Metazoa > Arthropoda > Insecta > Lepidoptera > Lycaenidae > Phengaris > Phengaris arion. The sequence continues at coordinate 18,598,512 of OY751448.1, read as the reverse complement.
CGCATTTCACCGGGCGGCCGACTCTCACTATCTCCGGGCTGAGGACAGTCCTGAGCCTCTCGGCAAAGGCGTCCGCCTTCTCCTGCGCCCGCTCACCGTCGATGGTGAGCACGCGCGCGCCAGTTTCCGCCAGGCGGAAACCAAGCTTGGGGATGTCGAATTCCCCAAGATCGATCTTCGCTCTGGCCTCCTTGAGCAGGCTGGCGTACGTAACCCCCTTCTCCACAGCCTTCTCCTCAAGAGTGAGGGTAACGGCCGCAGTGACGGGGGTGCGCAGTTTTGCCTTCTTCTTCTTAGGGGCGGCTTTGGATGGAGTAGCCGCCCCCTTCTTCTTCTTGGCCTTGCGTTGGACAGATGTCCACGGGGCCTCGGCGGTTGAGGGGTTGTTGGTCTCCCCCCCTTGTGCCGCCTCCTGAGCGGCCATTGATGGCCGCTTCTTCCTTGTCTTCTTTTTAGCCTTAGGGGCGTTTGGCGGGGTGGGTGCAGGCGGTGCCTCTTTTGGGGCCGCCGCAACCTGCGCCGTCACTCTCGCGTAAGTGGGCGCCTTTGCCTTTTTCGGCTTCGGCGCCTTCGCCTTTTGTGCCGCCGGCGCTGGCGTGGTGCCAACAATGGCACTGTCCGCCGCCAGCGGGGGTCGTCTTCTGGGCTCCGGCGGGAGTCTGTCCTCCAGGCCAGCGAGCCTTGCATTCAGCATGTTGCCGAAGGTCTCGATATTGGAGCGCGAGACCTCCGACAACAGCTGCTGCACGTCTTGGGTAGCGGGCCTGGTCGCCTGGCGCCGCAATTCCTCCATCTCTCGACGCATAGCGTCGATCTGCTGCTGGAGCCGCGCATTCTGCGCCTCTAGGGCCCGCAGCTCGTCCGTTTCACAGCGGCCCCTCAATTCGGTGACGGTCGTTCGGATGTTGTTGACCGCCTCCTTGAGGAACCGCTGAAATGTCCCCTTCAAGTTGGAGGACCTGGATGCCACCATTGTTATGGTCTCCAGGGACCTCTCCACGCTTGCCATAAGGGCCGCGTTTGTCTTTTCCGGTGTTTCGGTCGGCGCAGGACTGGCGCGAAGTGAGACTCGCGCTTCCCTCGCTGTCCGTGCCGCCTCTATTACCTCCTTCTCTGCTTCGAGTTTAAGACTCTCCGCTTTCTCTCTATTGAGCTCCGCCTGAGCTCTGGCCAAGCCGACGTACTGGCCGGTAGTTGGAGGCCGGCCGCGTCCTCTCTTGACCTTAGGCACCGCACCTGTACTGGTAGGCGGTGCCGCTACGTCTTCGTCCGGGTTTAACCGCCTCTTTAGGGGGGTCGTTCGTCCGGTGGGTGCGGGCAATCCCTCGGAGTCCAGCGACATGTCAGTCATGCAACTGGAGTCCGAGAGATAGTCCTCGCTGTCTCTATTCGGGTTGTCAAGTCCTTGTTTTGGCGGCGGCATGATCACGTCGCGCGTGAGTAGCACGCGCGGCAGATCTGTGTCGCCCCGTGCCTTCTTCTTTTGCATGAGCTTTAGCATGCGCTCGACCCCGTTGGGCTGAGGCTGGCTAAAGTCCACGTCCTCATCCGTGAGTAAGTCCGCCGCTGGTGCGGTAAGGGGAACCGGCTTCGAACTCGCGCGCGTAGTCGCGCCTCCCTCTACTCCACTCGCCGTCGCAACGGCCTCCACACCCCCACTCGCAATGTCGGCACCCTCCGTATACGTGGGCCAGACTGTGACCGAAGAACCTTCGGACACAGTGCGGGATTCCCCGACTGTTGTCGGGACCCGCCCGGAGAAACTTTTTCCATTACGACCTTCCATTCCGTTAAACTCCGACACCCCGGGTCGCGGTCTCTTTTTTCGGGGGTGAGCTCCCCCATCAGAAGAGTTAAAACAAAAAGAAAGATAGTTAGAGATGAAAGAAAAGGTGGTGAAAGATAGAAAAACAAAATAAAACTAAATGCAAAACACAAGAAAGTTACACAAAATAGATGGTGAAAGATAGGGAAGAAAAGAGATAGCGCCAGCCTTCAGCCGCGTGGGTACCTCACCCCGCAAAAGACGAGGTGGCGCACCCAAGCGTTGCCCAGGGCCACGAACGAGGACGAACTGGCTGAGCCCCAACCTAACCTAACCTAACCTAACCTAACCTAACCTAACCTAACCTAACCT